>WEIV01000054.1:19392-335276 GCA_013390005.1 Calyptomena viridis
CCCGCGGCCGAGGGGCCTCAGCCCGCCCTGGCCGAGCCCGCGCGCGGTTCATCGGCGCGTCCCGCCGCGCTCGGGCAGTGCAGTCACACAGGCGATGTTCCTCAGGGCAGGTTCATTGACCGCCGTTCATCTTTATTGGTGTGCAGGAGTTTCTTTCAAACCCTGACAGTTTGCAGCGTTGGCTGTGCCGCCTCCGGTGCCCAGCAGAGACGTGGGGCGGTGCTGTGGGTTCGTGCTGTGCTCGGCCGCGCTGTGAGTTTAAAGTTTCGCTCCCGCAAAATACACAGTCTGAGACTTGGATCTTTTAGTATGTGAAAGACACTGAAACTAAGATGGGCAAATATCTTCAGGAAAGGGTGGTTAAACATTGGAACAGGCTGTCCAGGGAGGTGGTGGAGCATCCCTTCAGATGTTTGAGGGAATATTGGATGTGGCACTGAGTGCTCTGGCCTAGTTGACAAGGTGGTGTTTGGTCATAGGTTGGACTCGATGATCTCAGAGCTCTTTTCCAGCCTAATTGAGTCAGTTATCCCGTGAAATGAAGCTGTGTCCATCCACAGTGCAGCTGCTTTCCAGAAGTGCCAACTAAACCAGAGCGCTGAGCCATGTCCCTTCCACAACAGCCAGCCCACACACATTCCTTCTATTACAAAAGTAGGGAAAAACAGATCATCCTTGGTAGATGGTCGTGCTGATGAAACTGAAATAAAATAGGCAGGAAAAAGAAAAGCTAATGCAATTTAATTTCAGTATTTCTCTTTTTATTTCAGTGTCTCCAGCAAGATCTAAGCTGCAAAATGCATTTGGCTTTTTTTTTTTCCCATTCTGAGCAGCTGTTAATAGCATGTAGGGTAAAAATAGATTAAAGTAGCAATATCCTTTTACTGGCATTTTGCAGCTGGAATATGAAGGTCTGCTCAATATCCTCCTTGATACACAAACTTTTTTAAAAAACTCTGTTGTTTTTTTTTAAATTCCTTCCACTGTAGTGAGCTGCAATCTTAAAATACTTGTACATCACTGTGGCCAGCTAATTGCAGCCAACAGCAGAGAGAGATCCTGGCTTCCCTGATAATGCAAAGAGCTGAGCTCAGTGAGAGATGGAACTGAATCCCAGAGATGTGTTTGCCTCCATTGCATTGCAGAAGGCAGAAAGAAACAGGCTGCCAGGTCCCTTTATCTTGGCTATTAAATTACGAAAACTCTTGGTCTTTTACACAAATTTCTGAGCCTTCCTTAGTAGGAAGAAACAGAAGGGTTTATTTCATGGTTTCATCTATCTTCCCCAAGTTCTTTCACGATCTTGCTGCAATTATTGCTGTTGGAGCCCCCTGGGGATGTTTCCCAGCTGCTGCTGGGGCCACATGAGACAAGCAGTCAGACAGGTGGGGATTAGAGAAGCTGTGCCTAATGCCCAGGTGATATACAAGACTTATAAGCCAAATTATTAAAATAAAACTCTGGAGGAGCATTCAGTTTATGGGGCTGAGTGTAACATATTCAGGGTGGTTTATAAATCACTGCAAACCAATTCAGAATATCAAGTAAAAAGGATGATCCAAGGCAGGATCAAGACCCATGTACATCACTGGGTGATCAAGCCCCCTCGAGTCTGTCCTGTGCTCTGATGAGCTGCCATGTCTCTAATTATGGTATCACTGGGAGTGATTGGCCAGTTCAGAACCTTGAATCACACTTTTATTACAGACTTAATCAGTGCATGTTACCTCAAGTGTCCTCTGTTAAAGGAGCTGTGCCCATTAAATAGGTTTGTAATTACTCCAGCAGCAAAACCATTATGAAAGGTTATCATAAGAATCTCTCAGTGCATTTGAGGACCATGTTATCTCAGTCACTGTCCTTGCATCACATACAATGTCTCTGTTGGGATTGTCATGGTTTTCATGCTGAAACCACATGTCAGCAGACTCCCCTAAACCTCACCTCCTCCCTCCCCGTCAGCTGACATTTGACTTGGGGTAATGAATTACTGTAGCTGCCCTCATTTAGTATTGCCAGTGGCTTGGAGAGCTTGCACTTTCCAGATATAAACCAGGAAAACATCACTAGTTTCTGGGGAACCACTGTGATCCACCCCAAAAGGAATATGGACTGGGATTTGTTGACATCTGGTGCAATATTTTGTAGGTGTTCTGATATTATATATCCTGATACATTTAAGGAAGGTGTCACGTGTGAGAAACTTCTCCCAAAATGTCTTGGGGCTCAGTCAGCTGCCACAGCTGGTGCTGAAAGGTGAACAAAGCAAAGGGTGCCTGGGCTGCCTCCCTTGGGCACTGCTTGCTCACAGGCCAGTGGTGGCTGAGGACAACATGGGGAAGCCACTCAGGAGGCCTCTCTCAGCAGCTGGGAGCACAAGTGTCCCCCTGGCACCAGGAGACAGCTGTGGGACCCCCCACACGCCCCCTCATTCGGTACCTCTGCTCACCCAGCACAGCACCAGCCCTGACAGGATGCCTGGCTGAGTGTACTGTCATATCTGCAGTTACAGTAACTGCCTCAATTCATGGTGATTCCAAAGAACATCTCATTGTTGTGTGACAAAGTAAGGCTTCTCCCAGCTCTGCACAGTGCTTTCTGAAACAGGGGTGTTTGCAGGACTGTCCATTGTCCAGCATGATGCTAATGCCAGAGCTGAGCCAGGATGAGTTTTACAAGAAGGACTTGAACAAAGGTTGAGGCCAGTCAGTTCCCAAGACATTAAGAAATTTCCTCCCCATTTCCACAGGAAGAAGACAAGGAAAGGCCGTGTTCTTGTAGGGCACTGGACACAGTGTGACAGCATAGCTCTCCAGTGCCCCAGTACACAGGCAGCCTCTGCTGGGTAGTGCTCTCCACTCCAGACAAAATCAGTGATAAACAGTTTCAGGTGTTGATTAGGAGCCCAGCCGACTTTGCTTGGCACGGACTGTGGGACACCCCTTACAGCTGCTCCCTTGTGGAGAGGCACCAAGCAGTGGGGAGAGCGCAGTGATGCTTTTTCCCATCCCAGCTGGCTCACAGGGAAGGTGCCCACTCCCAGCCTGGGCTGCTCCCAGGGCAGCTCAGGCACTTGCCACCCATCAGGCTTCCCACCTCCCTCTCGCAGACATCGTGGAAGTGGAGCTGTCGTGTGCAGGGCTGTGGCTTATGCGGGAGAGCTCTTGTGGGATAGGGCACCTTCCTTACTCTCCTTTGCCCCAGCAAACCCAGGCAGGACTGAGCTGTCTGGCAGGTCCCCAAGAAGTCCCCACATTGGCAGGTTGCAATGGCTTTGGGGCAGTTTTAGGGCTGTGGGCAAACAGGGCTTGGCTGTGCTGTAACCCCGAGCTACGCTGGAGGGGAGCGAAGCGATGTACAGTCCCTAGGGAAAAATGGGCACGACGCCTCCAGAGAAGCCAGGAACAATAGGACAAGGAGGCACTAGAGGGAGCCTGAACATAAAAGATCCCACTCTGGGCTCAAAGTGGAACTAGTCCCAGTCAGGGAGAAGGGACATCTCCAGGTAAAACAGCAAGTTTCACATAGTAGTTTCTGCCTTGACTTGGCATCCTACATGGCTGTGCCTTTTTTTGCCCTGGTCGCTGTTACAATTTCCTTGACAACATGAGAAATACTGTTTCACTTACAGAAAGTGCCTGCCTGCCAGCGGGGAGACAGCTGTCTCTGTGCATTTGCAATAGGACATGAGAAAAACCTGTGACAACTGGTGGCAATCGTGGAAAAGGAGGGTTCAAGAGAGCAGGAGTTCTTACAAGGCAAAAGGGAGCAGAAATGCTGATCCACAGGCACAGGTATCCCTATGGAACAGGGAGCCAGTGTGGCATATACCTGCAAGTGCTCCAGGGACATGGGAACAAAAAGGGATTGGAGACCTGCAATCTTTTATTTTCCCCAGCAATATTTTCATTGCATTGGCTTTGGACAAGGACCAGGGTCACTGGCTCATGATCCATGTCTGAATCTCCCCCTGCCACTACTGTCACCAAGGATCAGCACAAAGAGCATGAGCAAGAGTCTCTGGGTTAGCTGCAGATGGGCACCAGTGCTAGGATGGGGCAGGGAATGGGGAACAAATGCTCTGCACTGGTGTTTAGCCACAGTGGGGAGATGGACGTGTCTGGTCCAGGTACATCTGCAAAGTGCATCTTCTTTTACAATATTTGCAGCGGGCCAAAAGTTGCTTTCAACAGGGCAATCAACCTTAGCTCTGTAGAAATCATAGTAGCAACCAGAAGAGATGAGTGAGTAGGATGAGAAACAAATGCTCCATCACCCCTGGCTGCCATTGGAGGCTTTCAGTCCCCCACAGAGCCCATCCCTCAGATCAGTCCAGACTCTCCACACATATTCCTGTAAGCGGCTTCCCACCCTGAAGACAGAAGGAAAAATCAAGCAGCAGCCTGAAATGCAGCCCTGACCTTCTTCTCCAGGCCTGCCACCTCCTCCCACTCTCCCCAGAGTTGGCACTACTAACAACTGGTTTCCTCTTGCTATTTTCCACCTCCGCTCCTTCCTCCAGAGGGGAGGCCGTGCTGGTGGCCCACGTACCGGTGACTCACAGGCTGGGACCTGCAAGGAGCCAGCTAAGCCTGGCCAAACTTAGTAACATCTCATTTTCCATTGCCTACACCCTGGATGCTGCTGCTGGCTGGGTTCATCACTGGAGACCTTCTCCAGCTACCTGTGGGGTTTGGGAGGACCAGCAGGAGTTGGGCTGAGATGGAACAGTGCAGATAAATTCCATCTTGGTGAGTGTTTATCCAGGTTGCCCATAGCTGAAACCCATGAGATGTTCTGGATATCAAAGAGGGCTTTTCAGGCTTGGGAAAAGTGTAAATAAAGACATAAGTATAGGACTGCATGCTAGTTACAGTTTTCTGGAAGCATTTGAATGATTTGAGGGGACTTTAGGGATTTAAAAGCTGATTCACCATCTCAGTCAGTCTGGTCCATCTGGCTGGATATTCCCAAAGCAACAAATGCCAACTGCAATCACAAAACGGAGCCTAGAGCACCTGCAAGGTGGGGAATGATGGTCTGCAAAGGTGGAGGTGCCGCTGTGGCTGGAAGCTGGGAATGTAAAATAGCTGTATGATGAGCAGGCCGGCAGCAGATGAGCAGGCAGAGCACAGACACAGCTCCTGGACGGCTGCAAGCCCATTGAGCAGGACCCTGTGGCTCCGTGCAGGGGATAACAGGAGGAGCAGCCGCGTGCGCTCAGCCCACACTAACTGCTTTAATGGGATTATCCGGAATACTTTTTGCCCCAGTAATGGAAAAGGAAGCTCGCCTGCCGCTTCCGAAGGCCGGGGTGAACGTGTGCAGCCGATGTGACACCTGCTCAACCCGCACTTCCCGAGAGCCCGGCTGTTGGGAGGGAGCGAGCAGATCCGCAGGCACAGCGTGGATGGAGCAGCTGATCGCTGCGGGGAGGAGGCACACGGAGGCGGCTGGGAGAAACGGAGAGGGCTGACCTAAATAGATGCTGAGCTAATTTATTCATTTCTCTGCTTTATTATTTAACACAACTTCGAAACAGCTCAGGACTTCTGGTTCCTCTCGGCTCTGCTGCTGACGTTGGGACGGGGTTATTTTTTACCTGATTTTTGCATCTGTCGTGCTGAAAAGCAGAGCACAGCCTTGCTCAGCACCCTGCTCTCCTGTCAGGAGGGCCAGGCAAGCTATGGGAAAGCTCCAACACAGCTGCCTTCCAGCCAGGAGCACAGAAAGGACTTATTTTAAGTTATTTTGAGCTTTTGCTTCACCTCCTGCCTAAGGAGCTGTTCAGATTTTGGCCTGCTTTATGCATTGCTAATAGGGAGATTTATCTCCAACTTAGCTGGCTGGTGAGAGGATTGGTGGGTTCATGCAGCACAAGGCAGCCTTCAGCCTCCACCGACGTCTTCCTCCAGGCAGGCTGCCAAAGGCAGCCCCAGGCTCTGCAGCACAGGGGCTTTCAAGGATAAACCTGGAGCCTGTCTCACTTCCAGCCAGCCTCCTCTCTTCTCAAATCCTAGCAATCCCCTGAAACACTGTCCAGGAGGAATGCATTACTAGAAGCTCTCGTGGAGCCCCAGCTGTTTGGAGAGCTGTGATTTGCCCCACAGGCTGCACGTGTCCTCTGTGAGCCCACGTCACGTTTTAGCACTGCTGAGGCTTAAAATCCACAAGCTGGGGAAAAAAATTGATGCCTGTGCAAGTTGTCTGAACCCGTGCACCATTTCTGCACAGCCATGAGGGACAGGGGCAGAGCTGCTCCCGTGTGAAGTGGCTGTTTCCCAGGATTCAAACAATACAGAACCAACTTGTGCCATGCAGGGCCCTTTAATTTTTCATTACGGTTCGTCACTTGATGTGTGAATTTAGGCCAGTGTTGTATACAGTTACCCAGCACCTCTGTTATGATTTTTAAATTGGGTTATTCATCGACCTGCTTGATTCCTTAAAGATTTCTAAGCAGTAAAATGAGCCCTGGTGCTATTTAGCTTGGCAGCAAGGGCATTTCAGCTCACCCGCCTTCACGTTGCTGGAGAGTTTTGTGATGTTGCTGGAGGTGGGACAGTGCAAATTAGCAGAAATAAAGCAGTTAAGGAGGCTGCAAGTTAAAGTCTTCCCAACCAGCAGGCACTGACGGGAAACAATCAGGAGTGGGGCTGTGAAAGTAGGTGCTACTTCCCTGGCACAGTCAGCCCCTTCTCCTGCCTTCCCTGGTTAAACTGGGGCAGTGTGAATCCTTGGCAGAGCCCTGTCCTGGCAACCCAGAGTGTGTGCGGCCTGGCCCCTGTCAGGCTTTGGTCTGAAGGGCTTTGTGTTAGATGTTTTTAGTATAAAGCAATATAGTGTTTAGATGTGTTGGTCTGAGAGACTTGTGAGGTGAAAAAATGAACGTATAAAGGACAGAGGCAGCCCAGATGATTTGAAGTTTCCTTTTCCCTCCCTATATCCTGGACTGGAGTTTTGTGGATGCCTTGAATTGCCTAATGAGGGCAAAAAGGTACTACACCATCCCACACCCTCCAGGGCCTAGGGTTTTGATCTCTTGCACCTTAATTGCACAGGGCAGTTTAGGATGAAGTTAAGGGTAACTGAGTGTCACCTTAGTATTTAGGATCCATCATGTGGGCACAGCCTGCATAGAAAGGAATAGAGAGGAAAATCCTTTAATGAACCAGAGTGGGCAGCAGGCTTGAGGTGAGGGCTCTGGTTTGGCTGATGGCCCACCTTTATCTGCACGGAAAGGATTATTGGGAAGCCTTGTTTACAAATGCTGTGGCTAAAAAGGAAAATAAACTTCCACACAAAGATGGTTGGTTTGTGCAAAGTGGAGAAAGAATAAAGAAGCTGCCAAAAGAGCTGACATTAAACCTGCTACTTACCTGCAGCTCATCTGATACCAAGATTGAAAAGTCTCGTTTGCAGCAGCATAATCCAAGATGTTCCTTCTGCAAAGCAAGAAAGTGGGTTATTGCTCAAGCTGAGCTGGGGAGGGATAAAGAGACAAACAGGGCCTGATCCTGCCAGGCTCTGTGATCTCTGTGTAGGGCTAAAACCCTGGTTGGCAGCATGATTTGGGAGTTTTGGAAAGAACTTCCATGCAAACGCTTTTCAAACCTTTAGGACTTCCTGTGCTGCAGAGGCAGGACAGCAGGCAGTGTTGTCTCCCAGCCCTGCCTTCAGCTCCTGCCCCTCTAACCAGAGACCTGGAGTCAAGAGACACAAACCCTGTAATCCTTAGCACTCACGTAGGCACATCTCACCTTCAAAGTGCTTTGCTGATGGGAGAGAATTAATGACCCCCCACAAAAAAAGGGTTGCCCTGTACCCCCCCCATGCTTTCCTTTGGCCCAATTGCCTGTTCCAGCCACTGGGCTGTCTCACCTTTCCTGGGATGCAGAGATGCTGCCTGCTTCGTTCAGCAGCAGTGACATCCTCCCCTCTGCAGCAGCAAGCAGATCTGGCACTAATTCTTTACCTGCCTTTAGATGCACAGAAATCCAGCTGGCTGTGTCTGCTGGTTGATTTTAGCCATGGTTTTGTACCAGGGTCTTCTCAGAAGGTCTTGCTAATTAAGAATCTTATCCCATCAAAACTGCTAATGCAGATGCCTCTCGGTGTCCATGCACGTTCCTGGGGCTCACTGCAGCCAGCCCATCTCTCTTGGAAGGCTGCTCCTTATCCTGGGTAGCAGCAATAGAAGGTTCCACAAACACTGGCCTCAGATATTAGGGACATAAACTATTGAGCTGCTGTCTCACAAAGTCAGTGCTGAGAAATGACTGACACCTTCCTTTTTACATAATTCAAATGATAATCTAATTGCACCACAGCTGCGTGAAAAGGGCCTGGGGTTGGCAAACAGGTTTGGTGTGGAGTTCACAGTTCCCAGTAAGAACCAGTGTGGCACAGACCACCACATGTGCTGTGCCCGGGACATCTGTCTGGTTTGAATAGTGCTTGTGCTCAACCTCTTCTGGAAACGGTGCTTAAGGGCACTGATTTCAGCCTGACACCAGCTGCCCTATGGGGAAATGTGCTTTATTAGGAAAATAAAATAATGTGGGCAGTGACAACACTTCCATTAGCCTTGCTGGCATCCCACCTCCTAACACCTGAGTACCAGCAGTAACCGAGCTGGTCCCCATAGGATGCACTGGAACACAGGACTGCCAATGAAGAAGCACAGCCCTCCCCTCTCATATCAGCCTCATCTGAAGCAGTCATTTGTGTTAAGGATTGCCTGATTTGTGATTTGGCTGAGATTAAAACATATTTCCTCCCACTGTGATTTTATTCAGGCTTTTCAAACCACTTCATGAACTCAAATAAATCCTTAGGAAGTCTCTCTGGCAGGTGAATACCTTCAAATATCCTTGGCACTCAGCAAACCTGAGACATCCAGAGGCAATGGAGAGGACAGAGTGCCTGACTAAGATCTGGGGGCAGGTGAACTTCAAGCATTTTTTCACTCAAGCTGCAAAACTGTAGCCTCATTCAATCGTTTTAGTATAAGAAATCAAGCCATACTGACACAAAATCAGGAAGAGGGTGCAGGACAGACTCCAGTGTCTTTACTCTCTCCAAATACCTAAAAGACCTCTCCTTTCCCCCTGGCCTGCATAATCATGCTGCCACCCCTTCAATAGCTAAAGAATCCTGAAAAATTAACAGCTAAAGCGTTTTATTGTCTGCTCTGGCTACCTGAAACAACCTTCTGTTTGGATGGAAGCACTGAAGTGTGTCTTAAAACAGCTCTTCGCCTGTCATTAAATATTTAAGAGAGCAGCACCAGGGGAAACCATGAGCTTTTATGGAGGCAGGATGGCACAGTGCTGGGAACCACGCAGAGCCTGATTTAAATAGTAATGAGATGGCAGGCTCGCAAAACACAGCCCTGTTTATTCCCCCATTGCCTCTCCTTGCTGTGGTGCTCCCTGCAGCATCCCCAGCATCTCATCCCCATCCCAACAACTCCCGCACCGGGCCCAGCAGCTGGACAAGCACCGAGGATCTGACCCAGCCTTGCTTCCTGCAGATCCCACGGGATGTGTGCGTGGGGTGGAGAGAAGGCTGGGATGAGTGCGTGCTCTGCCAGGCCGTCGCTGGGATGCAGATCTGGTGAATGGAATCGTATTGACCTGGAAACCAAGCGCTTGTCAGGACTGATGGGAACGCAGCAGTGCCCGAGCACCGGCCGCGGTGGGATGGGAGCAGAGCATGGAGCAGCCATGACTGCTGAGGCACATCCCTATCCATTCCTTCGCCTCCCCACCATCCCTTTCCTTACTCTGCCTTATTTGGGGGCGGGGGGCGGGTGGAAGGTGGCAGAGGGAGGGTGTTGGTGAGTCTGTGCTTTGCAGTTGCTGTAGCAACAGTGGTGTCTCTGGCGGCAGGAGCACACTTTTCCCGCAGCCACCCGGCGTGTGAGGTGGTTACCTGCAAGCAGATTAATTGTTTTCCCCTGCTAGAAAAAAGTCCCACTTTTCTCCCCCCACCCACCCAGCAGCCAGAGCCCAGGAGGGGCTGCTGAGGCAGCAGCAGAGGTGCAGGGTGGCCCATGTGCCGAGCCGGAGGGTGCTGCCGAACCTGCCTCCTCCTGGGAAATCTGTACGTGAGTAAAAGCCTCATCACTTCCTCCAGACCCTCCACTGCTCCCCCTCGGCTCTCGGGCAAGGACAACCTGCCTTTCCCTAATCCAGTCTCGAAGGCAGGGTGGGTTGCTGCAGCAATCCAGGCTCACCCCTGGTGCAACTCAGACCTGAACTCATTTCCACACCAATTGGAGCATCTGCTTTGGCAGGGAGGGATCAGTCTTGATCAAAACATTTTCAGAAGAGAAGGTTCAGCTCAAGCTTTGCTAAATTAGCTCTCTGATTAATGACTTTTTAATAATAGAGCCTTTTTCACAGGCTGGATTCATTGAGTCCCCATTTCCAACCATCTTAAAAGGCTTTGCCTCTTAAATCCCATTACTCCCCCATTTCCATCACCTTTGTACATCACAAGCCCTGACCCACTCTGCCTTCATTTTGTCTCTGAGAAACCAGAGAAACAGAGTTCTTCGAGCCAGCCCTTGAAATGTGCTGGTGCCTCTTCTCTGACCCTCAGTGACTGGGGTTTGACCTCAAGGCACATTGCTCCAGTGTCCCACCCTTGTGCCAGCACCATCCTTTGGCCACATGCTACTGCAGGCACCCACATCCATTTGGAACCCATGAGCCTGGTTTAGGCTCCACCCTGTATGTGTGCCTTATCTCTTTTTTTCCTCCAGAAATGTGACTTTCTATTCAATTTAAATAAAGCACACCCTTCTGGCCTCAGTCCAACATCTCCAACAGTTCCCATCAGGTGGTAGATACAGAGGAGGACAAAGCAAACCAAGGTCAGTGCTAAGGCTTCAGCACTGCTTGCCACCCATGGCTCTGGCTTGCATCTGTTTTGGCTTAATTTGCAGAGTTAAGTCCTGGCCTTGCACAAATGTAGAGGCCTGCCCTGACTTTCCAGAAGGCCATGAGCCCTGATCCAGCCTTTTCACCACCTCTCTTTGGGACAGCTGCAGCCACTGCCAGGAAGGGCAGGAATTTCTTCATGAGAGGGGGAAGCAAAAAGGGATTGAGTTGCTCCCACATTTCCCACCTTGAGTGTCCACACTCTAAGCATTTCCTGGTGGGAACCAAATCATCCTTCCACAGGTGGTTGCCTTCACCACAAGATAAGAGATGAGCAATGCTCAGGCAGGGGCTGTGGTAACCCAAAATAGGGTTTTTCACCCTAATCATTGCCCAGCGTTTTTGGGACTGCAGCTGGAGCTTTATAGTCCCTGGGAAGTTTTCTTGAAGAACAGGTTGGCCACTTAGGGAACGTTTCACTGCTATTTTCAGCCTGGGATTTTTTCCCTTTTTTTCTTCAAAGTACAACAAAAAACCTGTCAACAAGTCACAAAAGAGTGATCTCAGCCTAAAATATGAGCCCTGGCAGGGGAGGGCATTTGACTCAGAAGCCACTTCCCATCTTTGGAGACTTGAAGTATGTTCCACTTCGTCATCCCGAAGGTCTTTAAACGCTTATAAAAACAGAGTTTATTTATCCACAGCCAGAACAGCCTATCTATTATCTTGAAGGCTGAATTCAGAAAGTTTCTTCAGAAATTTATTAGTTTCATTCCTACCAGTCTGAACAGAAGTTTTCCACAGAGTCTGTCAAAATACAAATGTCTCAATTCCAATTTCCTACAGGCTTTAGCAAGATATCACATTAATTGTGCTAAAAAGCACTTTTATTAGTTACTGAGAAAGCAGGAGTCTGGCAGCTCTTCTTGACCACTAGCTATTCACTTTTGTGAAGTCTCCTTTAATAGTGCTTTGATCCAAGGCAGTGGTTTTCTCCACCAGCAAATTCAGCAGTGCCTGGAGCCAAAGGGACAAGCTCCAGGCAACGATTATTGGCTTCAGGTCTGAAGGGCTCCCATTGCTGCCTGGGCAAAGCCTTTCTGTCCCTCTCAAGGCTTCTCACATCCCCATTGTTAGAAATAATGGTGTGGTGGAGGCACATGGTCAGCCTGAGGCCAGGGAGATCCATGAGCACAGGCAGAAATACACAGAGAACAAGATAATTTCATCCACACTTGTGGTGCTTTCAAGAGGAGTCAGGGAACCATCAAACAGCTTGTAGAAGTTTTGCTTTAGTCTAATTTTGCATCAGCCAAAGCAGCTCAGCCTGGTGATAGTGTGGCATCTACTTCACAAGGTAAAGGTGGCAACAGAAACCCACAGAGGTGAGATTTCAGACAGGAGGAAAGCTGTGCCACCCAAAAAGTGCAGCCCAGTTCTTATCACAACCCTCTGTGATACACCAGTTGTTTAACACAAATTCACCTAGGAAAAATAAATCCTCTTAGGCTTGAGGATGAGTATCTGTTACACAAATCTTACAGCTCTTGCCATCATAAAGCAGCTGAAGATATTTCAATCAGCAAAATGCCTTCTCAACCCCCCTTGTTGTCAGAGTGCCCTGCAAGATCTGGAAGCTTCTCATCTACAAGTCTGCAAAGGATCAAGTCTGGGGCAACCAAGGCCAGGAAGGGGATTCAGCACAGACCCTTCATGTTTTTCTTTTAGTACTCCACTCAAAATTAGATCAGAGATGTGCAATTAAGGGCTGAGCAAGGTCTCGTCACAGCTTTTGCAATGGGACATGGCTTGTGCACCAAAGACCAAGCACCAGTGCAAACGTGCTGGAGGGACCTCATTACCTTTAATTTACCCCAATTTTGCTTTCAAGCACTGGTCTAATCATGGTTACCGAGGCCAGATGGAGCAATTCATTGAGTGCCAGGACCTAATGCTCTTACACGTGCTGGTTTTACACCTGCATTATCCAACAGCCTCATCAGAGCCAGCCCTGACTTCTCCCGGCTTGATGGAGAGGAGAATCTGTGATTTCCATTATTTAGCCCATGGACACAGCCACATCCAGCCTGACAAACAGCCCTGTCACATGCCCTTTGCACGGCAGGGAAGAGCCTCAATTACACGGTGGTGGCCGTGCAAGGGCCACCAGCTCTGCTGTTTACAGGAAGCACCAGCACAGACCATGGAATTAGAAAGACCACAAGGAAGTGAGGGATTATTTACTGGAGATTAAAGGGCATGGAAAAACCACAGGACAAATCAGTGGGGCCTAAGCAATGGTAACTGCTATTTCAATCTTCCAGCTGCTGGCATTCATATTGTCATGCTGAGATGGGAGAGTTTGGGAGGAATTCAGCAGGACAGAAGGCTGCACTGCTTTTGGACCAGTAAAACACACCAGAAAATAGGCCCTAAGCCTGCTGGAAGGGTGGGAGGGATGTCTGTTCCACTGCTTTCCTTCCTTAACCATTCCTGTGAGTCTTCCTGCTCCCTGGGGTGTGATTCCTGCTTTTGGACTGTACCCCCAGGCCAAACAACTCTGGCCAAACCTGCCTGTCAGCAAAGCAACTGGGATGTGCCCATGTGTTAAACCCAGATTAGTCAAGATAAAGCATCTCCTCGGACCTGGAAAGAAATTGGGTAGGGCTGAGGTCTGGCAGCTCAAGACCTTCAAGACAGCTACAGTGCCAGTAGGAGCTGGAGTTTCTTGGAAATCCATAGAAAGGGCAGAAACTACCAAGTGAAGGTTAATCCTGATCCTCCAATCCAACCCAGTATAGCCCAATCCCTTTTAGGACTACTTCTTCTCCAGGCTTTTACCTTTATTTTAAGCACCCACAACCTCCTTTCCCCCTTTTAAGTTCAAACCCACTAAGCACCCTGCTGGGAAGTGACACAGGAAAAGCCTGTGGCCAAGCAGAGATACTTTACAAGTGACAAGACACCCTTGTTTTAAGCACCTCAGTCCAACTGCCCATGAGTTCACCTAATTTTTTGTGAGATCTGCTTTTCAGCTGCAACTGGCTACCAGGATTTCAGTGGTTGCTGACAAGCTCTGACATACGGACCATAACTGGATCTGGCCTCATGTCAGTGCATGCCCACCTCTCCCTGCAGCTGTAGATACACAACTGCTGTTCCTGCTGCTCTCCAGGATGGCCACACACACACTTTTCCTAGAAAATCCTGCAAGATTTTCCAAGTGCTTGGCTATACTTTCTCTAGCATTTTGCTCCTGGCAGGTAAAGCTGTTTGCAGTGCTGCTGTCCTTGTCCCACAGCCATGCTAGAGATTTTGCCATGTCTGGTCTCCTGTCACCAGCAGGAAGTTTTGGGATGGCATCCAAACTCCTCCACCAAGCCCCTTCTCAGGGAGTCAGGTGACTCTTTTGCTGTCTCTCTTTCCAAAGACATGGATGTCACTTTGTCATCTCTCCTCCTGGCCTCTTCTGCATCTCAGTGCCACACAACAACAGGCCACCACTACACGGCAAGTGACAGCATCCCCCGTCCATCCCTATGTTGATGCAAGTTGAACTTCCACCACCTCCACCAAAACAGCATCTCCAGCAGCACCAGGGCCCTTTGTGCTTGGCATGAAGCAGTTATTCAGCCCTGACTCAGTGGGAAGGTGGCCACGGACTGAAATCCAAGCCTTGCTCCCTGCAAGGTTCATGATGAACATGATCTTGCTGGAAATTACAGAGCTCCAGCAAAGACAGCAGGAGGGAGGCTCCCCTTGGTGAGGAGAAGCCTGTAAGAGGCTCCCACTGACATTCCTGCCTCCTCCCTCACTCTGCATCCATGTGGCTGAGGGAACACAAACAGCACTATCCTTCATGTCGACCCAGAGCAGTGTTTGGCTGCTGGTGCCATACCATAGGCTCCATCTGGAAAGCAAACAGTAGCACAGTGGATTTTTTTTTGTTCTCCCTACAACAAATAGAGAGAAAGGATGAATGAGCTTATTTTACAGCCTCTGAGGAACACCCAGCCATTGTTAGCTGGGCACAGGCTGCAAAAAATGATGGCTAAAAAAATAAAAGCTTATTCTTTCCTGTATGGGTTGCCTGAAAAATAAAACCTACCCCAAAAACCCTTCCATGGGCCAGCAGCAGCATTTCCATCAGCTACGTGGCTGATCCACAACTCAGTGACTTCCAGAGCAGAACTTGACCTGCTACACATAGGAAAATGAAAGTGAAGATCTCAGTTTATATATTTTTGAGAAATCTTGAAGCACACCATGAACCCAGCCCACCCTCCCCATGCAGGTGCCACCCAGTACCATGTCCCATCTTGGACTCACAGCAGTTGGGGGGAAGGCAATGCCACCCCTCTGTGAACACCAGCATAGAACCTCTCCAGAATATTTCCTTCTCTCAGTTCTCTGCATCTAGAAGCTGTTGTCACAGTCCAACAGAGCTCAGTCCCAGCTGAGGTTCAGGCACCTGCCATGGGTATCTCAGAGCTGGTGGGACACCGCGGGTGACAACCTCTGCTTCAGAGAACCAGCATTGCCAAGAAATTGATTCAATGACACTTCCCTCAGAGATGAGGACCAAGGGCCAGGGCATGCAGAGAAAATAGCCATGCCACAGATGCTCAATTAATTAGCTCAATTAATTTTTACCAGAGCCTCTTGGGTTATTCATTGTAGCTGTCTCTGCCGGGAGAACCGGGCGCCGTCGCCTGCTGCAGCCTTGTCTGAAGCACTAACCTGGCTCTGGAGACATATTCCCCTCCACTCATCATACAACTTGATTCTGCCACTAATCCACATAATTTTCCCTTATTATTGAAGTGGTAAAATCAACCTCAGGGGCTCAAAGTCCGGGAATAGGGATTCACAGTTCCTGGTCATCTTATGCAGGTGACACGTGAAGGGAAAGAAAAAAAATCCCATTAATAATTTTAATTTTCCCCCCTTCCTAATTTCACCCAAACAAACTTCCCACCCAAACCAGTGCTTTTTAATCGATTGATTTAAAAAGCAGGAAATGTTAGTGAATACACTCCTTCCTTATCATGGCTGAAATTCCACTTTTAAACACATCTGACATTGGAGACTGACTCGTGTTATTTTTCCTGTTTTTTTTCAGCATTCAAAATGGCTGCAAAAAGGAGTTAAACCAGAGCCCAGTGATGCAGGACTGGACACCAAGGTATCACTTGCCTCCATCTTCCTGCTCTTGTGTACACAGGGGTCTTGGGAGCAGCAATGGACAGGACAGAGGTGGCTGGGATTGTGTTTGAGGCCATTTTCTCCATGTTACTACTGTGTGCATCAGTGGATGCATTAGTTTAGGGAATAAACAGTGAGTTCCTTTTTAAGTCTATAAAATCAGGAGACCAGCTCCCTTCAGTGACATCAACAGAGCGCAAAACAGGACCCAGGGAATTTTATCAGCTGTGGCTCCAACCCATGGTCTGTCAGAGAAGCGATGCCCCATGGAGAGCATGGGATCTCATCTTTTATTAATGACAGCCACATACCAGCCAGCATCTTCAAGGGATTAATGATCAAACAAATTACAGTGAGGAACAAAAAGGGGATTTTGCTGTGATTCGGGAATTTTTTTTTTTACCTTCTAGACTTCTTAAATGGCCAAAGCTTTTCAGCTGTGCTCCACAGCCTGGCAAGAGCCTCCTCCTCTGCTGGTGCAATCCCTGGCCATGGTTCACTATCCAGCTGTTTGGAGAGGGGGTGAGAGGAGGAGAGGGCCCAGTACAGGGGGGATGTAGCCCAATCAGGTATTCCATGGATTCTCTTGCAATGAGCCAGGGAGCAGTGGCTGCTGTGGGAGCCTCATTATGTGGAGGGGCAGGCAGGGGACTGGCTTGGTGACAGCAAGTCTGCTCAGTCACAGCTCAAATAGCTTAATAGGAGCTGTATCCATCTGGTCCAGCCTTGTGGGTTTTGATTTAAACTGCAGTTATAAAGTGTGATTAGAGGCAGGGGTCTCTGTGCCAAGAGCTAAGATGTGAAACAAAAAACATATATTAAACCAAATATTCCTTCATCTCTCCCCTAAACCTATACATGTTTTTCTATTATTAACCATTTGCCTGCCACTGCCAGATACCTGAGAAAATCTTGGGCCGTCCAAGGACACCTTTGGCTCTACTGCTTAAATCCACAGACTATAAGAGGTCTGTCAGCAACACGGAGGAATTTGACCACTGAGGTACTGACATTTATGGGTTTGCTATTAATAATAACCACAGCAGAGTTTCCTAAGGACCGACTGGGCCTTTTCTGCCACTGTACCTGAGAGCAGAGGAAGCTGCACCCTCACACTGCCCAGCGAGGGCTGGAGCAGGGGCTGTGTTTGGCTGCCTCCTGTTGAGGTTTCTCCTATACAGTGTAGAAGGAGGCAGTGCTTTTCTGCCTGGAAACAGTTAAGTTATGTCTCTTGTGCCTGTCTTCAACTAGTTTACCAAAAACTCAATAGTTAATTTGGCAAATGGAGACCTATGGAGATGTTAACATAGCTCAAACCTTCAGCCCATACGGATAAAATCGTAATTCAGTGAAATTGCTGGTTCTTTATCTTCATGTGGCATCATCACGCAGTTAATTTCAAGCTTTCCAGTTAGTTGTAATATATCTTCTAACCTAAGAGCTCTTTTGCATGACACTGAAATAGGTCCCAGTCTATATACATCTGCTGCCAATACAAATGTATGGTTCAGCAGCAGTAAAGAGGATATAAAAGACTCCCACATTACAAATGTAGGAGGCAGAGGATATTTTAGCATGGCAGTGGTTACAATTTTGGCAGCTTTGCTATAATAAACTTTGTTTTCAGAGCCTTAAAATATTCTCTGTGCAGTGCAGACTGATATATTTGCTTTCAGCAAAGCTGTCTCAGGGGCCAGGGCTGGTGAACGGAGCTCAAGGACGTGGGGGAATGCAAAGAAGATGGAATTAATATCAACCTATGTTTAAACAGGGTATTTCCTCACAAAATGTAAATATTTACAAATGCCATCAGATCCTGGTAGGACTGTTTCCATGAATGCAAGATGGGCACTCAGGAGGTATCTGCAGGCAGTGTGCTGAACCCCTGGGCTGCTTCAGGAGCTGGGAGCAAGGGAAAGAAGTTGAGCAGGCAGGCCAAGGGCCAAAAATATGAGGGCAAAGAGATGTAGGACATCAACCTCATGTAGGAACAGCCTCTGGAGACCTCCACTATCTTACCATCTGATGGAGATCTCAAGTCCGTTCCCAAGATGCCACTGCTGGATACTGGTAACCAGCAACATCTGGACCTGAGATGGAGGTCTCTCAAAGTGGTTGGGATCCACCTACAGCTGGCAGTGGATGTTGGCTTCCATGTATCTCCCAAATCGTGCTCTGCTCAAGAAAATATTGGGAAATGGGCAAGTGTTGACGTGGCCCAGGGTATGAGCTGAGTATCAAACCCAAGAGGAGCTCTGGGAGGGAGGTCTGCTCTGTGTCAGGTGCAGCCCAGACACCCAGAGAGTTCTGTGGGTATGGAGGGCCAAGCTTAATAATGGGGTAAACAACCGAACAATGCCATTTTACAATGTTCTATGCATACATACAACTCTAGAAATTCAGCCCTGCTACAGTTTCTAAGCCACAAGAAAAAACACTTCTTAACATCAAGCTTCCTTAGAAGGGCTCATTGCTGCTTGTGCTGAACTTGGATGGGGTCTTGGCACAGAGGATTTTGAGACCATGTGATGGCATTATAGTCTCATGCTAATCTGTCCTCATGGTGTGCTATTAAAAATAAATAAAAATCATGGCTTCCTAAGCCACAGGTTACTAACTGTGGGAAAAACGTGTTTGTCACAGCCTTAGCAAGTGCTTAAGTGTCACACTTTTGTATTTATTTATTAGCAAGTGAATGTATAAACACATTGTTACTACCCTGAGTATCTGGATTGCAAAACCCAAGCAGCTGTTCTTGAAGGACAAAACCCTCACGTGTTCAGGAGAAGCCCTGTGCCAAGCCTGGCTGCAGCTGGGGGGCTGCACAGGGGATGACCCGACCTCTTTTGTGCATGGACAACTCAGGGGGTTTGGCAGTGCCTCACCAATAAATGTTATTGCCTGTGGCAAATTTTTTGTGATTCCTAGGAAGTAAAAGACATAAGTTATTTTGATAGGAGATCAGGTATCAAAGGAATAAAAATAACCAGGTACTTTTGCAACCTGCAGGCCGAGCCCTCTGCCATGGAGCCAGGTGTATGTTCCTGCCCGGGGTGAAACTCCCCCTGGTTCAAAGAGGCAACATGACAGCACTGGGGCTCTGATCTCTACAGGTGTGCAAGGCCCAGGAGAAGGTCTTGACTTCAAACTTCAGAGAAGCATTTTAATTTTATTTCCCCTCTCCAAACAGCCAGGTGAGGCAGTTCCTAAGGGGAAATCCCATGCACACCTAGGAACACTTTCCTCCTCTTGTCCTTGCAGCACAGGATGACAAACAGAATGACTTTCTAGATGAGCAATGAGCAATTAGCAAGACAGCAAGAGTCTTCTGCCAGGACTGCACAAACTCCTGCAGGGACACTCCTGTCCTCTACACACACACAGCAATGGGGTTCCTCACCCTCAGAGGGAGGACGTGTTGGCCAAAATTCTGTTGACCAGTGAATAAAGATGAACTAGTCCTAGAAAAATACCTAACCAGGTCTCTGCTACACTGAACAAACTTTCCTTTGAATACTTCTCACACTGAGAAGATGCCTGGGTTCAGCCTCTGCTGCTCCTTCTGTCCCAGCATACAGTGGGGCACCAGCCACCCACTCCTAATTAACTTGATGGGTAACTCAGCAGCACAAATCACCTCAAGTTACCTTGGCCATGGAACACAGCAGATCCTTCCACAATGAAACAGCATGGCAGGAATTATCCCAATCCATAATTGCTCTGAGCAGACAATAAACCAGCTTGTGCTGGTGGAAGTAGCCACTCGGAGGTAATAACCCAGTGAGTAGCAATAATGGCAGCAGATACTTGATAAAAAGCAGGGAACAAAAGAGAAAGCTTTCTCCATTATACAAACAACGGATGTTTTCTGTTTGCTTCCTTTGGTTCAGAAATGCACTTGGCTATTTGGAGAGCGATGGAGAACAGCTCACACGCAAGCACAGCAAAGAGAGTTTCAGGCTGGGGGAGGAAGGGATCATTTTCCACCAGTGAGATCATGGGCAGGAAAATCAGTTTTCTCCTTTTAATCTTTCTTGGATTTCAACCCAGCCAGTATCCGGGCATTTTATTTTCTTCAAGAGAGATGTTTGCATATCAGTGAGGAAAAAAGGCAAACCTGTTTTGGGGTGTTAAAAGAGGGTATTGAAACACAGATGTGCTTATTCCCCCCATCTACACCCTGTGAGTGACCAAAATTGAGCAACAGGAGGGTTGAACCATGCTTATCTGAGAAAAAGCCCTAAACCCAGGGGCTTGCCTGTGCCCAATGCTTATGCCTGCTCCTCCTGCTTATGGCTGTGAGCCCTTGTTGCCCGAGCTGCTCACACCAGGGGTCTGGCCACTTGCCCTGTAACTGCTGGCCCACAGCTCTGCTCCCCTGGCCCAAGCTTGGAGCTCACACAGGGGCTGTCACCCTCCTGCCTCTGATGAATTGGTCTCTGAGAGCAGAACACCAGGCAGATAAAAACAGAAATCACTCCATGCTCCTCAAGTGCCACAAAGGCACCGACGTGGGGGGGCAGGTGGATGGTGACACAGCCTTGAGGATGTTTATGCTCATGGCTTTGGCTCAGCAGCAAGTGCCTGGCACCAGCTCCAGAGATGCCCATTTCACACTCAGCTCCCTCCTGCTTCCCCAGCGATGCCACCTGCCACCTGCTGTCACCACCTGCCAAGCCACCCCCTGCCCTCAGGAGGGCTGCTACGGGCACAGGCATCAGCACCAGGATGGGCTCCCATGGAGAGGACAAGAGCTGGATGAGATGGAAATCACAAAAAAGAGAAATCATCACCTGAAAGATGGAATAGGAAAACCTGGGGGGAATTGCAGGGGGTTTAAAGATCCAAGTGCCAGCTGGGCACAACAGAACCCCACTCCAGCAATGCCAAGCTTTGCCCTGCCACATAAATAAGCCTGCAGCCATCTGCAGCACAGAGCGTACCGGGGGAAGGCTCTGCAGGCTGCAGGGGCTAAGCACTGCTCATTAAAGTGCTGGGGAAATGTGAATGAAGCAGATGAATGAATGAAGAAATGAATGAAGGAGGGAAGAGGAAGTGAATGAATATTGCATTGACTTTGTGCCTTTCATCCTGGGATGGCAGAGCTGTGCAGCACAGCTGATGGGCAGGCACTGTGTCAGTACTCCCTGGAGAAACCCCCGGTCAAAACAAATCAGATTATTTCCTGTTGACAGAGCCCTTCAGGGGAAGGCAAACAGGGACATGTGGCATATGGATTCATATTACTTGAAGCACAAGGCTTTCCCCAAACAAAATCCCTCCATCTCCCCCTTAATCAATGTGACAGATCATTACTTTTTGAGTTGCTCTTGTTCTTGCGATTCCAGACACTGGGTGATTTCCATGGCAACAGCATCCCAGCTATCCCAGGCCTTATCCTAACCTCTCATCTGCTGTTGAAACACACCAGTGCATAACCTGGAAAGAGGAGCAGCAGGGCGAGAAAGGCACCTTTTGGCACCGTTGGGGGGTAAAAACCCCCTCTTTCTGCCCTATGCAGACAAATCCTGTGAGCTCCAGGGAACCTCTTGCAGCCAAGTGCAGCACAGGCAGCTGTGGGGAAGCATGTGGAAATGAAATATTATTTTCTAGATGTTTTATTGTGCTGTTCTGGGGCACAGTCAGCTGAATCCACTGACCAGCCTGACTGCAACAGGGATCCAGGATGGTGGATGGTTGGAGGGGCCTGTGAGGTGCTGTTGCTCCCTTGGTAATGCAAAGCAGGGTAGGGACCAAACCTGTGTGCTTTAGGGAGGAAAGGGAGTCCAGCTTTAGTTCTGGTTTGGAGGAGAGTGTGCTCTCTTCTTTTCTACCTTCTGAAGGAAAACTTGTCCGGGATGTGATCCTGTTCTTCAGGTGCTGCAGGTTTGCAGACAACCTGGTGCAACCACCATGAGCAGCACACACTGCTCAGAGGAGCATCTGGCCCCACTGATCACTCCTCGGTGCCAGTTTGGCTGTATGGCATTGGGGTGCCACCATCCCCCAACACCACCTAGCTGCTCCTCTAGCAGCTCACAGCTGCCCAGTGTGGCCACACGAGCCGTTTTGCAAGTGTTTAGTGCAGTATTTGAGACCGGATGCAAAGCTCAGGCATCATTCGTGGGCTATGAGTAGTTTTTTGAGCTGACCTCAAGGGCACAAAGCCTGCTGTGCGTGGGGGTCTGGGTACACAGACACTGCTGTGCTGAATGAACCGGTGCTGCAAGCCTTGCTCACATAGTAACCGCCTCCGCTGCCGGCAGGAGATGGAAGCAAATTATTTGTTTTTTCCTCTTTCACTTACCCTGCTCCCTCCAGCAAGCAGCTTGCCCCCTGAAAGGCCAGGGAGGATTGAGGACAGCTGAATGCCACTGCAGGAGCTGGAGCCCCTGCCACTGGGAATGGGCTGTGGCAGAGCATGCAGGGATGGTCAGGCATCACACCTCACCCAAGCTGGCAGGTAAAGTGCCTTTGTCTGTCCCTTCTTCAATGATATCAGTGTTTTGGTTCACACGCAAGTTTCACCCTGACAAAACAGTGTTTTCCTGCCAAAGGTTTGCTGCCCTGCCTCTAGATCAGCCTCCATTTCGCATAAGCTGTGTCGAATTTCATGGTAACCCTGCAGAGTTATTGCCCTGTAATGAACAGAATTGCTGCACAATCAGCACATCACTTATCCAAATATTAACAGGCACCAAATGCAGAGCAGCGGGTCTGCTTCCCCATCTTCCTACAGGGAACCTGGCCACTGCATTTGATGGTTGCAGGGCTGGACCCAGACAAGACGATACATTTGCAAACTGGGCCAGCAGCTTCCTTGGCTGAGGCTGGTTGCTCAAAAACTCACTGCTGGAGTTTTTACAGTTGCATTGAAGCAATCATTTATTTAGCTGCCCTTCACAGCTGGATGAAAAAGATGATCTGTCCTGCCATAACATGAGTAAAATTGCTTTTCTGGATTGTTAATGGCCTGGACTTGGGGGCCAAAGTCTCTCGGTTGAATTCTGGACCAGTTCCTTAGCCTTGCATGGTGAAGCAACTGGTTGGGTTTGGAGGCAGCATCCATGCTTATGCTATGGTGACTTCCCTGAGTATTTCAACACAAACTACTCCATGGAGGACCCCAGCCAGAGCCAGAACATCTTTGGTCCTTGTGGGTCTGAGAAGGGACAAAACTTTAGGAAGGGAAGGGGATTGTATTTCTCCAGGACTGTCAAAATCAGAACAGGAACTGCTCATGCAGATGCAGGGCTTAGCAACAAACCTAAATATAATCAAATAACTTAAACAAAACCAGGGTTCTAAAATACATAACATGCTAAAATCTGGATTAAACAATCTATCAATATCCTCTTTGTAATTAAAATAGGGGAAAGAGCTGTAACCCCTGGGGCTTATAGGTACTTCTCTTACAGGAAGCTAGAGATATAACCCAAGTCAGAATTAACTCCTTTGCCAGCTTTCAAACAGAAGGGTGACCCTGATGCTATCCAGCCTGGAGAGCTTTCCAGAAGAGGGCCGGCTGCAGGAAGCACTGGGCGATGCTCTTGGGCTGCGTAGGCAGGACCAGAGCAGAGCTGCTCCTTTTCAGCTTAACATCCCCCAAGCGCTCAGGCAGAGCCAGCCAGGCTGTGCAGAGCTGGAACGCTGCTCCCGCCACCCACACAGACGCCATTTGGGAGAGAGGAAGAGGGGGAAAAAAATCAGAAGACAAATTGAGACTTACCTCTGTGTTTTCGTCTGCCACTCCCATCATTCCCCTTCACCCTAATCATTCTCTTCCTCTTCAATCAAGGCCAATTTGCAAGAGGAGCAGCTCCCAGTGCCTGAGTGCAAAAGCCTTTAATTACTGTCATCTGGGAGGCTGTGCCAGGCTCCCCTTCGGGGCCTTTTCATACTTCTCAGAAGACACTGCTCCAGGACTTGACATCCCCAAGATACCATTTGTCAGGCTTTATTTTAAACAAGGACTCACTGCCTATTAGGGGGCTGAGGAAAAAGTTCCTGACAGTCCATCTGCGCTGCTGCTGCACTGACGTGACAATCACAACTGGGCAGTGGGCTGATTTTCCTGCTCCATGGGGTACCAGGCTGGCAGTGGTCTCCTGCACACGCAGGTCACTACACACAAACCCTGAGAACTGCATTGTTTGGTCTCTTTGTTGTGTCTCCTCTTTTCTCTCCTGGGCTTGCACTGGGCATGGAGATGAGAGTGTAAGTGGGGTCAGAAAGGGATAAGGCAAATTTGGGGAGACCAGGTTGACTGTTGAATGCAGTGGGCCCAAAGCATCCTGTCCTATACAAGTTCTCAAGCCCACATCCCCAGGAGCACAGTCCCACTTGGAATGCATGCTCCCTATGTACAGCATGAGTTTTTGTGTCAGCCAGGGGTTTGTACTTTATCCTGCACCAGAAAACATGAATGCAGAACTTACATAAACCAGTCTGGCAGACCCAGCAAGAAGGGATGGGAAACCACCTTGCTGCTGCCTCCTGCCCCACCATGCTGCAGACAGGACATGGGGCTGGATGGTTCTGGTGGGCTGCCTTAAACACAAACACAGCCTGAGCTGAGACCTGAGCTCTGCCAACCCAGTGACCTTGCAGCTTGGGCTCAGCATACACTGAGATACTCAGGAAAGCCTGCCGGAAGACTTCCAGATGTCTGGAACCAGCACCCATGGGACATACTCTATGAGTTACACCCACCAGAGCCATCCGTCTAGTATTTCATCTTTGGAGCATCACCTGTGGCAGACAAAAGCTGCAGAAGAGGATTTCTGGGGAGCCTCTGCCAGTGGGTGGCACTGCAAAACCAGCAGTGTGGAAGGAGCAGCAGTGCACGGGCCTGGGGGTGGAACAGCAGCACAGACACTGCACACACAGTGCTGCGCATCGCCAGCTGGGTCCAATACGAGCATCGTGGGGATACCACATCGTGGGGATACTGCAGCCTGGCTGGTGAGAGGAGGGAAACTGCTGGAGTGGGAGAGGGACAGGCACAGCAGGAGGTGAGGAGGCATTAGCAAAGGTTTGAGGTGCTGTGGTGGTGTGAGGTCAACCCAGCGAGCAGGAGTGCGAATTCATCCATGTCCTCATGGGATGGAGCAATTCATGTACACATGGATAACCTTCTTAAAGGCAGGAGCAGCTCATCAGCTTTCGCTGCTCTCCTACTGTGTTCTCTCCGCAGCTAAAAATCATGTAACATGTCACCCTAAAATGTAAGGTCTTACCTGTGGGAAATAGAAAGGCTCCTGCCTCCCACCCTGCAGCCTCGGTGAAGGACATGGTGTGGGAGATGTAAGAGCCTTTTGACCATCTTGCCTGTAGGCACAAGACCCGTGGAAGTACCATGGCCACCGAAGATGTCCACCAGCCAATGTGACCTAGAGGACCAGGAGCCTGGAGGGCAAACACACTGCACTGCACTTATATCACCTTCTGGCCAAGGGGAATTAGAGAACCTGAGGCAGCTGGGTAAACCTGGCAAGCGGTAAAAAGAGCAGGCTCAAAACTGGGGCCTGGCCTGGTCTGAGGGTCCCTGTTCAGGTCTAGAGTCCTGCTCCGGTTCCAGTGGCCATGCTTCTGTGGCACACACCTCTCCTGGCACAGATTTTACCTCTCATTGCACCTCATTTATATTTGATGTCCCATCTCCATGTTTAAGTGTTGCCTTGACCAGTTAATTCCCAGGAGGTCTCAAATCAGATTTTATATCCCCATCCAGCTAAAAATACTCTGACCTGTCCGATGCAGTAAACACTCTGTTCTTCTTTCTTTCACCTAAAAGACAACAAACAAAGGAGTATCTTCTTCCTCCCCACCCCCATGATGTCCCAATGGCAGCTGGGAACCACAAAGCTTTAGAGGAATGGGCTTATGTAGCCCCGTTCTGACTCCAGGACCATGAGGCTTTGTGCCGGGAGTGGCACACCTTTGAAGAGGAAGCCAGAGGAATGGGCGAGGAGCCGTGACAGAAAACCCACCTCTCTTAGGTTGTGCAAAGGGCATTTGGCTCTGAAGGGGTGTACTGTCTGCCTGGTGGGGGACAGCACCATCTGACAGCCTCTGCCTCCTTAGGAACAGCCAACTTTCCCCACACAGCATCAGCACAACCATATCTGCTAATGGGTATTCTCTCTGGTGGGAGCAAAGGCTTCATCTAGCAGATTGTGGACTAGCAGGAGACATGAATGCAACCTCAAAAGGAGGATGCTCCTGTTAGCAAAGTGTTTAAAGATGTGGCACCAGGGCTTCCTCCAGCATCTTCCTTCTCCAGGGAACATGCTGACTGGCATGGCGGGGGTGGCTGCAAAATCCCATCTCCTGCCTGCCCACATTCATGCTTACAGAAATGCCTGGGTACAGCCCACCCCAGACTGGGGAAGAGCTCCAATCTGGCCCTTCTGCTGCAAACGGATCTGATTTGCTCCCAGCTCTGAGCGCTCTGTAATTACAGTACATCCCACTTAATCGGGATGTGCTTAATTGGGAAATCCACTTACCAGGATGTCACCTAGGGAACCGATTTAAGCTTGATAACACTTAAGAGCAATGCCTGCTGCTTTATAGGGAAGGTAATTCTCCTACAGGGAGATGCCTTCAGGTGGCTGAATCATACTTCTTCTTCCAGCAGCATCCAATGCTCCTGGCTGCTTGTTCCTGCAACAGATTTCAGCCTTCCCCTTAAGTAGGTTATAGGCAGGAAATACACCAACTGCTACTGCCAGCTCACTGCTGTCCTCTGCTCCAGCTGAACAGGCTGCCACTGTCACGTGGGCCAGTGCTCGGCTGTCCCCTTGGCTGGTCCTGCACACCCAGCATGCCTGACTCCCTTCCCCATTTGAAGATGGCTTTCCTTCCACAGATGGGATCGTTTTTAAAATGGGTGACACTTTTAGGCTTGACCAAACTGTATTTTTTGCAGCAGAAGAGAGGCCAAAGTGACCTGGTCATCACCTGAATCAGGGCAGAGCAAGACATTTGGAGACAACCAACACCCCCCTTACCATTAACACCAACACTTGTCTTCCTCCCTCTTCCCTCCAGCAACCAAACACAGCAAATGCCCAAATGACAAGAGAAAGGAGACCTGGGAACAGTCCTTAGACTGAATGTCGAGTCAAGCACTTGGAGAGGCCAGTTTTCTGTCTGGTTTTCTATGGGCTGACGGTTTACGTGATCACCTTGAGTACCTGTGCATGAACATATGCATCTTATAGATACTACAAATAACTGCTGAACCTCTTGACCTGCCTGGGCAGAGAAGCAGCTTTTCAAAAAAAAAACCAAATTCCCACAGATTTTGTAGGAATAAGAGCCAGAGGAGAGAAAACTTATGAATATCCACCCCCTCACCAGCTCTCAGGAATGGGACAGCGCTTTGCAACCCAAAAACCCCATAAGCCACATTTCCCTGTTAGAGGGACACCAGTTGCTCCAGGACCAATAACTCCTCCAGTCTTTTGGCATCACCTTGCTTACCTGTGTCCTTTTCAGTCAGACTACTTTTTTTCCCAACTGCACAAAAGCACACTGCACCTCTTCTGAAGGTGAGCCCTTGGATGGAGGCTTCCTTTGCTGCCCAAACATCTGTTCCATATGGCAAAAACACAACTCAACTTTTCAAGATGCTGTGATGATCTTTTTGTTCTCACCAACCATGAGGAGCTGGGGTGAGTCAAGGCAAACTCCATGGATGCGTAATAGTGATTGCCTTTCAGACACTTGGAAATGCAATAACTTGACATCAAATGAGGGATTTTTATGGCTGCACATGTTTTGTGCTTCTCTGAACAAGCCAACATCCAGATTAGCTACATTGGCTTTTTAAAGTGCTATAAAATATGCAAAGGCACTTGCAATGTATAGTGATTTCTGTAAAAACAGGAGGTAAGTGCTGAAATGTCTCCTGATTTATTGTTTTGCTTCTGCTAAGCCATGCTGGGAGAATGGATAAATGCAATCCTCTACTCCCTTTTTGGCTTCTTCTAGCCCAGAGACAGATGGAAGACAAAACGCCAGGTGCTGCAGATCTTGTGCCTTTCAGCCACTCTGGTAATTGCACAAGAGAAAACCTTCTTAATTTCCAAGTGTCACAACCAACACCACACACAGCAAATGCCTTTCCAAGGTGCAACACAATGTGGACAGCAAACTCAGCACCTGATGAGCCAGGCAGCACCTCCCACAAAGGTGCTGGGCCTAATGCTGGATGGAGGCTGTGAAAGGCCAAATCACCATGATGGACCACGTTAGCAGGGTCAGCCTTGTCTCCACCTCTTGTTCCTGCCCCTCTTTTCCTTCACACTGCTATAACAACCAGAAACCCACAAGGCTGTGCAATGGGATTGCTCCCCATGTCACTTGCTTGAGTTGGTTCAAACATATGTGCTGAACCATTACGAACATCACGTCCTTGACAGATGTCTCAGGGGCTGGGCTTACTTTTTGCTAAAACTAAGCCGTGCAGAGGCTTGGCAAAGGAAAACATTCCAGTGACTGAGGCTCCCATTTTCTGAGTCTGGATGGGAGGAATAAAGTATTAGTTCAAGCTCCATTTTAGCTTGAGCAAAATGGCATTGTTTATCAGAGCCAAATAGGTCCTTGCCCTCCCTTGCTACAGAGCCAACCTGTCCCCTCTGTGCTGGGGCCAGGGCAGTGCTGCCACTGGTGAGGGCTCTGGGGTCACTGCCATGGCCACTGCTGGCACTCAGTGCCACAGTCACTACCAGCGTTCATCCCTTATCTGGGGTGGCTCACAGCAGTCAGGTTCAGGCAGGGCCTCTGGAGCAGAGGGTGAGTCTTTATGAGCTGGAAGTTTTTGAGTGTGTGCCTTTGTGCCAGGCGTGTTCAAACCCATCCGTCCCCGCAGAGCAACTGCAGCTCTGCTGCCAGCACAAACATGTAAACCCACCTGGGCTGCCTCTCCCATCCATTTTTACACATATAAGTGGTTGTATGAGAATCTGGAGGGCCAACAGACCTCAAATCTTTAAATTTTCCATATAAAAGCAACACTTACCTGTAGCAGAGTTTATACAACATGGATTTCGTGTGCTTTGTTACTGCAAATGAAACATAATTATTTAACAATTGCTAATAGTGCTCTATGCAACCAGCAAATGCATCGGTGCATCCTGAAAGCTGTTTAATACGGACAAGGTAAAAATGCAGATTGTTTTTAAGGTTTTCAGTGCATTTGCTGTCAGATAAGAAGTGCCAAGTCTAGTGCTTGCAGGTGTGAGTTGGCTGGACTGGGAACCTTCATGCCACCATCAGAATGATGGAGGCTTGTTTGAAAACACCTCAGTTTCCTGACTGTCATCATGTCAGTAAGAGAAGGAAGAGGAGTAGGAGAGGAAGAGATGTGGAAAGTGAAAAGTGTCCTCAAATGTAAAAAACACAGAGAGATGACAGAATAAGCCTCAGATATTAGGGGAGCTTTCATTTATATTAGCAGCTCCTGCTATCTGGTCCCTACTCCATCCTCATGGTACCAGAAGCCCCTCCTCCTCTCATTTCTTTTTGAGGGTGACACTGAGCCAGCACACAGCAGAGATGCTGGATGAGCAGCACTGGCTCTCCTGCTGAAGTCCTGGGACTTGAGCATCCACCCTTTCATTTTTGAAAAGACTGGGGACACAAACCCAGTTAGTGTTTTCAGCTAATTGCAGAGAGCTGGAACAGCAAAACATAGTAATATTTGCTAACTGCAAATATTTGGAGACCTCAGTCCAAACTGGATCGATGCACTGAGTGTAAACACGGGCAGGGAGAGCGCTCTAGGCACTCCAGCATCTCATGGCTAATTAAAGCTGGGAGGAATTTGTCTCAGCAACTTGTGAGCCATGTACTTCTCCAGTGTGACTAAGCCACTGTGCGGTATCTAATTTACCAGGAGGGGTGATGAGCTGCCAGCTAACCATGTTCCTGCAGGCAAGGTGGGCTAATTGAATATAGTTTGATGCTTTGGGGCAATCCCACTTGCCAGCCTACCTGCACCATCCCAATCTGAATCAGCCTCGCAAACAGCAAAGCAGCTCGGTGGGAATTTTAATTGTGAAGGAGTATTCAAAAAATTCTGACAAAATCCAAGGGTCTGACCAGAACGACGAGTTCTTGTGGTTTCTGCATTGCTGTTTTTGCAGTGAGGCAAATTGGGTTTTTCTCTTGCAACCAAGCAATGCTGAAACATGCTTCTACCACTCATAGGACCTCAAGACTCTCAGAATTCTCTGAGTGCTGTCCTTAACCATGATAATAAAGTTGTGGCTTTGCCTTGCCTTGTACTAGCAATGCAAGTATCAAGATTAATTTCTCTATAAATAGCTCTTTACCAACAATCCTTCCCTTTGTCTCCAGTTCCAGCTGTAGAGAAGGAAGTCACTTCAGCATAAACTGCATATCTAACAGCAAAAAAGACATTTCTCAGAGGGTACAACAGATATTGCCCTCTGCACTCCACAGGTCCTCCCTGAGGAAGGGCAGAGGAACTCAGAGGTCTCAGTTTCCATTTCATTTTCCCATTGTTTCCCTGGGGTGAAAATGCTTCTTTCCTACCTTTCCAGCCCAACCTGACTCACAGGCCAGGCTCATCCCACTCATTGGCTGGCTCTGTTTAGCAGCTATGCCAGTTTTGCCTCATTTGCTGGAGAGCCAGTGTGGTACAAGTGGATCTGCCTGGGGCAAGGGCAAGAAACCAGCCACCCTCCAGGAGCTTTGGTGGTCCCCACACACTGGCAAGCCCCCAAAGGTCCCCTACCAAGCACCTGGGAAACCTCACCTGCCCCTGTTTGCCTGGGACAACCTGGCCAGGGGGGAGGTGACCTTGCTGGCTTAACTGATGCTGTCACCTCTGTATTTTGTGGGCTCTGTGGCAGCCCTCCACAACCAACATTAAAGCCAGCCAGCCACTGTCTCCACAGCAGAGAGGCTCCCAGAGGACAGGATGAAACTGTTCATCTGGAGACAGAGATGATTTTTAGAGGGAAATCCTGTTCACTTTCCAAAATGAGGTAGGTTTTTACTGACACACAGCCCCAGCCAAACGCACTTGTGGCACCAAATGCATCACTGAAAGAAAAGGACTTGTTCTGTCAAAATGGAACTGTGGTTTTCAAAGCTAACAGGGAGAAAGGGCACTGTAAATACCTGGAGGAAGCATGGGCTTGGCTTATTAATAGACACTTGCTGTGAGACTTTAGGCTGTATGACAAGGCTTTCACTGTCCTCCTGATGTCCTCAGATGCCCTGTTCCTGTACTGAGCACTGGGCTCTGTAACTGTGCAGCACATCCATCAGATCTGCCAAGTTAGATGGGGCACAGAAGATGGGTTAATGCAGTTCATACTAGTGCTTTAATTACCTGAGCATCCACTGTCTGTGTTCCGCTGGTGGGGAGAAGCTCCTGTCCCTGTCACTGGCCTGTGCCTGTCCTGGCACCCTCCCCAGCCAGGGATGGGGACACATTAGGGCCTGAGGAAGGCAAGCAAGGATGCCAAGTAGGGCCATTCCCCAAAAACCTGAATTGCAGCAATTTAACATTGCCTGAACTGCTTGAAGGAGTTAAATGTGTTATCTTTTCACTCCAGGTCATCCACTCATTCCCCAGAAGGCTGCACAAAGTACTTGCTCTCTGGTTTCTCTCCTGTGCTGCTGTTGGGACAGCTCCCAAATTTTGCACCAAAAGCCACTCCCTGATATCTGAGGGTATTATGAACTGGACCATACTTCTGCATTCCAGCTTAGCAAAGCCTTGTCTAACACAGAGTGCCTACATCCTTTGACTTCTTTCCAAATGAAAGCCATAACACTCCATGTAAGTGATGGAACAGTAACCAATCCCTGCACTGATACACGAGGCATCTCAGCATCTCAGCAAGTTGTGTTTCCTTTTTTTCAGATACAGGCTTTTCTTTCAAGAAGAATATCAGACAGATGGACTGTTTTTGGAGAGAATTGGCTATTTGCCTAGGGTGGTAGGGAAAACAGTCCTCAAACAGCCCTTGTTCCCCAGGTGATGCTGGTGAGAACAGGCCCATTGGTATTACAGTCTCTTCTCAGAGTACCTTCAAACTCCTGAACTATTTAAGCATTTCTCCTCTCAGCTTGTTGATTGCTCAGGGCCTGAAGATGCGTAGAACTCATGTTATTAAATGGCTCCTTCTGTTGACATTTTTATTTTTAGGAAACATTAGTGAAACATTCACCATTACTGCTTAGAGGTAATGGAAAAAGAGGTGAGTTCCAAATTCTGGGCAATGGGGACTTCGAGACAGCAGCCAAGCTGGGCTGGGACATGGCCCTGATTCCCTGCTGTTTACAGTCTAAGCCCTGAGCAGGGACATGACTGAATTGTGGCAGTGTCCTCAGCAGCTGCTGGCCATGCTGACCCCTCTGCAAAAGGTTAAAAGCATCTGTGTGCTGAAGACAGGCTGGGATCAGTGGCAGCCAACCTAAACAGAATCTCACTCAGAGAGACCACTGACCACCAGGGATGCTGCAAGGGCTATCCATGGACAACCTCTCCCCTTTGATTTGCAGGGGTGGAGGACAGAAGGCAAGCTGCATTTCTTCCTTAAGATTGGTTTTGTGGCTTCATGCTGAATCTCTCCCCATTGTCTGTCAGGTGGGCTGCAGAGAAGAATATTCTGAAAGAGAGGGAACAGGAGTTACTCCAGACTGAATAAATTTTGCAAAATACATTCCTCTGACATCTGCTCACCAGCTGGGAAGTGCTGGAGGGATGTGAGTTGGACTGTTTGCACCCTCGTGCCTTTCTGTCCTCCCTGGGCATAGGGCTGGGCTGGCTCCATCACACCCTGACACACTCTGGTGCTGCTGAAAAGACTGGTGGAGACATTCCTTGCCTGATTTCAGTGATGCAACCATGGTAACCCATGAGAACCAGAACCATTTGCCCCGAGAAAGGCACAGACCTCAAGTCAGCAGCCACCCAGCAAAATCTATAATGCACCTGGCAGTAAATGAAACCCTCTTGAGCAGCAACATTGGGGCACAGAGGCTCAACTAACTTCTTCCTGCCTTCTGTCTGTCCCAGATTGTGTGGGAAACACCAGAAGCAGTGCTGTCACTGAGTGGTGACTGCAGTGCTGTCACACTGGGCTTTGCCCTGACCCTGGGGGCCTCATTGGTCTATCTCCCTGCCCACTATACCTGGCACAGGCAGTAAGGGGCTCACCACCCCATTCAGGAGGAACCACCAGGTGATAGCTGGCTAGAGAGGGAAAAGCACATCTTTTGGAGAGGATTTTGTGTTTGAGAAGCTTTGACAAGTTTTAAGTAACTCCAGTTTTGCCCCCTGCAGTAATCAGTGGAATATTTCAGAAGTATCTGTCAGAAAACCAAATGTGCCACCAAAACACAAATGGGGGGGAGGGAAGGGAATATAAAAATTTAGGTCAAAGTCATCATATTCTCTCTCTGAATTTCACGTGAATGGTATCATAAGCCTAGACACCATCAATACTCATAGCCATACACATGTGGGCACACATGCTAATTTAGATCTAATTTGTCCTTTTTCCAGCACTTTGCCAATACTGAAACACTCCTATTCTCTGCAAAATCATTTTCCAAAGCGCTGGCTTCACTCTGCAAGGGGCTGCTGAGCAGCCCATCCTGTGCAGCCCACAGTGGGTACTCACAGGGTGCTGATGACACAATTGCCCCGTTGTGTAAAACATGGAGCCCCGGGTGCAACATGGAACCCTTGACCACACAGACCTGAGCTGTGCTTAATAGGGCTCTTGTAATGTTTGCCCACTAAGAGCCTTAACTTCTTACTGCATTTTGCCAGGGTTTAGGCAAAGCAGGGCTCCCAGCAGGCCGCTGGATTGATTTCCTTTCCCATGAAAAGAGACTTACGTCTTCATATTTGTTCCTTGTCCCCAAATCCCATTTTTTTCCAGGCAGATGAGAGAGGAATTTGATGGATTATAATTAAGGAGGTGTTGTTCTGAACAAGAGGGGAACAGGAAGGTTAATGCAGGATGTGGCTGCATTGCCTAAGGAAGAGGTGTTTTAATGGGAAAAGCCTCATGAGAAGGAAGCTTTAGGGCTCTTCTTCCCTGTGTAGCAGGTGGGTATTTACTGGCACATGCTGGTTGAGTTTATGTTAGCTGTAGGTGGACTTTCTAGGTCCCCCTCTTACTCTGCAGTGATGCTCAGCAATAGTAAAGGCAACAAGAGGAGGGTATTTATGCTGCTTGAGTTAGGAAGCCCCACTGCATCTCAGGCATCAGGAAGGAGACCACAGAGACAAGACCATAGAGCTCACATATATAATAAAGCATAAGTAACTGCTAATATATAATATAACCTTTCCCAGGCCTCCAGCACCATTCACCCCCGAGCCCCAGAGCACTGTACAAATAGTAATTAAAACTTTCCAGCCCCCAGCTTTGCCAATGGTGCTGAATTAATTTTCCAGTGTGGGAAAATAAGCCTTTCATGATTAAGAAAGACAACGCAATTTCAATAGCTGGAAAGCTACTGATGACACATAAGCTGGGGGTGTGAGCCCTGGTCCTTCCCTGGCAACAGAAGGTTTTCAAGACAAGGACAAATGACTGGTCTCTTCTTCATCGTGCACACTATCATATATATCACTGCACTGGGCAACACAAGACTACCAGGTATGTCTATTCAGTCCCAGAGGCCACAATCCAAATTGCTTTGCAGAATTAAAGGCTGCAGGGAAGTGAGAAGCACAGGGGAAATATGGCAGGAAATGCGTGTGACAAAGCCCCTTGTCCAGTTGCTCCTCCTGAACCATCAATTTCCCTTTATTGAGCATGAACAGGTTCAGTGTGCCCTCCTGCTGACCACATGGCTGATTTCCTTCCCCAGAAACATCCTCCGGGAAGGAAAGGGACACTGGAACACGCAAGAGCTTGACTTAGTTCAAAGCTTGCATGCAGACTACAAACACTGACCCTTTGCTTTCTGATTTACTTAACGCAGTAATGAGAGTCCACCATCAAAAAGCCTGTCCCTCCCCTGGTTCCTCCCCACTCCATGCTCTCCAGGAACCCTTGGAGAAAAACCTTGCATTGTTGGGTGTGGACACCCAATAACCCTTGGGTTCAATATGAGCCTGTTAGAACTACTCAACAACATGCTGCTTCAGGATTTTGCTGGAACCCTTGGCAAACATTCCCTTTCCATGGCTGAGGTGCTGGTTGTCAGTGCTAGCCGAGGCAGTGCCTGGTCTCTTCCCCTCTATCCCACCACTGCCTTGCAGGCTGGCCAGCCAGATCTCCCTCTGCCTCTTAACAGCTTAGTGAATGCTTAAGGAACCTGTGAGAGGAAAAAGCAATTTTAACACAAAATTACTGCCTCAAGGAAATGGGTTATCTCCCTTCTCTGCCACCACTGCCTTCAAATCACTGAGCCCAGAACTCCTGCCCAAACTGGAGCAGACATTGGGCTGTCTGGGAACCACAGGGCTTGATGAGAGGTCCCATGGCAGAGGGGAAGGGTCAGCAGCCCCCCACCTTTGGGCTGTTTCCAGACACATGCCAGCACCACCTGTGTCCGCTTGCTCCAGGGAGTGCTGCTGCAGCCTCCCAGCAGCTGGGGAAGTGCTTATGGAGCCGGCAGTGCTGGGCTGAGGGCTATTTAGTTATTTGTAATGGATTTTCCATACCTGTCATTATTTCCAGACTTCAGTTGAGAGAAAGGGACAGAGACTCTGCTGGGAGGTGGGCTGGCTTTAAGGGCACTGGTAAAGCCTGTGGTTTTGCAGTTCAACTTTAGAGAGAGCTGGGGACTCACTGTGCTTCTCTTGTCATCCCTGCAGGTTGATCCTCATGGAGAATAGGGATCCGGTTTGGACTTGCTGTGCTTCATGTGTGAAAGGGATGGTCTTCTATAAAGGAAAGAGACAGACCTGGAAATCTGCTGCTTTCATTTTGCTTTCTTTGGGGCTAACTCAATTGTTGGAAATCAATGCAGGCATGAAAAAAGCAGCCCATGGGACTCTGCTCAGAGTGCCTAATTCCTATTAAAATTATAGGAAGAACTGGGAGAGAAGTAGCAGCACTGCAACAGGGAATGTTCCTGTGGATGCTGTGATTTCAAATTAATTTCTCCATGGAGGGGGTTTCCCACTTGCCCAGCAGGCTTTGGGGAGGCCAGGAAGGCTCAGCAGAGAGGGGACTACCCTGCACCAGCACTTTTATAGTCCTCACTCCATCACCTTTCTAGAACTCACATTTATGCTTTTCACTCCAAGCCAAAATAATACAACTATCAAAATCCTTCAGGCCAAAGCCATGCTCTTTCTCTGTCCCTGCTCTGGTCTGAAAGGTGATTTCCCAGCTTGAGGTGCACTATTAGAGCAATTACAGTAAGAGCCATCTGTGGTGCTCCCATCAAGACCCTACTGCCTGACACAGATGTGCCAGCACAGCCCCACCACCCACTGCAGCTCACTTACAGCAGTAGAGCTGGGACAGAGACTGGGCTGAGCTGGAGCTGGCAGGGCACAAGGTTTCTGCTTTGCTGACACCCTCTATTTCTGACCTGCAAAGGCACTAGAGCTGTAACAAAGCCACAGGTAAACAGGAACATCTCTTCAATAAAGCTGGATCGATAAGTTTGATTTCCCAGATGGCAGCAGCAGATGGAGTAGAGCTCACCCTCACACAGAAACACATGGCTGAGGGTCACTTCTGCCAGGAGTGAAGGTAGTGTGGGGCTGCACAAGAGCATTTGTCTGAACTAACAGGCCATGGAGACATTGGAAGGAAAGTTTCCTTTGCAGCAAAGCGGGCAGGTCTCTGCTTTCACTTACAGAAAGTGGCAGCTCTTCCCTTCTCTTGGCACATGGTTCTCATCCCTCAGCTGAGAACCATGGCACAAAACGCTAATCACATCCTCCTCCTAAGACGAAATAACAGGGAAAGAGGCTTGGCAGGACAAGGGGCCTCCCGGCAGCCCCTGCAAAACCAACCTCGTGGCCTGGGGTCCCCCCAGTGCAAATCCCTGTGGTTCTTGTTTGCTGAGCTGGGACAAAGTGGGCACCAGGGCTTTAGCAGATGTTGGTTAGAAAATAACCGTGAGAAAGGAATAAACCAATTAATTGCTGACCCACTGACAGCCAGCACCTCTCCCCCGCCTCCCTCTGCACAATAAAACCTGTCTCCACAGCTCAAGCAGATTTAGGGTGGCTGCAAAGAGCCTAGAGGAGGGAAAAAACCTTTCCCACTCCAGCTAATAATATTTCCAGATAATCTGTTTGAGGCAGCACCCTTTGCGAACCAGGAAAGCCTTTAAGAGCCGTTAACACCTTTATTCAGACTTCCTCATCCTCCCCCAGACAAGCTGTGATTAATTACCCAATCCACCCCGATCCCCCTGGGAAATGGCTCTCAGTCCGAGCATTCATCCAAGGATTTGCGGGGTCCCTCTGTGAGAGCAGCTCCTGCTCTTGTCGCTGGCTCCAGATAAGCAGGAAAGGGCTGATTGGGAATAAACTCCTTCCAGCAATGCACTTACATCAGCAAGGGGAGTGAATGATGGGAGGGGAGGTTAATGCAGGGTCTTGGCCATGTTCATGTTTTTTCTCTGTCTGGTGTCCACAGGCATCACCAGCCAGACTATCCCTGGAAGCCCATCTCTGATAATTTGCCACTGGAAGCACAGCCCGTTTGGTTCCAACCTGGGTTTTCACAGCCCTCCTTCCAGCTCCATGGCTCTCTGACTCGGCTTGCTCTGAGGATACTTGCTTTCCTACTATTTTCCAGTCCTACAAAAGGTGTTGGGGATGACAGGAAGGAAAGGGGAATTACTGCCTCTCAGGTTGCTGCAGTAGCTGGGATGCTGTGCTCGAGAGATGCCCCTCTCTAGGGTATTGCAGACCAAGGCAGTTCATAAAACTCATCTTGTACATGCTCTGTCCCACCTATGCTGCCTTCATCCATCAAACCCCAGGACTTTTTGTTTGCATCACACCTACACACTCTGCTTTCTGGTCTGGGCTTGGTTTCAACGCTCTCTTTATTTTTAGCCACGTTTCCAAGAAAGGGGAAAAGAAAAATCTCAGAATCTCTGCAGCTTGCTGAAGCCCTTGAGAAAAAGAAAGCTGAAGAGCAAGCAGGCAGCTGGGAGGGCCATAGTCCTCCTCCCTGCTCAAGGCTCCAGCCAGCCCAAGAGAAGTCTCTGCTTGTCTTCTAGTCCACGTCCAGGAACAATGTGCTGGAGAAGTGCATTCCAGGATGGAACAGGACCATGCTCCAGTTCTGCCTGCAGGCAAGGCATTACTCCTTCTGTATGTTACTCCTGCACCCATCCTGATGGCAATGTGTGGTGCAGATCCAGCAATGCCCAACAGATCCAGCATTTTTCACATGAGCCTTAGCCACTATTGGGATCAGAGATGTGAGGAAAAACCAGGTGCTGCAGGAAGTGGTTTGGGAGATTTAGTAGGTGGCATCTTCCCTCCAAGTTAACAGTGTGATGGAATGCCTCATCAGGGAGTTCAGGGCTCTGTGCTGCTGCAGGTGTTGCTGTTTTAATGGCATCCCAAGCTTACCACTTGTGGTCACCCAAGATCCCACTTCTTGCAAAGGGCAGAGGTGTTAGCTCAGTATCCTGAGCAGGCTCCAGTCTCCAGTTATGCTCTGCTGATCCAAGAGCTGCAGGAATTTCTGCTGGACGCATCATTCTTCACTCTCTTTTCCAGCTATGACTACTGAGCAGTTTTCCTAGGTGCCAGAAAACAGCATCTACAAAAGCATTTCAAATTCAAATGCTTGCCATTGTCTTGAAAAAGCTTTTCTTGTTTTGTCACATGTTTTCTGTCTAGAGTCCACCAACCCTTGTGTCTGCTTCACCTGGTTTGTGTAATTTCTCTGCTTGGCTCTTGGCTTTGCTCTCCTCCAACTCACCCTGGGCTGTGAAGGTCACAAACATCCCCAGCTTTGGCTGAATTAGTGCATCACACCAGACCCCATCTGCCCTGCTCTCCATCACCACCCAGGTAGGTATCAACTGCACCTTGGGCCCTGACAGGAGATGCCAGCTGCCACCAGAAAAGAAATAATCAATTATGAGACTGACATTAATGAAATATGAGATTGGGACTTGGGACAGACTAAAGCCATAGAAAGCATTTTAAATAATTCACCATCCTGAAAGTAAACCATATTAGTAGGAAAGACATTCAGGTCCTTTCACAGTGGCATTAACTTCTATGTAACCAGAGCTGATGCCATGAGCAGACAGCAAAATGAGTCTACTGCTAGGAGGGGAATCCTGGTATTTCAAAATCTATATGAAAATCACAATTTCCCCCCACCACTCCCCAAAACATTATTTGCAAACATTAAAATGTTTTGTTTTAGTGGTATTGTGTACAAAAAATCGAAATCCAAAATAAAATAAAAACACAAAATGCTGAAACAAACTGCAAACCTCAGAGATGTGTGCTGGCAACACATTCAGCCAAATCACTGCCTTCTGCAAAAATGCTTCTATTTTGGCAAACCCACGGTTTTCCGGGGGTAGACTGATCCACCAGAGAGTTCTGGACCCACAGCAAGTGGCAATGGAGGCTGAAGAGAGACACTGTGTGGGAGGCAACGTTTAAAATGTCGCTGTTTTGTTTTTCACTTGAAACCACTCCAAGGGCCGCAGGGAAGGCGTTTGAGAGCAAGAGCTGTGCTTTGCTGTCTGGGAAAGCTGCTGCCAGTGCCTGGGCAGAGCGTGGGGTTACCCAGAAAACCCTGCTCGGTCACAAAAGGCCCAGGAAGGGTCACTGTCACCCGGGCAATTGTTTTAAATTTATCTCAGCAATTAAAGGCAATTCTGTTCATACAGCAGATATATCTGTATTGGTTAAGCTAAACTTAGCCCAGGAGGTTGTTGAGAGTGTTGTGCTGGTGGCACCCACCTCAGCTGCTTGTGGTGCTGGGGTGGCAGCAGGAGGGGACTATCACAGGCAAGAGGCATCTTCATTATTCATATTTTCTTGGCAGAGGCAGCTCTTCACAGGGGAAAAGTGTTTCACTGGGGCTTGGGTTTGCTTGCTCTGACCCTACACAGCTCATCTGCACATAAACTGTAGGGCTGGATTACAGTCCTGGGTCAGACCCAGCCATATCTTCTCTGGGATGGCAGAACCTTTTCAGATTCCTTTGGAGGCCGTGTTGGCTTCTGGGAATCTATGGACACCTTTCAGCAACAGTCTCATGCAGCATTCAGACTCAATTCCTTCCCTCACTTTTGAAATCACTGCAGAAATCCCAGTGGGAAATTCCTCTGAGATGTGACAACACTCCCACCTTCTTCCTCCAGGCCAGGAGGTCCTGCTACTTGCAGGGATGTTCTAGACAAGAGAAACAAGGAAAGACCTATGAAAGAAACACCTTTTGTGGTTTCACCTTAAAAGGTCAGTTATGTTACTTGCTGTGCAGCGTGCTCAGAACCTACAATAGGTGATGAAATGTCCAGCAGTTATGAGATCACATATCATATAATCCTTCTTGTACCTGGCAACATGATTAGTTGTGATTCATAAATTCCAGTGGTGTTATAATTCCCAAACAACATGCTGAAAACCTTCTCCCACATCTTTTGCAACAGAAAACCATGAGGGACTGACACAGGCAGCACAGGAGACCCTCCCTAGGCTGATACCCATGTCTGGGGCAGCAGTGAGAAGGTGGATCCTACCTCCTTAATTTTAAGGACACAACAGGTTTCCTTGCACCCTTTTCCACCAGGATACTGTGAGCTGCACAAGCCACCTTAGGAGGTGGCTGGGGACAGAGCAGTGACACTTGGGGGATGAGGGAAGGCAGCCTAGAAGGAGGCACATAGGAAGGAGATGTTATTAGCTGGTTAGGGAGGGAGAAAGGGCAGAGAAGAGTGAAGTCGATCTCTATCTCCACAGCAGTTGGCTCTGGGCTAGGGGTGAGTCACAACACAAGAGTTGGATTAGAGAGAGCCTGATTTGTGAAGTGGATGCAATTAGAACCTTGGATCCTCAGGGCTGGTTTGAGTAGCTGTGTTAAACTGAATCAACTCCTGCCTCACTCTGTGCCACTGAGGGGCTGTTTCTGCTCTTTTACTTTCTTTGAAATGCTATTGCTGCAGCTATTCAGGCCAAGGCAAAATCCAACTGAGGATGAGCAGGAGCAGTGTCCGTCTCCTTGAGCATCCAAATGGGAGCACAGAACTGGCCTGAGAAGAGGTGAGCTAATCCATAGAGGAAAAATCCTGCAAAGACTATTAAATACAAAGACAAAAATGATGCCTCAGGAAGATCCCGAGTGCAAACTCCTGCGAGTGAGCAGCAATGTGCAGGAGACCTCCTGAAGGAGCTCCTGTCTTGTCTTGTTCCAAAGGTATCTACTCTGGCCACTGCAAGAGAAGGAATGAGGCTGACTGGACTTGGGATGTGATCCCCAGTGACTCTCACTTAGATGAGATGAATGGATGTGGCTGGATCTCTGGAGAACACTGCAATCACTCTGTCCTACTGACAAGTGAGAGGCATCAGCTTTGCCCCGGGCAGCACTATTGGGTCTTCAGTGGGAAGAGCTGGAAGCTTTGGGGTCAGGAGCAGCCACCACTTTGCAAAGCTCAGCCACTGCCTCACACACCCCTCAGGCCAGTACTGACCCCAAAAGAGAAGAACCATCGAAGATGTGGACATGATGAGCCTCATGACTATCCATCCCAATGTTATTAAAATTTTGCTTTTGAGATCCAACAGTGTTGCCAAGTCCACAGGTACAAACCCCCATTAAATACTTCATTTTCATCAATTGCTTGCAGTAAGTGCCTGTTGAGGAATTCACGGGAATGTTTTCTCTTTGACACAGAGATACTTTCAATTATGAAAGATGGCTAAAAATAAAAGGAAATTATACTGTTCAGAAACCTCTGGAGGTGGAGACAGGAGGGAAAACCGTCAAGGAGAGCCAGGGAAGAGATTTTTGTTATAAGTAGAGAAAGGCTACTTATTTTTACAGACAGAAAATGTCAGGAGGCAGCCTGACTTGAGGATCTGGAATCTGTCACTCACCTTCTCTATTAATAATCTGACCTCAAGTATTTAGGGTCTGAGCCAGAGTACCAGAGTTAAGAGTCATGACAGTCTCTTTCTTTGGCTGAAGGGGGTTGGATCACCCTCCTAAAAGTCTCAGCTGTACATTTTTTTTGTGTATGTTTGTTTGTTTTAAAACATAGGACCCCGGAATGTGATGCTAAGAAGAAAGACTCCTTTTCTGTGGGATGTCACTGCTGAGTGTCACAGAGCCATGGATCCAGTCCACAGGATGACAAGAGGTGACAATACCATTGCCAATTGCTCCATCATTTGGGTTGTGCAGGGAAGAAAACCTTACCCTTCACCGCACTGATCTGCAATCTAATTTAAGTTCCTAAATGAACCTATAACATACTGTTCCTAATGAACATATAACATACTGAGAGCATTTGATCTGCTCTGGCCTTGAGTAAAATGTATGTCTTGCATTTCATACAGGTGCCCAGTGAAAAGGAGGGAGCTGGAATATAGGATAATGAAGCCGTAGAAGATTTTGTGTTTGTTATCTCTTGTTTCTTCTCTATAGACACTAGAAAAATATTGAAATTAACACAAAAGGGCACAGTTTTATCCTGTAGATGGGAGCTGAAAAGTCTCTAAACCTTTCTTCACCTCCATAGCACCTGTTTGTAGACATATCTATGGCAAAGTGCTCTAGTCTCATTGATTTGGGCCATGTTCTCTGAGCCACATGCGCTAATTTTAAATCACCAGGGGCTTAATTAGCTACACTCTTCCTTGTATTTTGAGCAGCCATTTTAAGTTAAAAATACTGTGCATGTTCAGTGTTTTAGGAGAGTATTCCTATGCTAAACCAAATGGAAAAGCATCTTCAATACCTTGCACTTTCTGAAAAATCACCACTAAACAGTGAAGTGGTCCAGCCAGTCCCTGGTACAACTTTTATCAGCAGATGTGTTGAGCCCCAGGAGTTTAAGGTGTTCTTTCACAGGCTTTGGCCCCACAGAGCTGGTGTGAAATGCCTTGCACTTTTGCTTTTTCTCAGTTTCTGGAAATAGCAGATAATTGGTGCTTTCCTTCTAAACAGCTGGACTCAACAATTTTTTTAGGGGGAAAAAAGCTGTTCTCTGTTAGCCAGCAGGATTCATCTGCCTGCTGCCACATTTATAATGGAGCACAGGGGAAGGCTGCAGAGCGATTTCGAGGTAGGCCTCTTCTCATTGCACATAAACAGCAGCTTTGTATCAGGACTATCCCCTGCCCAAGAGGTTTGCTTGAGAGGGTTCCCTTCTCTTGTGAGCAGCCAAGTGCAGTACAACATTGCCCTGGGAGGCAGGAGACAACAGAGCCATAATGAAGCTGGATAGCAAGGGAGAGATGTTCTGCTGGAGCTGTGATGCAGCTGAGCTTGTGATCGACACTGACCTGAGGAGGAGGAGAGGGAAGATTTCAGACCTCCCGTGAGGAGGAGATTATTTCCCATTACTCTTTCTGTTCTCCCTGCCAAATTTGTCATCTCTCTGCCAGATCTAAAGAATAACGTTTCAAATGAATGTGCTCCATCCATAGTCTTGTCTGGCAAGTCACAAAATGACAGCCACAAAGCACAAAGTAACAGTCACGAAGTAATCATGGAAAAAGCCCCTGCCACAGGAAATGATCCAGCATGGCACATGATTGCTTGGGGAGCTCTGCACGCTCTTAAGTGTGGCTTTCCTGGGTGCAATAAGCTGGCAAAGCTGCAGCTGTTTGATCCATGTGTGCTCAATTTGGCTCCTGCACAACCAGCAGCAATATATGGGGTTGCTCTGGAAATCACTCCCGTGTCCTGAAACCTCCAGACTGTCTCTTCACTTTGAATTGCAAACCATGAACAGCCAGGCCTGGCTGCAAAGGGAAGGGATGGTGCTGGCTTCTCAGAGCAGGCTGGGAGGGGCTGGGATTTTCCTCCCAATGGAACCCAAATCCCTTCATAGCTCATTCACCCTGTGTTGGTCTTCAATAAATACTTTAGACCTTGGGAAGCACTGATGTATAATAATAATAATAATAATAATGCTCTAGAAATACTAAAGATAGAGGATAAATGGTCCTAGAGTTGAGAACTGTGAGTGTCACATCTAAACGAGATTCAAAAGACTCTTTTCCATAACCAATGCACCTTTTTCTGTGTAGCAGATATGGAGCACATCTCCTTACTCCACTGATGCCGGTTTCTGGCTGTGAGAACTCATTTAATCCCAGAATGCTGCTCTGCCTTAACAGATGAGCTACCCAAGGGCACCAGTTCGTGTGCTCAACTTGCTCCTGTGCTTTCTGTAGGCAGCAGCTGGGTCTTGCTCATCCCGGGAGCTCTGCTGGATTTCAGCTGGTCCTCACAGGACCAACAATGCCACTTCTCCAAGGCTAGAGCTAACCAGCAACATGTACTGGGGTACAGCAGATACAGACTGGCTGCTGGGAGAGGCTCCCTGCTCAAAAATCCCAAGGAGAAGGGTTCATGTCTGTGTGACACCAGGTACACTGAAGCTGGATAACTGTGACAGCAGGATTCCTATCTTCCCTTTGCTTTCCCTTTTTTTTTCCATTCATGTTTTACTTCTGATGAGACAAGACAACTGTAACATTACCAGATGCAGTTTTACTAGCTCTGCAAAGCTCTGTGCAGCCTAAGCAGCTATGTGGAGTTAGAGATGGGTTCAGATGCAGTTTGGGATGGAGAGCATGGTGGAGCATCCCCTCCCACTCAGCAGTCATGCCAGCATCAGGAGATGTGGCAATGGAATGGTGCAAAAATTATCTGGTACAAGCAGGTCCTTGGGGTTCATGCTTTTATAATCAGGAGAAGGTTTGCTGAACTACCTGGACAGGCAGCTCAAAGGCAACACAGGCCTTGCAGAGGTGTTGCTGTACACTGTGACAGACACAGGAGCTCGTCTCCAAAAAAGGACCTACCACACTGACAGCAAGGGTTGATGCTGAATGGTGAGCAAAGGCTGGAGTTAAAACCTTGGCCTGAGAGGGGAAAAAGGCATTTATTTCATGAACAGTCCCCAAAGAGTGCCCCTTAGAAAAATGCAGCCAGCAAGATGAAATTGCCATTCATGCTTTTTAGAGATGTTCAATGTATTAGGAATTCAATTAAGAAAATGTTCCACTGCAGGAAGCTCAAAAATTATCATTATTGTAGAGGAAGGAAACGGTTTTTAATATATAAATTTTTTAAAATTACATCACTACAGACAATGCACTTTTTCTTGCAGCACCCAGGCCAGCAAGGACACCAGTTTTCTTTAGTGATGGGGAATGGCAAGAAGGTTTCAGAGAAGCAGATGATACAAAGCAGGTTTTCTGTGGGATGCAGGGCACTGGAGGATGCCAGGCTGGATAATGGGCCCTGAGCTGTTGTCTAGAAAAGATGACAGCACTGGATTCCTTGATTTGACCTGTAGTCTTCACCTGTAACTACCTACCCATGTTTCTACTTCAAGAGCCTGACCTAGATGGGGGCACATCAGTGGCCATCATTGACTCAAACAGGGCTGTGAACTCGAAGAAAAATGTGTTTCTGTGAACTTCCCTCATATCCCCAGACCAGGACAGGGATTTACTGCCCACACATATTTTTGTGTTATATTTGCATATTGCAAATATCTGTGATCCAGGAACATGTGGGTGGGTCCCTGCTGCTACCTTCATACCTATGAAATAAAGTAATGATTCTGTTCAAAGCAAAAGGTGTTCCCAAGCACCTCCTCAAAATAAGTCTGGATGGAGGAGGTAGGTTGGTTTTTTTTATTTGCAAGGACAAGACATCACATGGAAAGCCAGAAATAGAATAAATTGCAGGGAAAGGAGAGGAGGAGGAGGAGGAAATCACTCCTTCTGCATTTCTTGTTCCCTCTCCAAACCTTGTGTATGCCACGGTTTTAATTAATAACTCTGTCACCCCTCCTAGAGTTCAAACAAAGGAGTATTAGGAGGATGTATTCCAGGCACGCAGGTACCTGGGGAAATGAAGTGATGGCTTTATGTTTTGAGGCCTCATTATGAGGCTCCAGCTCATACTCAAAAGTTGTTCTCTGCCAGGGATTATCTGAACCACTACCTCAGGAGGTCACTTTGAAGCTGGGTGGAAATTATATTTGAAATAAAAAAAACCAAAATACAAACCCCAAAAAACATTGTTTGGAGGTTAATTAAAATAAACACACACAAACACAACCACTGGTGATAACATTTCTCTGCAAGGCTACTTAGTTAGCTAGGGCTCTTTCTTCCACCTGACACATGCCCACATGCAACCACTGCCATGCCCCTGACACCAAGGTTGGGAGAGTCTTGCTCCCAAACCAGCTCCAAGAGGGAGAGACAAGTATCAGTGTCCGCTTTGGGAACTGAACTTGCTGGGCATCAGTGATGCTCTGTACACAGCAGCTCTCAGACCTCTGTGCAGGCAGTAGTGATGGTTGCTTGCTTGGCACATTCCCCTTTGACGTTGTTTTGGAGCAAGGAGGACCTGCTCTGTCCAGGAGTGGCAGCTCTGCTCAGTCTCTGTCACATGTGGTTTGGGTTTGCTACAGAGCACTGGGCCCATTTACCTTTCTCTCTGCAGTTCAGTACCTGCCAAACTTGTGCTGCACATCTCAATGCACTTGCCACCTCCATCATGTAAGAACATCCTTTTTTACAGGCTGAGAAAACAGGACCTCCNGGTAAGAACATCCTGATGATGTTCTTACATCATCAGAACAGGCTGAGAAAACAGGACCTCCCAAGACCACACAGAAGTAAGAGGCAATCTCTGCAGGCCCCACTGACCTCTTTATTTTTTGAGCAACTCTTTCCCCTTTGGGCAAGTCAAAGAGTAACTAAAACTATCTGCAAATAACTTCTGTGGGGGTAGCAAGTACCTCGTAGGAAGTTGCTGATGTGACACATTCAGGCTGTCGCTGATCATAACTTTCCTGCACAGACAGTTTGATGATACTGCTTTCCTTAATTGGCTCAAAAAGTTAAGTCAGGAGATCAACAATGCCATGAGGAATTCACAGGGAAAAGAGACAATATGCACCCAATTAGGAAGGTTGCTCTGAAGAGACAGACCCAATAACCTCTTTGGTTCAGCAAATTCAGGAATTTTCCACAGCAGCCAAGCAAGATACAGACTCACATCCCTCTGAATGGGGTTGTGGTGGAAACTATCTCCTTTCTAGAAGCTTCAGAGATGCTTGGATGAAGGCACAGCTCAAGCCCGGGTGAGTTCCTCATCCCAGCCTACAATGTGCTTTTTGAGTGGGCAGTTTAAAAGGATCAGAAGGATGAGTCAGGAGAAGGATTTCACAACAGACCAGCACAGTTTGTGGCTGAGAAGCTTGCTGGTGTAGGAGAGTGGGCCAGCCAGAGGCCTGGGGAACTACTAACAAATAAGTCTCTGAGTGGATCCGGACATTACAGTGCAGAAAACTAGGGCCACAATCCTACAAAATCAGTGTATAAGGAGGTGCCAGGGACTTCATGGGAAGGACTTGGAGAAACCCATGCTAAAAGCCAGAGGCATGGGGAAAAATAAGGCACCAAAATCAACCTCTAGGACAAGCATGGATGGGTCCAGGAGGGTCTCTGGTAACACTGAGTAAGAAAAGAACAGATCATAAGAGCACCATGGCAGGCTGGCTCATGGAAAACTGCAGTGTGGGTTCCATCATCTCTGTGAGAATGGATGAACTGAGCTTCAAACCAGGCACAGCTGCTGCCCTAATGGAGCTCCAGAAATACCCTTGGGGTGTATGAGAGCATGATTGCTTTGGAACCAAAAACAAAAATGAAAAGACCCAGGAAAAGGGAAAAGGCAAAACTTGACTAAGGGAGCAGATGATACCCCAGAGGGTCTGTTTTGTGAGTCGCCATACACTGCTGCAAGTGCCTTCTCCCCAAAATCACAGTCCTCACTGCAGTTACATGGACAGAGCCAGCCTGCAAGGACCCAGAATTTAAAATCATGATGAAAGCCCATTTGCTTCCAAAGAGCAGAGAAACCAGAAAAAGCACAGTGCAGTCAAATGCAAAAGCATTTGCTCTTTCAACACCTACGAGCACATTTTTATTTTTATGATCCATTTGGAAAACAGTGTCTTCTGCAAAGAACAAAAATAATCTTCCCGTCAGGCACCCCGAGGCATGGCAGTGGTCCCAGAAGCAAATCACCAGCTTCAGATCTGTGTGACGTTGGGAAGCTTAATGAGGGTGACATGTACTGCCACGCACTGAACACACCTTGGGAGAACGCGCTGAGGCAACAGCCCTTCTCAAAACTGGGAGCTGCAGCTTAATTCTGGCTGATCCCACTTGCTGCAGCCGTCACAACGATGACAGCCCACCATCCCACGCCTACTGTGCTGGTGAGCACTTGAGAAACCCTCCTAAAACGCAGTGTTTTCTTTTTTTGGCACTGCCAGATGAGTCTCCAGTACACCCCGATCTCTGCCTTGTGGCTGTTGTTCTGAACAGCCTCTGGTATTTCCTCCAGTGCCTGGCAACTGGTAGAAACTGAGGGCGTATTTTGGGGTGCCTTTGAAGGATTTCAAAGTCTAGGGATCATGTAAACATGAAAAACGTGATTTTATGTTCAAAATACAACCATAGGGGGGTTTCTCATTTGGGGGAGAGTTAGGGGGAGAGCATTACTACCAATGCAGCCAGGCAGAAGTGTGGCTTCTCATATGAATCAGGATCCCATTTGCATTAGATTAAAGCAAGAGAAATTTGCCAGCAAAGTGGGATTAAGAATATTTATGGATCCTATTGGCATGATGTATGTGTCTCCCAAGTGATGGAAACTGAGTACAAAATAGAGAAACTTCAGCAATCCGTGGGGGAAAGGAGACAGACTGCAATTACTTTTTAATGCTTTATACATTTTTTGTGAGTTTGATATTCACAGAAAGCAGTTATAATAAAAGGATTGGAAGAGAAGGTGAATATAGCAATGTTTTGTCTTTCTAGAAAAATCAGATCATCTCAAGATCTAGAAGCACTTTCCAAACTCAGAGAAGTTTTAACTGCATTAAGACAAGAGCTGTAAGTAAACTTATGTCACATACAATGTGACATAGAAGTGGCCATCATAGAAGCAACAATGCCAATGACTTATACCTGCCCTTCAGGTGCTCTGAATGTTGGAGCTTCTCTTCTCACAATGCAAAAAGCTAAATGCACAGAACTTGAATATCTAACTTCCAGTGCTTCCCAAGCAGTCTTGAGCAAGGGTGCACTGTGGTACAGAGTTTTTAAGAGTGAGAAAGAAATACAGTTTTTTCCTCTTTTGCATGGAGCAGGATTTGAGCACATGCTTTGGTGGGTAGGAGGTTAAATGCTTTTTACAGTAAAAAAACCCAAACCACTAAAGAACAGTTATCTAAAATTACTTCACAAGCACAGTGAAAATAATCTGTGAAAGAAAGTCTGAAATACAAAAGGAAACCTAATAGAAAACTGGACAGGCAGAGAAGCAACCTGGGTGTTCTAAATCCAGCTAATTACCTACGTGATTAATTTGTGTTGCTTCCTTTATTTGAGAGTGGTTTACTGTGGTTCAACACCCACCTTTTCTTAATCAACTTTAAATAAGTCAAAATGAGCCTGATTTAAAATTTAATGGATGTCTATACACCAGTCTTCACCGACATAACCAGTGTAATCTCACCTCCATTTCTACTGGTGGAGCTACGTGTGTTGGCAACCCTTTTAAAACAGAGTTAATATTCCAGCATGAAGCACTTTCAAAGGAGACCTGCATACCTTCCTATTTCCAGGAGTGCTCTAAACTGTATCAGATTTGGCTTTAAAAGCCTCAAGGCTGCTGGTAGGGTTCCTGCATACCAGAGCATATGAATATTGCTAATTGACTTAGGTAAGCTTCCTCCACGAGCCTCAAAGTGCCTGATGAAATCACAGACCTTTTCCATTTATGGCCTGTTTTCCAACACACTGGGCTTTCAGTGTAGCTTCCACTGTCCTTAAATGGGATTCCAGAGGCCAGCATTCCCCCATCACATACCTCAAGGATCGTAAGTAACCCCCTTTCCCTGCACTTCTGCAACTCAGTTGTAGCTCCACCAAACCCTTGTTCCTCCAGAGTTTTGTCTCCCAGCAGAAAACAGCACAGGGTAGAGAACAAGCAGCCAGGAGGTGCCCATGATGCCACCCCAACACTCAACCATGTCCAGAAGGAGCTGCCATCCTCTGTGGCAGTGTTCAGCCATGCTGACCTGCTGTGAGAAGCAGTCCTGTTACTGCTGCCTTCCTCTCCCACCACCACACCACACCTCTACCAAGGGACACCAATGGCCTGGCACTTGCAGCCACCATGTTTCCACATGACCATAAAACCAACTAAGGTCCCTGTTCAACCCCTGCTGAACCTCTGGCTGGTGGGCCTGTTGGTGGGATTTGGGCCAGGAAAAAAGGATGGAGGTGACTGCCTTTGAGTGGAGCTCCAGGAACACAAAGTGGCTTTTTCCTTCATTATTCACAACATGGGGTGGCTAAGATATTTTATTCAACCCTGTTGCCTTTTCCCACCATACTCCTCTGTAAGCCAAAGCTGGTTCCCAAGGGACAGGTCACCCATAAGCCCCCACCCATAACATCCTTTACCCACACTTTTAGGTGTGATATCTGCTCTTTCCTGGTTTTGCTTTGTTTTCACATTGCACAGACAATTCCCTGGGCTGCTCCAGCCTTGGGTACAGTGGCAGCTCTTTACAAACATCTCCAGCACAAGCAGGGGCTGCAGCTGGAACTGCTTGGCTTGAGACCAGATCACAGGAAACAGCAGAGATCAGTTCCACCTTTGTTAGTTTTTGGCTTCAGCATCTATTTTGATAAATGCTGAGGTCTGAAGCTGTTAGTAAGGAAATGGAAGAGGGGAATGGCCATGCTTTAACCCTTGCTTCTCAGCAACATTAGCCTGTGGTGTAGTTTCCATGCACTGATGTTGATATATTTAAATAAGACAAAAGAGGAAAAAAGTTTAAAAAATAACCAAAAAAGAAAACCTCCAAAAAACCTAGGAACCACCTGCATACAAAAAGTCATCCCTGAGTCATGTTCAAGCAAAGCAGAGCAGGTAGACAACAGCCACAGCCCCACACGCTGCACCCCATCAACCCTTGCTGGCTCACTCTCCCTTCACAACACCCCAGCCCTGCAAAAACAAATGCCCTCAGAGCTCTGTGTCCACCATCAGGCAAAGACACATACACTCCTGAATTCCCTTCACATTTGCCAGAGAAGCGCAAAGAAGCTTTACAGTCCACAGAACAGGATCCTAAAGTACAAAGCCATGACGAGAGGAGCCCAAGGGTTAAAGTTGGGCTTTACTTTTTGCTGGCGTTGCATCAGAAAATATTCCACCCCCAGCATTTCAAATTACTAAAGATAAAGCAGTAACAAAGATGCAAGACTGGTTTAGAAAGTACTTGATAATTTCCTTTTTAAACTTCCACTTCAGAGCAAAAACCTTCTTTGAAATAAATGGCTCTGGACAGGTGGAGGTGGGGGACATACAATGTGTTCTTCTCCTAAATTCATGTTTGAACTGAAAAAAGGAAACAAACTTCTGAGGCTTTACAGCCCAACCAGTGTTTAGCACTCCTACTCATCTCAGTAGCTGGGCATATTCCTCTCTGAATCAAGGATCTTTATCTGCTCCTCCTCCATCACTTTTTATTCCACAAAAAATTCAGGAAAAAACAAATTTCCTGACTCACCTAATCCTATGGGTAGGTTGATATAGTTACAATTTATTTTGCTATAAAATTAATCCTGAAAAGACTGAAACAAGGCGATGAAACCCAGGACCACAGAGTTAAAGAGGAAAACCAGGAAAATGTGACTGCCTTGTAAGGGACATACAACAAATCCCATCTAAATTAACTAGAGGTGAATAGCAAAGGCAGATTAGTTACCTCACACTACAATTCTTTGTTGGATCTTTTTTCAGAATGAATATATGGGCTGAAGAGTTTGATGCAAAGGATGGATGTCAGGACTTTCAGTATCAGGACTGAGCCACTGAACTGCCCTTAGTTCCACTGCAGTCCATGGGAACAGGAACCCCAGGCACTTCAGCTTCCACACATACAGGAAAAGTACAAAAAGCATATAGTACAAAAACCAGAGAGGTTGTTCATCTTTGTAACTCAATGGCTGCTGAGCACAAACACTGAAAAAATAATGGGAAACTATGGCTTGGCAATAACAAGGGCAGGAAACTACTTGTTCAGCATCCAGCTACTGCCCAACCATGAGAGAGCTACAGCCTCCTGGAGCAGCTGACCACACAAAATTGGTGGCCCTGGCAGAAAAGTTTTGGCAGGATCTTGACCCCTGTCCCCCGGCTGGCACTTGTTTCACGCTCGTTGAGTACAAGGAGGACACTCTTGCTGCTTGTGGCCTGTGTGCAGATCCAACAGTGGGGATGACCACTGGTGCAGAAAATGGAGACGAGCATCTGTCATTCCCAGGAAAGTCTACACTGCTGTCACCTCTCCAGCTTTGCCCTTCCCATCTGCCTCCAGAGTTGGAGCAACACATTCATGAGATGAGTGGTTGGCTGAGCCAAGCCTGGGTGTTCCTGGGGTATCCCAGGGTGCAGGAAAGAAGCCTTTTGTGGACTTTGTGGTGACCAGAACCCCAGAGAAGAGTCATCTGCTCAAAATAGCACATGTGCATGTCACCTGTCAGCTGGCACAGGGCATGGCTGGAACCTCCACGGGAGGAGCACCAACCCCACTCAAATAATAGTAATGAAACAATGCAAACAAGAACAGGGCTTAGTCACTTGTTCAAGTCTCATCCCCTTTTGTTTTTACAGATGTGCAGTTCACGGAAATGAGATGATTAGCTCATCAAAGCATCTGTCATCTGAGAGACAAACCAGCTTTTTACAAATGCATCCAAGTGACAAGACCTGTCGGATATGGGCTGCAGGGAATCTCTCTGAGTCTTATTTTTGGATCTGTTACAAGCAGCCTTACCAGCTTATTATTTATCTCTAACACATCAATGGAGAAGGAAAAGAGAAATACATGAAACCTTGTCAAACATTGCAATCTGAAAATGGTGGGGTTTTTTTTCTGAAGGATATATACTTTTACAGCTTTTTCTTTTAACATGAGCTGTACGGCTTGGCCTTTACTCCTGGAAGACTTAAATTACCTGCCGAATTGTTTAAGTAGACTAAGTTATTTTATTTTTGTGTTCTTAAAATTGGGACAGCTCAAAAGGAATGATTTTTGGGCATCTAGTGGTCAGCAGGCTTTGCAAATCAACAGCAAAACTACTCAGATGCTCACCATTGGACACATGCTTGGCTGCTTTTCCAGATCAGTAGAGAAGGAGTGGTCAGACATTTAAAAGCTCTCAGCCAGGGCTCAGGGGATTTGAACTGAGCATCAATCTCCACCTTGGGCTTCCTGTGTCTTATGGATGTCACTGCTGTCTTATGCATGATGTCTGTGAGCACAGGGCTGTGATGACAGGGCTATATAGAAACATAGAATGGCTTGGGTTGGAAGGGACCTCAAAGATTATCTACACCCAACAAGTGCAAAGGGACATTTAGGGATTTTTTTTTTCTTTTAAATAGTTAAAGATGGAAGAGTTGGGACTGAAAGGGAGATTAGTCATTTGTTCTTAGACCTTTATTGTTAATCATGCCACACCTGCTATGACAGCAGTGGCAAGATGTCAGCTTTGCCTCCTGGCTGGTTCAGTGCCACCCAACACTCGCTCAGCCTGTGCCATCTCTTCATCTGTGACCAGACTGGCTGGCATGGAGGGGAGAGGGAGCTCAAAAACACAGCATTGCAAGTCTGTACAGCTCTGGGCACAGCTGAAATTTCATGTGTGCTCAGCAGGCAGCGAGGAAGAGAATCCAGCCAAAGAGAGATGTAATAAGTGGAAACAAACGGAAATGACACAGCCTGGGCATGAAGAGACATGTACAGTCGGCGTGGGGGGAAAGAAAGGGTTATAATGTAAAATGAGGCATTATCTGTCAGTTCTGACTAGTTCATGACAGCATGACAGCTCCCTGCATGCACAGACAGTTTGGCCTCAAACAGCCACAAGTACAAGACAGCGGAGAGGGTAGAGGACAAGAAACTTCAAAGGAGTAATCATTAGCCTTGCTGCCTAGTCTAGTACAACACCACAATGTAATCATGTTTGGAAAGTGCAGGCTGGCCTCCCCTTCACCCACTCACATCAAAGGGGAGATGGCCACTTCAGGCCAGCACAGTTTCATCTTGGCTTATCCTTTGACTAGATGCAACCGTAGATGCTCCCTGGTGATAACCATGGCTCTCTACAATGCCCACGGTGTCTACCATGCTCAGATACTTGCTTACTGCCACAAACCCAGCCACTCTCCTCCCCAGGAGTCCCACCACAGCACAGGTGGCTCAGCACTGCTCTCCTAACACTGTGCACTGTCCTCTGCACCAGAAGGGACAGTATTTGTGTTGGGCACTGCTCATCAGTGTGTTTAACAAAGCTTTCCAACAGCTTGCTGCACTGTGCACCTTTCATCACTTTTGTGGTGAGCACTGAAATCTCTTTTGTGTGACAGGATAATGGGAAGAGGGTTTTGTATAGGCAGCTGTATAGTGTGCCTTGCCACAATGGTTTTCCTCCTTCCATCCCTATTCTCATCCTTTCTCTCTGCTTCTATTCATTCCTTTCCCTTTCTAAGCCTGAGAGCACATCTGAGATGTCCTGTTTTCCCTTGGCCACCCCTGCTCGTAAGCAGACCAGGATCAGCAGCATAGTGGCAGGAAGAAAGCCTCCCTTGTTTGCTGTCTCTTCCCAGCCAGCAATCCCAGCCATCTTGTCCCTGGGACCTCCTGAGTCAGAGACTTTCTGTCAGGACCTGCAGTGGGAGATGACTCAGTCCAAGGTCACAGGTATGGAGTGGACGTAAGAGCCAAGTAGAGGCTTTGGCAGATCCCTCCTAATGACTTCACTAGGCAGGACGTGGAGCACTTGCACTGCAGGTGAATGGAGGGGGAGTACTGCACAGGCATTGTAAGTAACAGAAATCAATCTTTCAGATCCTCTAATACTCCTCCAGCAGTAATCAGTGCCAGCCCTGGGCCCAAATAGACAACTAAGCCTTCCCTGCAGGTTAGAGGTGCTCACAGTTTGTCAAAACCTGCACATCCTGCCCCTTCAAAAAAAAAGGAGGGAAGAGGAAGATATCCATCAGCTCCTAACCAGTTCAACCCCCGCTATGGGTTGAGCTATTTGTAAGAATTGATTGCCTCCCTCTTTCCCTTGAAGCACAGCTCAAGTCCCAGCTTGGCTACTCCCTCAAGCAACATCTGCTCCCAAGTGTATCCTCACCTTGTTCCAGACAAGATGTTAAAAAATGTCCTCTCCAGTTGGAGTGCATACCCCAAGTTAACAACCGAACAAATACACCAGGCAGCTGTAGTGGAAGAGAGGAAGAAGGAGAGGCCCACAAGTGATGGTGATGGCCTGAAAACTGTGTGCTAGTCACAATTAATTAGCAGACAGGAGGATTCCCATTTTCCTCTCTTTAAGCGTCCATAAGTGATACTAAGTTACCTAATACAGTAACTGAAAGGACTGAAAAGTCTGCAGTGTTCTGCAACTTACTGGGCTCCAAGGAGAAATAACTCAATAAGAGACTTTACATTTCACCATTTTCTTTGTAATTTCCCTTTTTGTCCTACCCATAAAAGAAGAATGGAAATACGATGGCAATTGTTGAACATCATGGTGCTTTCGTAGAAAACACTACACTGGGTCTGCAGTGACACAAACCCAGAAAATCAGATTGTATCATTTTTCATAAAGTTGGGAGAGATGGTCTCCAAGGGCACATACCAAGTCACTTAGCAGCTCTCCTGCCATAATAGCTTTCAGCTTTCCAATGGAATTTTTCCTGGGTTTCCTCCAAAACGTAATAAGACTAAAGCTCACTCTGTAGCATTTCCCCCACTCGCCACTGGACAGCAGATGTGTGTCTGCAGGGCTAAATGCACTGGAGGATTTATTCCTTAGCTTAGTGGGTCTGGCAAGCAGTTCCTCCTGGTGCTTCCCTTCCTGGACCTGCATGCAGCTGGGCAATTTCCACCCCCAAGCATGTCTGACCACACCATGTATCATCAGTGCACCTTGGCCACCCCTCCACATCACACGACTGGCAGTCTTAAGCTCTGTAAGGCTGGAGTAGAAGTGCAATGAGCAGTCTGAGAGGTAACAGCTTGGATTTAAGCAATCCTCAGTAAATGTGGCACCTGCCTGTTACCAAAGTCAGTGGGAACTGGGCATCTCATCCCCCTAAGGCAGAAACTACAAGCGAGGTGCTCCCATCCTAACCCAGCCACTCCCATAGGTAACTGTTTAACTCATCACAGTGATTTGGGGCTTAGAAATCAACCATCTACACACAGAATTTGTAGCTGTCATCTAGAAGACAAGCAGTACATTAAGAGGTTTTCACCCCTTAAATCCCAAAAGCAAATGCCTTTGCTTTTCATATTTCAGTCTTGGTGACTTCTCAGAGTTATTGTATCATTAATATCTGCATGAAGCTTATTCTGAGTGGTTTACTGGAAAATTACGACTTGTCAGCAATTAGCATAAAATGAGTAGGAGCTGAAGTCAGAACAGCCCATCATGAAGGACTTTTTAGACAGAGCTCTGACGCTGGTACTTGAAAGAGTATTTTAAGAATGATTTCTAAACAGCTACAGGTCAAGCACATAATTTATATAATGCACGCAAGAAGGACTGACAGTCTGATTCACAACTTGAGTCCAAAGAGTTTCTTGCTTTGGAAAGATAGCCTTTCTCCTTGTCTTGTAATTTCTATTTGGTAAAACAAATCCCTCTGCAATGCACACCTGGCTTTTCATTTGAGTTCTCAGAGGGTCCTAGGGAGAGACCATCAAAGACGTCTGTGTGTCTAAATACTTCAGGCCCCTCCTGTGTACCTCCTTCTTTAGAAGCCAAGTGAAATAAGAGGAATAATTTTCCTTTACACTAGGGGCTCTGCATAAGCCTTCAGAAAAGGTGGTATTTCTTGAAGGCGTGCATGTGGATATAATCCTTCAGCCACATTCTTCCTGCTCAGATTTGGACTGCTGATGGGTTTGTTTGTTGTCTGACACATTAATTGTTATTCTCTTTATTTGTCCAAACTTGCTACCATTATATGGTTAAGGACATGAAAACAGACATAACAGCCCAAGGACAGCCAAGAGACCACAGGTGTCCTTCACCCCATTTGCCATTGCTGAAGTCTTCTGGCTAATGCTGCTCCTGTTCCACTTCCATCTCAAAATTCTGCCAAAGCTCCGGTGCCAGAAATCCCTGCCTACTTCTTCTGGGATTATGATGCATTCCTTCCTCAGACTTACAAACCCATTTCCTTCTCAGTGGCAGAGGATTAAATTTCTTTCAGAATCAGCGGAAACACTCTGTGCTTACATATAACGTATTAGTATTAGAGCAAATTCATCTCTGATCTCATTCATCATTTGCTTCAGTCCTCTCAGCAGACAATATATCAGTCTTTTAACAGTCAGCACAGACTTCTCACTGTCTTAGAGAAAAAGCTCTGGCATATGGTTCAGCCACTGAACTCCAGCACAACCTGTGTCCTGAATGGACAACAGCACAGGTCCTGCAAAATTACTCCATTTCATGTGGTTCCCTATTAGGAACCCTCACCAGAAACCTGAGGCTTCCTCAGCCTGCTTACGTGGGGCTCCATGTGCTCTTCTGAATGACTTTCTTTCCCACATTTCTCATTGTCTGTGAAGTGGTGCAGAAGTGGATGAAATAAGCTATCATCTCGGTTAGTGATAATGAGAAAATTGAAACAAGCTGTTCCATAAATGTGATCACTATCTAGTAAATTAAATGAGATATTCAAAGTGTCCACCCAACAGTGGCCAAGGAACTTCTCTTACTCTGCATTTCTTTTATCTGGGAGAAAGAGGAAATGATCACAACCTCCTGCAAACCAGAGACTTTAATGGACACACTGTCATTAAAATCATCTGGCTTTCCACACTTGCTGCAATGGACACAGCGTGGTAACTGCTGGCTGTTCAAAGACCAAGACATTCAACTGTGGGTGTTACTGGAGCTAATGGCCACTTAACAGAGACCAGATTTTGAGGTTTGTCTTCTGGAGAGTGGGGCTGGGGGACCCCATAAGTCACCAGGGTGAGAATTGTTGCCATGCACATACTGCCTACAAGTCCACCACAGGTAGCCAGGGGCTGCAGGAATAGCTGAGGATTTAGAATCTACTGAAGATGCTGGGGGAGAAAACCCCAACAAATTCAAGGGGCAAATTAGAACAACAGTTTTTTAACAGATGGATGAAAGAAAGAAGCATCATAGCTTCATAACTGGTTGTTACGGGGATATCATTGAAGATGGAGGGCAGGAGACAGAAACCAGCCTATCTACTGCTGTGTCTCTTCTACTTAAATGCCTGAAACGCTAAGCTTCTGAAAATAAATTTTCTTTAAAAAAAGTGCAGAAATTGTGAGTTTGCATTTATTCTCTTGTTTTCTCATGTAAAACCGTGACAAAAAGTGAAATAGTTTTCTGTTTTCATCGCATTTTTCTCCATGGTTCTGTTGATCCCACCCATGGCAGGCCAACATACTCTCTGCACCCCAGTTAGAGGCACATCCCAACATGGGGTTGCTCAAACATGAGATGTGCAAGGGATCTGGCCCCAGAGTGTAGGAGTGATCTCACAACAGGAGCCATGAGCCATAGAATCACAAAGGATGGAAAAGACCTACAAGATCTTAAAGTCCAAGCCTTGACCAAACACCACACTGCCCACTAAACAATACATATCATAAAGTGCCACATCTACTCCTTTTTTGAACACCTCCAGGGATGGTGACTCCACCACTTCCATGGGCAGCCTGTCCCAATTATCCTTTCAGTGAAAAAAATCTTCCTGATGTCCAACCTGAACTTCCCCTGATGCAGCTTGAGGCCATTTCCCCTTGTCCTATGAATGCACAGATACATCCACAGAGCTTGTATCAAACAGTACACCAGCCTGAAAACACTTGTCATGTCACACTCAAGTTTAGCAGCTCTGGCTATTTTGTAGGTTACACAATAGTCTCAACCAACCACAAACAAGTGACCAAACCATGAAATGCAGAGCAGGCCCACAGTATTTCCAGGAAGCCAAAACTGTCTTCAAGGAAGCAGGTGCTCCTGGAGAAGGCAGTGCTGGGCACTCTCCATGAGAGCACTTGGCTCCAGCAAGCCCCCTCCTCTCCCTTTCACACAGATTATCCTGGGAATGGGGTAAAGACACAGACAAGGAACACAATGCTAATCCAGAGTCTGAATCCATGTGAGCTGAAGGAAAACCTCTGTGGCAGCAGTGGAGAACAGAAGCTGCAAGCTCCAACTGGCCATGGGAGGGCAAACTGCTCCAAGCATTGCTGCACAGTTCAACACTGACACTGCTAACTTCGCTTGCAGTCAGCCTCCCTTCTTGAAAGACAATCCAGGCCTGCCTTCCAAGGAGTTTTAATTGTTTAGAAATTTTGGAACGGCTTTTACTTCAACCAGACAGAAGCATTGGAAAAGGCAGTGAGCAAAGCAGGACACTCTGGGAATGTCCTGCAGCTCTTGGGCCAGCACAGGAATTCCTCTTTTCCCCAATGGCAGAAACATTACAGCAGGCCTTCAGCATAACCCAGTCAAAGCAGGCTGCTAGGAAACTGTCAGAGACAGTTAAAAATAGGGATTGTGCTGATCCACTGTTAACTCTTAACGAGGAAGGCAGTGAGTCCTTGCTGAGTGCACAACACCACCACTGCTTTTATTTAGCACCCTCTCCCCTGTGGTGCCTTTGATTGTCCCAGCCCCCTCTTGTATTTTCCTTTATAGCCTCTTTTCCTCCTATGACAGCAGAAATCAACCCAGAAGAGCTATTTCTGTGGCTGGTCTGTTTTCAGCACACTTTCTGGCTGGTCTGCAGTCTTAATGGCAATAAACATCAATGAAGAAGGGGCAGGTGCTGCAGCCCATCACCACTGAGAGGAGCAGGGTGTCAGCACATGGACTGAAATCACTGTCTCCCTGGTTTTGCCCAGCAGCTTCCTCATCTGTCTGCATACACATCTCCACTCCTTATTTCATAGCCTTTTGTCGTGGAATAGCAGCAAGGTGGTCTCCTTGCAAATATATTTGCCTCCTTTTATTTATTGTTGAATTTTATGATGAAGACCAGTTGAATTTCATGTGCATGGGCTAATTCCCAAATGCTTTATTTCCTCTTAGCACTCCATATGGCCCACAATATACAGCAACATTCTAGCTGGAAAGTGGTGAGGGTCACTAACATCAAGGAAAGCCAAACACAAAAGCAGGACAGCCAAGAAGTCACTCACTGCCCATCTGCAGACACTGCCTCTGACAACCACTTCTTATGGCTGTGTCATGCCAGGATGGAGAAAAGCTCTCTCATCCTGAAAAATGAGAAATGTCCCAAATACACATCATTCTGCCAGGGAGAAGACAGGTCATGATCAATAAGCAGTGAAATGTTTGGAGTTTTGTTAAAAAATTGGGAAGCAGGTAGACTTGTATCTGTTCTCTCAAGCCAGCTGTCACTGCCACCTGAAAACCTTTGGAGGGAACAAGAGAAGTTGGCTCTATTTCTCTGTTCCTTAAAGTATCGTGGAGCAACTGGTGGGCTAAACTCATTCAAACACCATTGCACAAATATATCATCATGCAAATATAGAGGGTTGAAGTCAAAAGGCACAGATTGCAGCCAGGCTTTGCCAAGGTTTCCAAGGCCTGTGACTGCCTGACCTGCTCTCACACCCAGAACAAAATCTGAGCCACGAAAACTATGAAAACTGCCAAAAGTGGGCTCCATATCTGGTAGCAACTTGCCCTGTCCAGGCACTAGGAAAGACCAAATAGTATGGGCTGCAATTTCTCTCAATGACCACGTGGATGTGGAGGTGCAAACTTGATGCCACTTCTTGGAGACCTGGCAACTTTCCCAGTGCCATAAAGTTTTGCTTGAGTAAGCTTCCATGAGGGCCCAGTAAGCTCCAGTAAGCACCAGCTCTGCTTGGTGAGTGAAGACCTTGCCAGAGCTGGGAGGAGAGGCACTTGTGCAGAGAGGCAGCCTGGAGAGAAGGGAAACTCGTTGGTGTTCATTGCAGGAGGGCAAAGGGAAACAGAGCACCAGCCACATGGCAGCTGCCCTGTGCTTGAGCTGCACAGCTCAAATCCATCCTTAAATCCTGACAGTGAGGAGCTCAAGGCCCTGCTAATCCCATGCTCTCACATCTGCACAGCTCCATTACCCAGCAGGAGGCAGGTGCTGGGACTGCTGTGTGTCCAGTACTGGCACCTTCAAGTGGGTTTTGGTCCCTTCTTGTCTGCCCAGAGTTTTGCTGTGCCCAAGGGCTAAAGCCACACAGCAGCAACACTCCTGTGGCTCAGAGGCCACATAAAGCATCATCCTCATCAGGGGTGATGAGGGATGAGCTGTCTGGGACTGAGCTCCAGGCCTGCACACCAAACCACAAATCACTGACTGGCTGTGAGCACGGCAGAGTCTGGGCATTGCACACAACCACATCTCTTGGGTGCTGTGGTTTTCAGGCCCAGCCCCTGGCTGCTGCCAGAGATGGGCAGGTAAGAAAGAGCATCGTCCTCACAGTGACCAGCACAGTGGGGTTTTGGCAGCAATACTTGGCAAAGCTGTTACTCTTCCCAAGCAATTGTTCACCACAGTTCCTGCACCACGATGGACCAAGCCAGGCAGGATCTTTCCATTCTACTGCTGCTGTAGCAGGAACAGGCAGCTGGGCTGACAGCACCTGATCCCAGACCACAGTTGAAGAGGATACTTCCAGATCATTGCACAAATAATAATAGTATTAACAGAATTACAGGAAATCCTTGCTTTTCTAACTCCAATTCCAGGTTGAAAAGGAGTATTACTAGCAGGCACACATGAGCTCAGCTGCTTTGATTAAAGAGCAACTGTCTAATCTCTGCCTGGACTCTGTCCTGGGTTTTAATGCCTGATTAACTACCCCCTGCCAGGATTATTTTGCATCTTTGCATATTTTGGAGCTCTTAGTTTTCATTTATTGCTACAGACAAGGAACTGTTTAAACCAATTCTCATTTGCACTGGCATTTTAAAGCACCATGTCTGAGTTTATGTCTGAGTGGTGGCTGGAGCACAGTTCAAGGGGCTTTCAGGGCAATCTGCCACTTCTCAGGGAGCAAACCCAGGACAACACATTCTCAACTCAAGGGAGGATATCACTGTACATCTTAGCCTTCCAAAAGACACCAAATGTCACCTCCAGGAAATCAGCAAGTTACCATGAGTTTCAGTAGAAGTGGTTGGAAAATTGACTCCCTATCCTGAGAATGGTCAGGCTTTTAATGAGAAATAATACCACAGGTTTTAGGTTGTAAGTTTTTCATTTTTCAGCACAACTCAAAAGTGCTGTGGAAAACATAAAACACCATGACAATTGTTTATGCATCAAATCCTAATATTCCTTCTAAGAAAAAAAACCCCACTGCCTAGAAGAACTTCCTGACCAGCTGTAACTACCTGTCTCCTAAATCATTTACTCTGAGCAGCTGGATCTCACAATTACAGTCACTTGTCCAACCTGTACCCCACATCTAGACCTAGCATTTTTGTCTTCAACCCCTATGAGCCCTCACATTGCATTTGACATCTCTCAGGACTACCTGAGATCTCTCTTCTCCTAAAAGAAGACACCAGCTCAGTCTAGTGGAGCATGAACTGCACCAATTTTCCTATTCTCCTGCTGTCTGTAGCCCTAATTGTGCTAGTGCTGATCCAAAGCTGCTGTTCTTCAAGAGCAGCCCATGCCATGCTTCTCCATCAATATAACTGCAATGCATAACCCTGGGGAAGAGCAGTAGCTGCTCTGGACTGAGTAAAGACCTTAGTTGGTGGACAGGGAACAAATCCACAGCCCCTTTGGCTCATGAAAGCCAGGCTGTACAAGGTTAGGGGCCAAAAGGGTTTGCTGTGAGCAATACCTAATGCCATAGATGGCCATTGCTTCCACAGCCTTCTCCAGTTCTCCTGTCTTCTACAAATTGCCAAGTACCACCCTTAAGGATATAATTTTTATTGCAGCCAAGGCATTTCAGTGCAGAACAACAGGATGTACAGACAGGCAGGGTGGGATGGGACAGGGGGAAGGAGAATGGGGTTCAGTCACTGCCTCAATATCAAAGCAGCAAAGAGAATATTTTCACAACTGTGCCCTTAAAAGAGAACAAAACGTCCCTGTTAAATCAGGTAACTGGGTCACACCACCGAGCTGATGAAATGCAAGGTCCTGAGAGATAACCATGCTTTGGGGTGGCGGTGTGGAAATCTTCATGGAACAGCTCAATGAGTAACAGCACAATGAAACAAAGAGCATATCAGGTGATTCATGCACAGCTCTGCAGGTCCCCACCACGCTGCAGCCACCAGAAAAAGCTCACTCGTGTGTTAAGGCAATTCTGCCCACAGGCTGCCCCAAGCCTTCAACATTTTTTCCTTCCTTCTTTTGTTTTTGCATGTGTCTAATTATTAAGGATGTTCACAGAGAAACGGGATTTCTGGTCTCTGGAAGCCCATCTGCTCCCACTGTTTATTTCCTGCAGTTGTCACAGGCATCTTGTAATGAATTCCAGCATCACAACCGCACTGATGGCTCTTCCCATGGGGAAGAACACAGGGAAACCACCCTGATCGAGAAAGGTCTGCAGTACCCAAAGGACCTAGAAGACATGGGAAAGAGCAGAAGGTGGCCCCATGTTTCATGAGGCTCCCACCAATGAAGGAAAATCTGGGAAACATGATTTGCTACAGCAATACATCCCAACAGGCTGAAAATCTGGGGACCCACCCTGCAAAGCAGTGCCAGGACACTGCACACTTCCAGTCCACCAGAGCCAGCTTCCCACTGGGGTCACTGGTTAGGCCAACAAGTCATACTGGTTTGGTGCTGACCTAACCAGTCCTAACTGGCCAGAGAAGGCCACAGAAGCTGGTTGAAGGGATAAATCTGGCAATGGGTTTTCAAAAGCTCAAGAGCTTTGAGGTGGATCTGTCCAAGCCCTCCCCTAGTGCAAACGCAGCACCAGAATCCCAGTGACTACCTCCTACTCCTTAGCAATGAACTCCTGGAATAAAGAACTACAGTAAAAAGGTTAAAACAAACAAAAAAAAGATTAAAACAAATTCTCCTCCCACTCTTGCCTGGAAGACAAGTCCTTCCTTTTAGACTTGGTTTCACTGAGCCTTCTACACTGCTGAAAATTCAGTCTGGTCTTCTCTAGGTGCCTCTTTCTTCCCATCAGCTCTGTAACCTGGCTCTGCACCCATGTTCTACTTCTCTGAGGAGCCTCCAGTTGGTTTCTTAGGCAGTTGTGTTCCCTGCCCCATTAGGCTCACTGCTCCATAGCCAACTCTGATGTTTCTCCTTGAGGGCAGGCTCCGGGGCTCTCTGGGAGGGAAGTCCTTTCTCACTTTCAGAGCCAGACCTAGAGCACACGGCCATGGCAGAGCACATCCCATCAGGACAGAATCACAACTGGACATGAAGCAGACTATGCATGCCAGCAGATGGTTGGAAAATTCAAATTTCCCAGGGGTATTAATTGTAGCACTAGTGCACATGCTGTGGAGTAGTTTGTGGGGCAGACTCAAGAGACCAGAGAAAGAAATACTGCACAGGTCTGCACACAAACCTTCAAATGAACCAGCTCACATCTGGCTTCCACCTGTTCTGCATTCCTCTTTCCTGTCTGCTGCATGCCTTGAATGTCTGTGTAGATTTTGTAAGGTTACCAGCAAGTAAAACAGAGCTTTGCTCTCCAGCTCAGCACTTGGCCACACTAAGGAGGAGCTGAGGTTTGTCCTGAGCTCAAATCTGTCTGCCTACTACTGCTTTGCAGCAGTAACACCTTTGTGGCAGATGACCTCTCTGGTTTTGAATGCTCCCAGAGATATTGTAGCCAGGCCAGAAGTACAGGCAGACTGGGGGCATCCAAACCCCCATGGAAAGAACATGGAAAATACCATTTTGCCCTGAGAATTCATGCAAGAGGGATAACACTTTATATTTCACTTTTGCTTTCTACAAGCATGGTGAACGAATAGGATTTACTGAAAAACACCCAGGAAGAGATGCAGTTAAGGTGTCCTTACACCATACCTGTATAGCTTAACTGGGCTGTCTTTGGTGGGACCCACATGATGGAGGAAGCACAGCAGGCCGTCCTATGTGAAGTGCAGCTTTGGGGATGATTTGCTGTCCAAAATACCAGTCAAAGACATGATGCTGCGCAGGATAAAGAACATGATCAGGGTTCCTCGTGATCCCGACTGGCAGGATGAGCATGTGCAGCGTGGGAGAGCAAACAGACAGTGGGAGAGTGAAATAGAGAAAACAAGGCAAATGTATGAGAGGCAGATGAGTATCATCAGCTTAACCACCAAAACACCATCAGTTCTGAGGGGATCTGGGTCATTTAAGAGGTGGTAAAACAAAACAACAAATGAGTTTGTTTGCTTTCTTTACTCTTCTTCTAGGCAGCTTTGGTAAATTCAATCCAGCTCGTGCCGAAATACAGCAGTGCAGGTGCCTGGCTTCCTTTTCACTTGTGAGCTTCCTTAGTTCAAGATTATACAGCTCATTTCTCCACTTTTCCAGAACAAAGACAGCACTGTTTTGTTACTGTATAGCTACTTAGTCACTGCTGAACCAAGCCAGAAAACCTGGTATGTCAGAAAAAGCATGAATAAAGGATTTGATTAGGGCAAAGGGAAGAGGGAAAGGGGAATAGACATGAAATTTGTGCTGTTGCTGCACTCAGTTATTAGAAGCAGTGGGGACACTGGTATTGCATTTGAAAAGTTCACAATACGGCCCTTACTAATCAAATTCTTTGCTGATCTATATTATATAAATTCAGGGACTTTGGTGTTAGCAGGGAGTTTCATACTTGCTAAGTGCAGCTCCTAAGCTGGACTGTTTCCTAATTTTTTTACCTAATTTCCAATAAAATGTAATTCACAAAGCTAATACCCACCACACAAATGGTCCCATTCAGCTGCTCAGGACTCACTGCCTGTGGATCTCAGCATGGCTCCGAGGCAGAAAACACAGGATTTTTTGCCTTTTATTTCTACAGGCTGCAACGCTACTCACTTCAAGTAGAGAGCTTTCCAAATCGGAGCTGACCCATTTCTGCCTGTGGCACTGAGGGCACCTCTTCCACTAATCTTGTGTGTCAGCGTGGTGTGGTTGGTAATACTTGTCTCTGGGACAGCAGGTTAGGGATTTACTGAGTCCCACACATCATGTCCTTTAATTCAGTGTCAACCAAGGATAAGTCAAGGACCTAGGGCAAAGCGTGATCCATTACAATTTCATGCTGGGTGGGTGCTATATTGTTAGAAACATAGCTCCAGCTTCCAGATGAGAAGCCAAGCCTGCACTACCAACCAGCTGTGTGTGCTTCAGGTTTGGGGAGAACAGTACATCCACGTTTTCTCCCTTCTGTAACCCAACTTAATGTGGCTGAAACTAATGGTGAGGTGAAAAAAAAAATTAATGAAGTATATATGTGGGTATAAAATCAGAAACAACAGAGTTGCAAAAGAGAAAGCAGACACAAATGCATTTCTGTCGATAATGCCAAGAGGTTTTCGTCACGGGGCCGTGCAGGGCTGGGCGCGCAGCGGCCGCGGAGGGAGGCGATGGGCAGTGACATTTACACGGCGGAACGGGCGCTCCCGTCCCCAGCCCCGAGCGCTGCCTCCCTCCCTGCTCCGGGGACACTGCCAGGGACATCTTTCCGGTTCGCTCCCGCTGTAAATGGCAGCGGTCTGGCTGACCTTTCACAGGGCAGCAACTGCTGAACACACGTGTGGCACTGCCCGTCCCGCCCCACACAGCCCCCTCCGAAACCGTTCACCGAGCTGTGCATCACAGGGACACTTTCTGGGAGAGCCGGCCCTTTGCTGCAGCTTTGGACCTGATCTTTTCACATCCTCCAGTCTTCTGGGTGCAGAAAGGAAAGTGGGAGCAGATTTACCAACATATTAAAGAACTCCAGTGTCATTTCTACACCAGCAACATTTTACTGCTTCTGTGAAAGATGCCTGGAAGGATATCTGGTGTTAATAAACACACATTTTTTCACAGTAAAACACAGGGAGCCTCTGGGGCTCACGTTAGGACTACAAAGTTTGTTTGTATACTAGAAGGCCACAAAGAATTATCTCATCTGACTTCCCGTACATCCCAGCCTATTCATTTTCACTCAGTTACCCTGTATTAAGCTTAATTACCCCAGCAGTAAGATTAATGACTTGTGTTGATTATGGCCTATCGCAAAAAAGGGACTATTAGAGCATTTGAGACAAAGCAGTCTCTGCCATGAGGGATTTGTCCCCAAGGCTTGCTGTCCTCCCTGCCAAAAACACAAGCCCTGTTGAACTTTCTTTGCTTTTTTTTACCAGCCAGGGATGCTCATCCTGATTTACCTCCCAAGATTAAGGAGTCCTTCCTTATCTGGTGTTTTCGCTCTCTGAAAGTACTTGGGCACAGAAGTCAAACCGCTTCTCACTTCTCCCTGCCTTGCCAAACAGGTCTCTCACCCTCGGCATGTGTTTTCTTTAGCTTTCATCTCTTTTTGTGACTCTATGCTGTGCCTTCTCCAGGCTTTCAGACAACCTGTTAAAAACCCAGGAGCAGCGCTGTGCCTGTGGCTGAGACCTTGGGATGCTGCAGCCTTCAGCCTCAGCACAGGGAACTTGCTGCTCTGGACACCTGAACCAACAGCAGCACCTTTGCCAAATGAATCCACCTCCCACCAAGGTGAGCTAAACCAAAATGAGGCTGATAAAAAGGAGAAACCCCACAACAGACCAGATGGATTCTTCTTTGCTCCTGTTACCTAGAGACTTGGGAAGCCCTTCTGTAGAACAACGTGTTTCATGTTACCTGTAGCCATTTTGGACTGGTATTAGCCAGGAAACATCTTAACATAGTTCAGAAAATGCCTCCAACATCACTTCTGAACCAGAGTTACTACTTTGCAACCTGACAGACAAGTGCAGATATTGAATTCCCATGGTTTTTTTTGAAATTATTTCATCTTCTGACACATTACTAACCATCATGTTGCCTGTTTTACAAAATTTTTAATCCCCTTACTTTTTTTTGGTGGTCATTAATAGGTACAATTTAGTGCTAGTTGACTCCCTAGTGTGGCAGCCAGGCAGCTCTGGGAAGGAACACAGACTGTCACATTGTTATGTACTAGGTTACTGCTGTGAAAATCACTCACTCCCCTCCTCAATTCTGGAAACAGAAGAAAATCTAGGTCTCCATGGGGTTTTTTTGGCCTTTGGTCCAAGAACAACTAAATCTTTGGTAAGTGAAAAAGGCTTCACCTAGGAGATGTGATCTTCCTCGCTAGAGACTGTCAGCACAGACAATTTGTCCTGGTGAACTATCAGAGTCGGGCTAACCAAGCATAGGTCACTGAGGAAGAGGCATTTTAAGCCTTGCTTTGTCCCTTGTCTCCCCTGATGCCTTGTGCCAAGACTGAAGAGTCATTTTAGATTGGATAAAGAGAAATAAACATCACTGGTCCTTTTTTTCTGCCACAATCCTTTCTCTCTCCTGAGCTCAGCCCTGGCACCAAGCAGCCAAACTGGTCACAGCACAGTTGAACACAGATCAGGTGTGCTTGAACTGAGTATATTTAGGGAATGCAGAGCAATTTTCTTCATTCTCCATCAGAGCTGACTATAAGGTGACACCTCCCCAAAAGCTGCTCTGGGTTTGAGGGATTAGTGTGTGCTCCTAAGCAGACAGATCAAGTGTCTTCCTACCTCTACCAAACCCTCTAAGGTTCCTTTGCTCAGATCTTGGCCTTTTTCTGTTAGTATTGCTGTTCATCAGGACTTTATTCCCTGCCCTGAATGACTGAGGAAGGCAACTTTCTTCTTCTTATTCTTATTTTTTGCTGCTGCCATCTGCTTCCCTTTCAGATCAAGCTGAGCACCAAGTCAGCCAAGGCCACTGCAATGGCAAAAGAAACACATTTCAATCTGGTGAACTTGCGACACCTTGAAAGCACTCAGAAAGGAAGACAGGGTGTCTTCCTCCAGGCTTTCCTACAGTTGTGGTGCTTCAACCTGCCCTGCAAACCCTCCTCAAGTTCACTCCAGCCACGATCTAACTGGGACCTGTTTTAAAACAGTCCCTTATAAAGGACTGTGAGAACAAACTAACCTCAAATGTCATTAAAGTACCTTTTTCACCATGAAGATTGCTTAACTTTATCTGGAGAATGAGATTGTCTGATCAAGACAATCTTCTTCCCTTATCACTCAATACCATTGCATTTTAATGTAAAAATAATGTGAGAATAATACTATGATTCCTGAAAGACATGGTTCACAGCATATAAACTGGCCAGTGCTTACTGGTGGCTATCACCACTGCTATTCTGGGCTATTTATACCAAAGGTTGCTGCAAAAGTTTCAACATGAGGAAGAAGCCTCCTTGAATTTTTTTTCTATCGAATCAAAATGGTGCTATGCATATAAAAATCAGGGAGCAAAAGCAGCATCCCTGGATGCTTGTACAATTGCAGGCTGCTCAGGGCTGTGGCCCAAAAGGTTCACGACCTGGGAGAAGAGTGGCTGTGATTTCGTTCCTGCTCTCCTGTATGTCCCAACTCTATTTTTCACCCTCAAACAGTCTGGCAGGAACAACTGTTAAGCTCCACAAATTAACATGTGTGAAATGTTTTGAGATCTTGAGATAGGAGTGGCTATAAAATCCCCCAGAACTATTGATCTCTTATTATTTATTAACGCTGCTGTTGTGCACTTAGCCCAGAGCTCTTGGAGCATTTTGAACAACAAAGAAAACCACCGTGCCTGGGCAGGGGCACGAGTTCTGCAGCAAGGTGACCCATGTGGGCTGAAGAAAGCCATTTTCATGAGCAGTTTTGAGCAGGACAAATCCAGCAGAGGAATGCAAAGCAGAGGGCAAACACTTCCTGAGATGCCAAGTCAGGGCACTGACTATCGAGGCCTTCTGGAGCAATGTGGGGGCTTATGGATGTGGCTGGTGGGCAGGGCAGGTTGTCACTCTTAGGTGGGAGGCATTGCTCCATAGCTGTGTCACAAAATACAGCCTTTAAACAGCAAATCTTGCCTATGCAGCCCTGCATCCAGCCTCAGCTCAGCAGGGAGAGGTTTGTCCTGGCTGGGAGAGGTCGGTGGGTCAGGAGGGCAGAGCAGCACCCACGACCCCAGTGGCCACAGGCTGGACCTTCCCCAACGGGGGACCCTGCAGCCAACCAGGCCTGGATTTCTCTGCATTGTGTCTGTAATCTGAGCACAAAAGCCATTCGTTTAAGTGGGTTTAAATGGTTAAAGGCACTTGTTCCTCTGAAAAGAGAATGAAATTGCTATTGACACCTCTATAAAAGAGAGGCTTTTCAGGCACACTAGGAAAGCAGTGAACTAGGAGTCTTCCTCACTTTGTTGCCTGCAATTAGATCTGCAGCCTCCTCCTTTGCTCTTGTGATAGGAATAGGTAGTGGTATCTTCAAAGGATGGGAAACTTAATGGCCTCATCGGCAGTTTGATGAATAATTCATGCTTCTGCATTAATCGGGAAGTTAACTAAGGGCTGGAGAGAGAGAGACAGTCTTTAATGCAGAAAAGCATCTTTGGGCAGTCACACCGGGTGCTGGGTCAGGGAGACATACTATGATCTACACACACACTGCATCAGAGCACAGAGGAACAGACACTGAAACTCTGCCTTTGCTCAGTGCCATACACCAGAGTACTTCTTAAACTAAGGTAGTGACCAGGTATGTCAGGCTTCCTTCTCTCACCAGCCTGTATGGCTCAGGATGGGAATCCCGGCGTGTGTGATCCCCCAGGGCAACCTGGCAGAGCTCAAAGCAGTGGCTGAGCTGTGGCTCCACTGCAGGAGGTCTCACAGAGCAGCACCAGGTTGTCCTTTGGCTCAGAGAAACCTCATCTCACTCTTTGGCATGACCAGCAAGGCCATCCTGCCCCATGAGGAGTCACATCAGTGCTGTGCACATGCCATGAGAAGGCAGCCACCTCCATCTATGGAATGAGGGGTTGGCAGTTTTAGCCACCACTTCGGGTGTTTAGCAAAACCATTCACTTGCTGGGTTTTCTGCCTCCTACAACAGCCCGTCACTGTTGTGCTGAAATACAAATAAATAATATTGCACATGACTCACTGGCTGTACTTGTGAAACACGAGGAAAGAAGGTAACAGTCGAACCTGTTTAAACACATTGGCCTGACTGATATTTTTAAGAAAACAACAGCAATGCTGTGCCCATTGGAGCCTTCTCAGAGAAATGCTAAACGTGCCATTGAAAATATCATCTGTTCAGATTCTGTTCAGATTTAATCATCCTCCATTCACCCTTTCCAAAAATAAAATGAAACAAAAAAAAAAAGGAAAAAAGAAATCTTTCTGGCTGAAACATTTGGTTCTTGCTCAAGAATCTGGTCTGAATTTTATGAAGGTTTCCTGGAAGCGGAGATCAAGGAGCTGGTTTGGGGCTCAGAAAAAGCCCTCTGGCAGGATGAAGATGAGAAAACTGCCAGAGACTGAGACTGATACTTTGTCATTCACTTATTGGGAACACTGCACAGGACTGTTCTTGCTAATTAAAACCAGTGGTGACCAAAGCTCATTTGCAGAGATTGGGCTTTGGCCAAGAGTTTGTGTGTGGATGGGGAAATGAGATCATAAAAGTCACAACCAGCCTCCAAGCTCGGGGTGTGTAATTGCCTCTCACACCTTGCTCCCCAGCCCCTCCAAATACCACCTTTTCTGATAAAAGTAGAAGTGAGGCTACTTGCCTCTATTTTGAGCTGTTGGACCACAGAAAGGGACCAAGAAAATCCTTGCACTGGGACTGTCCCTGGTATGAACAGAGTAAAACTGCTCTGTGGTTGGCCCCCCTCCAACAGAACGTGGCTCCTGTATTTATGACTTTTACATGCAGTATTTCTCCTCAGGTAAAAATCTGTGCCATCATGAGCTCAGCCAGAAGCATACTGAGATCCATAGGATTTGCCAGAGCCAGGACTTGCTTTACAGTTCAGAGAAGAGCAGCCCTCGCTGCTGAGCCACCCTGCTGACCATGGATCCAAAGGAATGGCTGAAATGCCTCATGTCTGACACTCATCTTGGAGACAGGTTCCCCATGACCACTTCCAACACCACAGGTGAACAATGGGCAGAGGCACCAACTGTGTTTCCCCCAAAAGCTGAACTTGTCACACTCTTTAATGGACAAGGTAGGTAGGACTGGTGGGTTGATGTGAGCAACGCCACAGAACTGCTGCCTACTTAAATATATATATACACAGGGGAAAAAAATACACACTGCCTTCAGCAGATACTGTGATTTAAGTCACAATACACCCACTGGCACGTCCACCTCCGTAAATGTACCGTCACAAGTGTCCCATCATAATGATACCATGGGGTTAGAGAAGTAAAATTGTGTATCATCTCTCCTACCCCACAGTAAGCAGTGCATCCACGGGCTGGGGCTACCCCAAAACTCAAGGTTTCATTACCCCAGTGTAGTTCTGCTGGGAAGTTTTTTACCCATGACCTAAGATGCCACAACTTTTCCTCCAAGACTGTCACAGTGTCTGACACCCTTAGCCATACCCAAATCTCTGCTGATAAAAGGTGTCCAACAGAAAGAACAGGAATGTCAAGCCAATGATTAAGACAACTCATCTCCACTAATGGTATGTCTTCTCATTTGTTTTCTTCTCAAAGGACAGAATCAAAGCCTGAATTAACTAATTCCCTCCAGTCATACACCAACTAATTGCACTGGCTGTGTATCCCCAGCTCACCCCATCCATCTAACAGGCATGCACTCCTAATGTTCCTTAAAAGTTGGCTTGTACATAGGGAGACGTCTTGTCTCATTTCCCAAGGAAAGTAGCATCCTCTGGAGTAACAGTAGTTTGCCATAGCTGCCTCACAGCCTGATCTCACAGTTCTTTCCTCCAGAAAATATAATCTTAAAGCAGAAAATCAAACAGCAAACATCTCATCTGGATTCTTGGGATTACAAAAGGTCACATATTTTTCAAAGATCTCACAAGTTCTCAGAATGGCATCCTGCAACAAACATCATGCAGCAGAGCAGTGGGGAGATAGGGAAAGTTTTGAAATTCCTAGCTATGTCCTGTTGTCAAGGTGTTTGGGGTGTCACAGGTGACTTTGTGTCCCTTGTGTTCAGTGCACCCTTTATAGCAACATCACTTACAGGGCTGCATATCTTGCATGCAATGGGACAAACACCCACTGGCATCCAGGACAAATCAGGGATTTGTTTGCCTGCTGCCTTAATGGAAGAAGTGACAGAGGTGGGGGGGCATGCAGGAATTATCCTACATCTGGGATTCCACCTAGAACTGGCCACTTCTACCAAAAAACCTATCCTGCAAACAGCACAAGTGCTACGCTGTTCCAGAGGACTGTGCAGAGCAGGCCTTGCTGCTGGATCCAGGGAGAAACCAATTTCAAAGTATGAATGGTGGGAGTATTGCAAGGGCAGAGGCTGAGCACATTAGGAAAACCATGGAGCCAAGCTGTGAAAGTAGTGTGTGGAGGAATGGGGCTGAAAAGGATTGCACAGAGATCTCCCATGGCAGGGAAGGAAGGGCAAGATGGGAGGGAGGGATGGGAGAGCCCAGGCAAAGATTCAAACGTCAGCCCACCAAGGAATGGCTCCTGGACTTTCTCTGTCTTGAGATCTCACCTTTGGTGTTGGGACTATCTGTCCAAAGGAAAAGGGAAAAAAGTCTTCAGGACAGGCACTTCTAGCCTGGCACCTGCCTTGCCCTACTTGCACCAGAGCCAGAGAGCAGTGCCCTGGTCCTCCTCCTCCAAAACACAGCAATGAAGAGAAAGGACCCAAGGCAAGAGGCACTGGAGACACAATAAGCAAAAAGCATGAAGGCACAGACAAAACAGTCCTTGTGCTTTATCTCCCAACTTCAGCCTGCCCTGCCAGAAGAAACACAGTTATCTTCTCCTCCTCTTCCACAGCCTCTCTAACTTCTTGTGGTACAGGGGAAAAGTCACCAGCATTGCTGAAGCTCCCCAAGGTACTCACTTCTGCCAGGAAACCTTGTAAAACCTCCTGTGGCCATCCAATTGCTCTGTCACCATCCTCGGCCCCACACATACCCTCAATGTGCCCCTTCCTTTGGATCCATGACACATGCTCTGTGCTGTGATGCCAGACCCACCACACTGCTGGCGTCCAGCCCATGCTTTACTGGTTTAGTTTCATCTGCCCACCTCTTGGGCTGACTGAGGAACGTTTTTATTTTGTTATTGTTGTTGTTTTTTTCTGGATTTTCTTAAGTACAAACAAGCCCTCCCGAGGTGTTCCTTGCAAACTCAGACAGGACTGAGACTCTCAGACCCCTCGTTCCTGCTACTGAGAAATGCAATGAGCAGAAGCAGGCAGTGCTCCGCCAGCTTCAGCTCTTCTCCCTCCCCATGGGCTCCCTCCCTGCCTTGGCCAGGCACATCATAGAGCTGAGGAAGGCTGCCCTGGTTAGCACCCAGGGACCCCAGTGCATACATAGGTCTACAGCTGAAACACAGCAGTTTCCTCTGTCCTTACATTAAATTGCTCTCCCTCACCTTATCACAGCATTAATCCCAGCCTGAGCTGCAGGAGACCCCTGAGATGAAGTGGGGCTGCAGGAAACACTGCTGCTTTGCAGGGGGTGTGAAAACAGCTCAGCATCCAACACCTCTGACAAGCTGAGAGTTTTACAGAGTTTTTGTTTTAACTAGAGATTAGATAACTTCTGTTGTTTTGTCCAAATACCTCCCAGTGCATGATGGAAACAAACCACTTGTATACATTGTTCATGTGTTTAAAACCCAGAAAGGAGACAGGAGCATGGAATTCTGCTTCTGCTGACTTGCTAAATTGTCACAAGCCATATTGTGAAAGCAGACATTTCATGAAACAAAGACAACTTTTCCTTGTGTTTTACAAGATGGCTGACCCTGGAGGCCTTCTATATCCTCTGTTTCATCTGCACCTCCTGTAATATACTTAAAAGTTTCGGGTGCTTCTTCAAATGACTGCCTTTTACTGTCATGGTCACTGTGTGCATCCTGGCCTGACAGGCATTTTACCAGGTGACTATGGCAGAAAATGAAGTCATCTATGAGAAAGGCCCTGGGCATCCATCTGCCCATGACATTCAGCAGCTGATGAGAAAAACTGATGTGGAAAGCTCATGGCACTGGCTGAGGCTCTCTCACAACCATGGTGCAGCAGCTGAGGCTTGAATAAAACCCTGTGCAAGTTTCACTACCTTTTTTTTTTTTTATGGTTTAGACTTCCTTAATACCACTCAAAGCCCTCTGGCAGCCAGTGGAGGTGGGACAGCCCTGGTGACACATGGTCCCTGGCAAGCAGCTATGGTTTGCATACCAGCATCCATCCTTTGTGCTACTCCCAGGACACCAGGCATCAGTGTAGGTCCAAGGTATGAAATTTGAGAGGTCTCACCAAGAACAGCAGGGCGGGTAACCCAGCTCACTGCAGAGTCAAGCCAAGGATTAAGAAATTCTCATTACTGCAATTTGCAGTCACATTTTTCACAGTGTGATTCATTCAGGGTCACATGGTAAATACAGGAAAGACCCAGAAACAGGTCGAGGTGCCCTGACCCTCGGGGCCAGGTGCTAACTACTCAACCATGCCTGTCAGATCGAGTGAGGAAAGTGCAGAGCTCTGGGGTTATGACAAGGTTTCAGTGACATTAAAGATGATTTACAAGAAAAAATGAAGAGAACCTCTCCCAGCACTAGTGACAAGAATACCTGCTGATAAACAGAAAGGTACTGAGAAACAGTCTATGCAGTTGGCTCTAAAAATTATGAGACAGAAAAGGGAAAGAGGAAATGTAATTGAAAGAATAGCCTCTCTCACACGAATGTCATTCCTGACATTTGAGCAAGTAATTTTAAAGACAACTAAAATAATATTTACATTCTTGCAAAATCACTGGATTTTGAAGACAACTCTGTTAGACCATCTCCAGGGAACAGAAGTATGATGGGCTAATTAGCTGTGTTTGCCAAAAATTGCTTTACTTCTCTTTGTTATTATCTGCTTCACACTTCGCTCTTGGATTGGGACCTCTCTGCACAAGAGGCTCCACATACAGACCAAGCAACAGCTCTGGCCTCCAGATGTTTACTCCTGGTGAGTGTTTGCACTGTGGTGGTTCTCTGAGGCCACAGCCAAGCACAGTAAAATCCCACTGTGAAGGTGAGCTCACCCTCAGCCACTGCCAGCTCTGCTCTGCTCCAGATCTCTCTGTTCACTGGTCTTACCCAGCAAACACAGGCTCTCTGCTTTACCCAACACCCTTTTGCTGAGTTGATTAGAAAAAAATCCAGAGATGACCCAAAGCTTCAGTGCAAATTAACCCTTGGTTCCAGACTCAGACAGGTCTTCCCATTATTCTTTATTTTCACAAATTGACTGGTTTCCTGCTTCTGCTCAGAAATGAAAATTAGCACACACTAAGGCCAATTGAGTGGGACAGGATTTGTGGTGAAATGAATGGCTCTGAACACACTGGCCTGGTGAGGGCCACGTCTGCTCACTCCAAACTCCCTGCACCCAACAGTGTCCCATGACCTGAGAAACAAGCAGCTCTGCCTAAAAACAAGCCCCCGGATTATGTCAATGATTTCACTACCATTACTGTCTTTATCTCAATCCACCAGTTTTCTCTCTTTTACCCTTCTGATTTTCTCCCCTGTCCTACTGAGAGGGAATGAGCAAGCAGCTGTGTGGGGCTTCGTTGCTGCTTGGGGTTAAATCATGACAGAAGGGAAGGAGGAAAAGGAGAGAAGTGAGAAACCGAGAGAAGTGTTGGGCAGGATCAGGGAAGGACAAATAAAGAGTTCCTGTATGCTAGATGAGTCCCACAGTTCTCCAGATAAATGGAGGTCATTCCCATCCATTTGTGAGTGATCATTTCACCTTCATCATCAAACCTCATTTCAGGTTCAAATCTTCCCAAACCAGTTGCCTGCAAATCCACAACACTCACCATATGATTTATTCCAGATAATCTGCCTTTGCAGTATGCTATGTGCCTCTTTAGGCACTATGGAAATCCATAAATAATATGGATAAAGGAGCAGTGAGCTATAAGCTTGCTCAAAGACAGCATAGGGAGAAATGACCAAGTATAACCTTATTTTTAATACAGTCTAGTTCTCAAATCCACTGGGGAGGAGCTGCCAGATATTTTTCTGGTAAAGAAATATCACTAGCCTGAAGCCAAGCATTGATTTAAAGCTGTATCTGTGTGGAGAGGTTATAAAGCTGAAGATGTGATTCTGGGGGAGAAAAGGAATGGGAGATTTAGAATAAAAGACTGTTCAAGTACTAATTATAAATGAACCAATACTTGCACTAATGCCAGTAGAAAAACATAAAAACTACACAAAGAGTGTTACTAATAAAAGTTCTGGGGTCGCTTCTGCCTCTTCACAATCCAAAGTGATCATCAATAAGCATTCAGGTACATGTGAAAATGTTTCACAAGACCTGCTTAATTTTGACCAAACTCTTAGTTCTCCAAAGAAATTTCCTAGAAGCCTGTTACTTATTAATTTCTTTTTCTTGGACCTTCAACTCTAAGCTCCAAGGCTTTGATTCGTGGAGCAGAAACAATGGCATGTGATCTCATCTGCCACCCACCCTTCCAGCTGCTGAAACCAACCCCTTGGTGCAAATCCTCTCAACTGCTGAGAAAATGTTTCCCAGGAACACACTTGGAAGCCAGGACCAGTTTGTAAACAAATGAACATATCCCACTTCAAGAGCTCTGAGGGGAGAAAAGAGCATGGAATAGAAAGCAACAATTTTTTTTTATGGCTTTGAGGTTTTTTGTGGATATCTATCAGAGGTGTGAGCTACAACCAGATTATTGGGGGGACACCCAGCTTGTGGAAATCAGTGTTGCTGCTTCAGCTTCTGTGGAGCTAGACGGAATTATACCACTAGATTTCAAGCACAGGCCTTTCAGTTAAATCTTGCAGGACCCTGTTGCTCTCAAGAATTCTGAATTTTAGTGATGCTTCTCACAACAGGAAGAACATTCTAGTATTAAACTGAAGTAATGCTCTCCCATAAAATGTTCACACCAAAGAGTCCAGAGAAGAACATCACACAGCTTAGCTGCAGTCACTAATAAAGGCAGAATTGGACTCCAAACACAAATGAGAAACTGGAAGAATAAGGATGATCCAACATACTCTTAAAGTATATTTCCACCATTAAGGCATAATCTCTTCTTTGTCACTAGGTGGGTGCACTTTCTGCTGGAAGAGGACAGGCTAGGGAGTAGTTGAGTGCCAAGAGCTGATCTGAACACTCGGAATATCAAGAGACAAAACAGCAGCTCCTAAACCAGGAATTTCTGAGTTGGATTTTCCTAAAACCTTGAGAGCATAAAAATGCCCAGTACCCACATACATCTCCAGGTTCTGCTGGCTCCCCTAAAAGCCTCAGTCTTTATCAGATGATGCACTTTTGAACCTTCATCCACAAAGTCTCTGTGAGTCCAGCCATGCTCAAGAATTGGTTCACTCAGGCCAAGAGGAAGGATCTATCTCTCACACACACCCCAGACACTTCCTACCTTTCCGTCATCCACACTACACTGCAGAGAGATTTCCCAGGGAATTGTGTGCCCAGGGAAGGGAAAACCAAGCAAACAACCCCCCCGCCTTTGATTGTTTAATTAGGGTACAACCTACAGTACTTCCTTGTGCCAAAACTGGGACAGGAAATACAGACGTGACTCCTGTGAGTCCTCTCCCTATGTTATCATTGGAAGAGACGGGAACTTTGTGTCGTAGTTCGCTAGAGACGCACACGGCTTGATACGCTCTCTTCCACAAAATGCAAACAAACTAGCAGCCAAGAAAATTCGCTCTCTGGATTGTTTATATGCTTTTCCTTTGACCTGGTCACCTCTTTCCTGCACAACTGCTTGCTGTGGGAATGTATTTCCAAGTGCTCATCTCCCAGCTTTCTTTATGCTTGACTCTCCTGCCTGACAAACCTTGCCCTCCTCTGATGCTTTCGTGAGTGAACACACTGAGGCTATGCCTCTCCCCAGTTTCTGGTTTTGGCAAACCCCACCAAACCCACTGAGAGTCAGCACTGGCAAGGGGAAGTCAAGGCTTGTGCAGTTTAAGTTACAAATGGAAGTAAAAGCTTTGAAAGGTCATCAAAAGTTAAAAAAAGAGCCCAAAGTTTGCTTATTGAAATGACAGGTGAGCACAAGGGAATGAGGGATTTTATGTAGGTGTCTGTTCCCAGGATGGATCTGAAGTAGGTCTCCAATGACCAGCTTCTCTGAGCCTGGTGGGTGCATATTGAGACCAGCCAAGTTAGAAGGACAGTTCAATCCCAACACATTTTGCAAAGCACTTTTCTGCCTTAATTTCTCATGCTCCTACCACTCTGAGCCTGGAGATGGCATAGGGGCTGTCAGTAGGTCAAGTGTCTAATTACCTTGGTGACAAAGGAAAAGAGACTCCATGAAGGTAGAGATGTTGCACATGCAACACAGAAACATTGCCTTCCCAGTGGGAAATGCAAGGTATGGTCTCTAACTGCCTGTGCAGAAAGGGACATGGCCCCATGAATAAGCCCCCAGGTCAGTGTGGGGACAGCCCTGGTGACAAAGTGCCACTTTGTGGTGCCAGACCAAATGAAGCACAGAGATGGTTTATGGCTCTGCTGCCCAGGATGTTTCCCCTCCTGCCATCTTGCTCCCATTCTTTGGACCCTCAGTGCCACCAGAAAGAGCAGGTTGCTAGAAGGAATGTCCCTTTTGCATCCCATAAGTTCTGAGAAATGGGAGCCTGTGTTGCAGCCAGCCCTGTCCTCCAGTTCTCAGCCTGGGTGACCATCTGGGTCCTTGCAGATCCAGACCCTGGGTTTCAAACCCCCAAATAGTCAGGCACGTCTGTACTGAGGGGTTGGAAACTTCCCACTCCAAGAGGCTGTTTGATCCCATTGTTGCTGTGATGGCAGGAGAAGAGTCCAGCTGGCCCAGAGGTCCAGGCTGCCCCATGAATTCCCCCCTCCAATGCATGTGCAAGGACAAAGCTGATGGACTTCTTTATTTCATAAGTAATTAGCTGGGCAGCCTCCCCTGAGCCTCTTCTGTTGCTTCCTGGGCACATCCCTGAAATTAACCTCAGAGCTAATGAAGCCAATTATCAACAGCAGACATGGTCTCCCTCTAATTATTTTCCCTGGAAAGGTCACCCAAAGTGGCACATTGTGAAACCCAGCTAATTGCATTGTGTGCTCACAGCACGGAGCCGGCTCCTGCAGGGCTCCACCAGGCTCGGAGGAAGCTTCATCTGCCATTGCCCAACAATTGGAGACTCCAGCTGGGGAAAAAACGACTGTGAGAGAGGAACCCACTGCCAAAGCCTCCTTGCCACCAACATCGCTCACAGATACAGGCTCTGGCTGCTGGCTGATCCCCCCCCTTTCAGATGTGGCCAGCCAGCCCAAGCAGTCAAGGCAGAAGATCAGATGAATGTGCCAAGCGATCTGGGTATCAGAAGGAAGCGTCTGGATGCTTCTCTTTGGAAACTGTTTTGTTTTCATATGGTTTTTTAATTTTCTTTTTTAGAGAAGAAAGGTTGGGAAAATTTTGGTTGGAAAAATCCAAGCCTGCAACCTCTCTGGGACCTGGAGAGGGATGTGTTCAGTAGTATCAGCAACAGAAGAGCCCAATGAGGGTGCTGCCCCATTTCTAAATTAACAATGGGGGGGGAGGAGAGGGAGGAAATCGTGATATTTTTTAAAATTCTCTAGATAGAACATAGTCAGACCAAGCCAAAGAAAGGCACAGAGCAGAACAAGAACAGCGCATTTTCTTTGACAAAACATTTCTGATGGCAACAACTAGCGACGTTCCTGAAGAGTCCACAAAGCTACAGATTCTCCACTCTGTGAATTTTATGATGGCCCTGCCCTTTTGTATCTCCATGACTGCCAAAGCACCCCTGAGAAGCTGTCTCACACCAAGCCTTTGCTCTCATCAGCCCACAGAGCAGCTTGGAGAAGGGGACAGGGCATCACCTTCTCATATTTTCGTACACTAAGAGTGCCACATTCTGTGCCTTGTCTTCATCACCTGCATCCAACAGCACATACAGCTTCAGTGCAAGACCCTGATGTCTTTGATCCTATGGATCAGAGCTCACCACACCCCACCACTCCCTATGAGGGAGAGTTTAGAAAGAGAGCTAAAATTTTGAAGCAGCGCTTCTCAAATCCTGTCTTTGACATTTGGGATTAAAGAGGAGAAAGTACTTATGCCTACAAATGGATGCTATTTGGGAATTTGAGTGGGAAGTAATGCTGTGACTGCTTGTTACGTAACCAAGCTGAATCTGGAAGTTTTCTGCCCCAACTACCAAAGTACAGTGGGATCTTTGCTATTTCTGATGGGCTTCCCTGAGCCCATGAGCACCACCATAATCAGGTTGCTGTGAGACTCTGGTTTGTTTTTAAACACACAAAAACTTATCTGGGGAGTCATGTTGTAATGTCAATCCCTCCAGCAGGAAAATCCAGGATGGATATCCAGCTGCTACCCTGGACTCTGCAGCTCACTTTTGGCAGAGGTTGCTTTGGAGAGAGAACATGTTAAATCAAAGGTAGTTAACAAAAAATATGCGATCCATCAAAAGCAAGCTTCAGATGTTGCATTTCTGGCATCAGCAGCAGGAGGATCCAAGCAGCTGGATGTAAGACCAGCTGTGCAGACTCTTCCCCTCTCCTCTCCCCAGCGTGGCTCGGGGCACAGTGTGCCTGTGCCCCGATGTGACACAGCCCCTGATCACATTCACATGTCAGGTCACACCAGGCGGGAGATGATGTGTGTGACCACATTAAAGAAGGGAATTTTTTCCTTTGAGATTTCTTTGTTGACTTTAATAAAGGCTCCCTCTGGGCTTTCATGCTTCAAAGGAAAAGGGGAGAGAGACCATCTTCACACATCCTAATTAACAACGTTTAATAATTGTTCTTGTGTGCTGCTTTGGTTCTGCATCTTTTGCACAGCTCAAAGGAAGTAAGACATTTCTGAAAGAGCTTAGAGAACATCAGTGTCCTCCATCCTCAATAAACCTCAGAAAGCCATGGTGTAGAGGTGGATATGCCAAAAGACTTACGTGTAATCCTGTATGGAATGGCACTGGCAGAGGCACACATGGGGACATGGGCAACTAGATACATCTTCTGCAGAGCTTCCTTCTTAGGTTGGGGGTTGAAATTAATTTGGTGTCTTCTCCTCTGTCCTATAAGAGGACAGAGTAGAGCAGATACTCTGGAGTCTCTGTATAGGAGGTCAGCAAGGGAGCACAGCAGTCACTGTGTTAGCAACACATGTCCCCATCACCTCTGAAGTGTCTGGCACTGTAAAAACAGAGCCTCAGCACCTTCATAAAATCAGGATCTTGGATCCCACAGTGCAGTCCAGGAAGGAACAAGGAATAAATACCAAGATCTTTCAGGAAGCCAGTAGGAAACAGGTCACTTGTACACTTGCTATTTTCAAATTACACTGAGCTTTCAGTAAGAAACAGAATTTCTCCCAACTGTGTGGTCTCTGGGAGAAAAAAAAAAAAAATCCCATGCGTATTTGTAAAGAAAGTGCACTGAAGCCCTGTCTTTGGTGCTCCTGATGAAGCCCTGCAACCAGTGCAGAATCCACCCCCCTGTACACAGCACCTGCACACCAGAGCTCCCACCAGCTCCCACCACTCCTCCCTTCAGGGCAAAACACTTAATGCACTGAGCCACCACACTAGTGATTGCAACATCAATATCTCTGACTCATGCAGGTCTGGAGTCATGTACCTGAGATAGACACCACAAGCTTCCCCTATATTAGCTATCAAAATCTAGACAACTGCCAGAGCTCTGAACAGAGGACTTTTGGAAACCCATCAGAGATTTTTAAGTTATTTGCCAAACTTTAGGACTCTCCAGTCCCTTGCAGGACTATGATGTTCATGTAAGCACAACTCCTCACACCAATACCTTCATTCTCATAGCAACACAATACCTTCATCCTTGTAATAAGATCCTCTTGAGAATCTGAATGGTCAGGAACTCTCACATCCATTTCCTAGGGAAAAGCCAAGTGGATGCGGTTCCCATACCATGTGAGTGGGATTACCTGGGCAGTTTGACACTATGCCTTGCCTGTAAGTCATGTCCTCATACTTGAAACACAAAACTGTGCTTCTTCCCCCTTGAAAACAACCATGGAAAACTCTTGAACTAAATACAGAGATGTCACCCCTTCCAACATGCTCGGCTGGAAGAATCAGGGCTCTGTAGTGCATCAAGAGTCAAAACTGGTTCTCCTGCCCTTCCCTGCAGTGGTTCACTTCAGCGGTTCCCATCACCACTGAGTGTTAGGAAACTGAGGCTGGCATTTTATTTGGCAATGTGGTCTGTGCAGGGCAGCTCGAAGCCCATCCTGAGTGGCCATGTTTAAAATCCTTCCACAAGCCCCAAGCCCCATGTTTTTGTTTGCCTGGAAACACTACAGAGAGTATTTGAGCTACAGCCATGACTGCAAGAGGTCTGGATGCCATTCTCAAAATATTTAGGCAGAATATGATTGTAGTCCATTTAAATTTTTGAGGACATCTTAGACACTATTTCTGCCTGGCCTATAAAGGTAAATAAAAGAGTCCTCAGGCTGACACTGTGGATAGAAACAGGAGGACTGGCAAAGTTTTCCAAAGCCTGAATATTGATGATTTGGGGAAGATACAGAGAACCTGCCAGGAATACACCAGGTTTAGGCCCATTCCTGTTACAGCCTTGGGTAAACCAATGCTACATTTGTTAACCAACATGAAATGAAGGAGTCTGTAGGAACCACATGTTTTCCATCCATCCCATGTGCTCCATCAGCTTGATGGAGTTAGATGACACAGACAGACAGTCTGAGATCTGGGTTAAATAAGTTGAACTGCTTTATTTTTCTCTTGGCATTGCAGTGGGCGCAAGAAATTCTCACAGGGTGGAACATCTGGAGTGCATTATTCACTAAGAGTGAAAGATGCTGTTGTGTTTGTGGAGGAACCAAGCACGCTTCTTGCAAGCATCTGACACAAACCAGAGTGACAATTAACAGCATGGCAGCTTTCTTTAAAGCCTATTAGTTCTGCCTCCTGTTAAATAAAACCTTTGTCAGCTCAGCTGACGTTGCAGGTTTCCAAGAAGGCATTTCTTCAGCCCAGTAAGAGACAAGAAAGAGGTGGCATCCTGGCATTTGTATGGGCAGCAGTGGGAATTCCTATGATATTCCAGTAGCAAGATGTAACTCCTGTCAGGTTAAGAGCACGGGAGGAAGAGATGCTGTGATTTCTATCTACACATAGATATTTTTCACCCAACAGCTTGCTCATAAAGCTAATACAGAATAACAGTGTAAGTCAGCCAGAAATCCGTGGATTTGAGTCAAAATTGGATGAGCCAAAGGAGCAAACAAAAGGGTTTTCTATTCTTTAGTGGCTGGTGGCTCAGGCTCTTGCACAGAATGTAGAAGCCCTGGATTAAGTCCCATCTTTCCTTGAAAGACCTTTAGTTCAGCTCTCCCAGCTCCTGTATCTTAGTCCAATTGTTCAGCTACTTTTTTCTCAGGCTGAGACACCACATCCTCCAAGAACCAGTGGTCTTGGAGCATGTGAGGTGTTTCTTTCTTGTAAAAACTCTCAATGGGAAGGTAGGTGAAAAGGTGGACATGGAACTGAAAGAAAACTGTGATGTCTTCCCTGGAGAACGGGTGGCAGCAACATGAGTCATGAGAGGCTGTACCTAGAAAGTGCTGCAAGGGAATGGGGGGACTTGAGGGATGACCTAAGGCAAGAATAAGCCAGAGATGAGACCAAAAGATGACTGAGGTATGACAGCCAGGTGATGCTCCTCCTTGTGTCATCACACAACTGACCACACCAGGTCACTTGGAAGAAGCGAAGGGAAGACAGGGAACCTGAATGGCAAGGTCAGTAGAGGAAAAGGACTTAGGATACAAAGAAAAGATCCTTCTGGTGCTCTTGGCTGATCATATCAGTGTGTCTTGCACCTCCCAGATGGAAATCCTGACTCACAACCTTTCCAAAATACAGGTTTCTGTTATTGTGCAGGTGTATCTCAGTATACATTTGCCACATTATGCCAATGTCAAAACCACCCTGTCAGCAATGCATTTTAACCCTTCAGGAAACTACCTTTGTTTTCCTTTTCTGAGTATGAAAAATTCAGGTAATTTGCTCTTATCCACTCTTCCAGAAATTAGAAAATAGCTTCTAATAAGACCCAGAACAATCTTATGTCAAAAAGCCTACTCATTTTGCCATGCTAACAGAAGAGCTACTTCACATTCAGACAGAATGAACAAATAAATATGAGTTTTCAGGCCATAATGGTAGAAAAGTGCTTCCACTCTCTGTGTACATCAATTATTTCCTTCTGTTTAAATCCATGACTAATTACCCTTGGAAGCAAAATAGCTAACATTCAGTTGAGTACAGGCATTCCTTTTAATGTAATCAAGAACTCATCTAGCTTGAAAATTATGGCAATTATCAATGAAGTGGAGGGTTGTATGGACCTAAGCCCTGTGGCAGAAAGTGCAGTATATCATGGGAAGGCAAATTCCAGAGAAGAGGAAGAAGAATGTCCAGATTATGGACAAAAATGCAGAGCTTGTGACACAGCTTCAGAAGGGCACTCATGAGTTACCTGGGAAGATGCAGAGATTAATGTTTGCCCCGGCCTCAAAAGTCCACAGTCCAATTTTCAGTTTAAATATTGGATTTTTGTGGAAACCGGATTTTTCCTCCAGAAGGTGAACTAGGTATAAAACTCCAAGCCACCATCATTAAAAATGCTTTGGGGATTACTTTTTCCTGCACTGACATATTCTGAATCAATTCCTCCTACTGTAGTTCAACATGACCTGGCTCAACACAAGATCTTTAAGCCGACCCCAGAGTTCAAACTGATTTGTATGTGGAGTTTTGTACTCCCATACCCATGGAGACCACACACACACACTGTACCAGCTTTCTCAAGGGTTTACCCCATCTACAACCACTACAGCTGTCACACCACCTCACAACACTTCTTTGCCTGCTCTTGAACTCAGCTGACAAGCTGTGTACCCAGCAAAGCACAGGGGAGAAGCCACAGTAGTGCTGCAGGCAATATTTCAAGATATTTGCCCATGATTTCTAACACACATGCAAACAATGCAAACACAATTATACTTTTTGCCTTGTTACCATCACATAGTCCTATCCTAATTTTGGCCTCCCTTGTTTCACTGGTTAGGAACAGGGTGACTTTCAGAGAGAGGAGTTTGGACAAAAGAGGATAGCTGGAAAGGTCTTCACTGTTCAATCCCATACCTTCTCCCCCTCCAGAGACCAACTGCCAAAAAAATCACAGAATCAGAATCACAGAATGGTTTGGGTTGGACCTTGAAGATCACCTAGTTCCAGTCCCCTGCTATGGGCAGGGAACCTTCCACTAGACCAGATTGTTTAAAGCCATTCCCCCTTGTCCTGTCACTACATGCCCTTGTAATGAGTCATAATGATGTTCATAAGGTGGCATTGGGGGTAATTTCTCCTTTTTTAACACCCATATGTTGGGAATACACTACATATGTCTAAGAGGAAACATATCGCTAAAGCAAAACTGGTTCGTGTCAAAGAAGGTCCTTTATCTCACCAAGTCCCTGCAAGAGCTGAGGAGCGTTGGTGGTTTTTATTATTGCCATTTTGACATTATAAACATTATATTATTGACATTATTGACATTAGTCCTTTTCGAGGAGGCTCCATGTAATGTAAATCAGATATGCTGCTAAAAAAATAAAACAGAGATGTCCATGGGTGTTTTTAAAGCCTGTTTACACCATGCATCTCAATACAAGACTTTTGAGACAGAAAAAGACACTGAGCAGCATATGTATTTGTGTGTTTATATATATATCTGTATAAAAATATATATTCTCTTCTCCAAAGTCCAAGTCAGATTGTTGGTAGATTCTTATACTTAACAAGCAACTGTATGAAGGCAAAAAGGAAGAGTCATTTGATTAAGACAACCAATTAGGGTTTGGCATGGGAAACCTTAGAATCTGTTTGGTATTGAAACATTTCTTCTGAAAGAAAAATCTTTGTTGCCTGTTACAGACAGTGGCAGCTCTGCAGGCTCCCATGCTGCTCTGCAAAGATGGGAGGCAGCAGGATGAGGAAGACTACTGCCTTGCCTTCAGCAGTTCTGCTCTGTGCTTTCTCATTCCTGACAAGCCTTTGGCCAAAATCGATGTGAGACACAGAGGGGAATATACCAGTATGCAGTGCCAATATTTGGCTTCTGACCATGTGGCAGATCATGACCTGGGATTTCAGATTCTAAAAAATTCTTATTTCTTAGATAAAAATTTCAGTTTACAATCAGAACTAATTTTCCATGAGTCTACATAAGCCATGATTTATCCATACCTTAAGGAGAATGGTAGGATTGCTTTCTGACCAAATATCCCATTGGAATTGGATATTGCCTTGTTTTGCAAATCCTCCTACAAAGAGCAAAAGGGCAAAAGCTTTGCTACCTGAATGTCTACAAAAATTCAAAGCTTAATCCCAAGTGCTCTACTGTAACTACAAAGCTATATCACACCTCACCTCCTACCTTTCCAATTAAAAAGTTATTTAGTGGGACACAGAAGAACTTCTGCTCTTTATAAATACAATAACTGAGAATCATGAATTACTAAAGTATGGTTCTGAGTTTGCATTCAAGCCCTTAAAGAAGTGACGGATAATTGTAAGATACAGGAAAACTTTGGCCTTCTCAGTAAGATGCAGTATGTTTTCCTTGCCAGTTTGTACATGTTTCAACTGCCTTCTGCCACAGTTTTGGCCTTCTGGAACGTCAAGTTTAAAAAAATCCAGGGTGCCACAGGGAAAACTAAAGCTGATGTAGAAGCAGCAAAGCCTGTTCATCTCCAAAAATCACTCCTGAGATGGTTTGTGAGCAGATGCAAAGATATCTTTGGAAACACTAAGTAGGGAGGTGAGGATGCAGGAAAGCGGTTGAGAGGTGGTTTAATGTTCATTCCTTCATGCACACACATGGGATTCCTCTATGCAAGTTCTAACTGGGCAGAAATGGATGTTCCCAATCCCTCTTGAACTTGCCAGGCTGTGTCAAACAGGGCACTTTGCAGGTGTATCACAATCTGACAGAGTAGGTGTCTGAAATAAAGGGCTGGGAGGCAGCTTGGGATATCCCCTACTCCAAATCCATGCACCTCAAAAAGGCAGGACTGGGTGCCAAAATTCTCCCTTGAAGCTACAGCAGCCACTGGGCTCAGTAGCTTTGTTATATGGTGTCATTGTGCCCCTCATCCATCCACACCCCCCAGATGGGCTGTGATGCACCCAGACTGGCTCTGTGGGAACTCCCAGGGTGTCCAGCACTGCTGGATCTCCACCTTGGTAAATTATAACTCAAATGAAAGATGAGCTTGACTTTTTTTTTTTCTAAATAGATCTTTCAGTTATTTTGCTGTGCTCTAATCCCAGAAGTGAGGTTCATTTTTGTCCCATGGCTCACTTCCCTCCTGCAGATGACAAGAATGCCCCTGGGGGGTTCTGAGGGAGGGAGCTGCTCTTGCCGAAAGCCTGGGCAAACACAGGTGGTGAACAAATGTACAGGCAAGAAAAAAGAAGTACAGAGACAAGGAGAGACCAAAGAGGAGAGAAAAAAGGAGCAGAAATCAGCAGTGAGGCAGACTATGGGGGTAAAAAACCCCATGGATTGAGGAAGAAAGAAAAGGAACAAGATAAATAGAGGGTTGTTGCAGCTGCATGATGACAAGCACTGGGATGAGCGGACAGATACAAGACCCAGCAACAGTTGTGAACTAAAAGTTTACAAAGGCTGATTTCTTTCCCGCACTCCCACTTTACAGGACTTGAACTCAGGAAGAGAGAAAACCACAGACTCTGTGTCTGCTCAGCCTGACTGGGACATCCTTTAAGAACCAGCCAAAACCCAAAAGTGCTGTGATGTGTGACCGGGGGCCATGAAGAGCTCAGGCAAGAGAGCAAATCCCAGGGGAGCCACCCATTTCCCAGTGCTGGCTGGCTCAGAAAGAGGCTCCCTGGCCTCTGGGATGTTGGCTCTGGGCACTGAGGAGGAACTCGTGCAGAATTAGCCCCTGAACAGGCATTAGCTCTGTCAAGTGGAGGAGCTCTCCCTTACAGCTGGAGAGCCAAGAGTCATTTATTATACTCCATTCAGGTTTGTAGGACATCCTTCCTGGAGCAAATTAAATACCTTGTTTTCTTCTTCTTCTTCCCACTTTTCTTAAAAATAAAAAAAAATGCCAAAACATGCTCTGCTGTTACATGCAAAAGCCAAAGCAAGGACACGAGCATTGCCTCAGGACTCAGATGTGAATTTTAAGCCATTTCACTGCAGCAGAGAAACTGATAAGAGAAAAGTGGCTCAGAGCCAGTAGGATTTATACCTGCACAAACAACACCCAGTGGATTTCCAGTCCATCCCATGATTGCTCCAAGCGGTATATGCCTATTCATAGGGAACAGAGAACACAGACCTGAAATGCTGGATTTGCTTTTCTTCTTCATTAGTGCTGATTTTAACTTTCTCTTGCAAGTAAATGGGCAAGTTCCACTACTGGCAGCTGAAGACACTTTTTATTGCCAAGAAGAAAAACTAATGTTCCCTTTCTATAGGATTTATATTTAAAGCAGAAGGAAGAACATGGTTCAAAACTGCTAATGCAGCTGGCTGCTATTAAAGAAAAAAAGTCTACTCTAAATTGGCTTTGATGCCAAACAAAAGAAACAGCTAAAGGTTTTTCCCCAAATAAAGTATCCTTTCACAAACCAGAGATTCCTGAATGGAAAAATATGTAGGTAAAAATCCTTGTGAGGGCAACTTTCTGAAAAGCTGTATTTATATTTTCCTTTAGTATAAACTCCAAATCCATTTCCATGATGCTCTCCCCTGGTGGGGAGCATGGAAACCATAAAGGTGCAGTTCCCACAGGTGGGACCACCTTCCTAAGCAGTGCATTGTGGCACAGAGAGGAGAAACACAAAATAGGCACATTTGAATCATAGAATATCCTGAGTTGGGAAGGACCCACAGGGATCATCGAGTCCAACTCCTGGCCCTGCACAGGAAAACCCCAAAGATCCCGCCATGTCCCCAAGAGCATTGTCCAAACACTTGAACTCTGTCAGGCTTGAGGACTGTGACCACCTCCCTGGAGAGCCTCTTCCAGTGCCCAACCACCCTCTAAGTGAAGAATGTTTTCCTGACATCCAACCTAAACGTCTCTGACACAACTTCATACCATTCCCTTGGGTCCTCTCACTGGTCACCAGAGAGTTTGCACTAAGCACTTCTTTGTGCCCAGGTTTGCTTGGATGAAGGGAAATGCTTCACTTTTTGCTAGGAGCACTGCTCCCCTCCCATGCTGCCATGCAGCCACTGCACTGGGTTGCTTTCAGCAACTGGGAATACTGACTTCAAAATCGGTTTCCCAGCTCTTAAGCCAACACACAATCTTGTACTTTCACATTTAATGGGTTTAAAAAATTCTGGTTCCCTTCTGGTCCCAAATGCATATGCATTTCTTCATGTATTCCAGCCTAAACTAACCCAGCTCCAATTCCTGAAAATATTTAAGGATGCACTTAATTTAAAACATATGAGCAGTCTCAGTAAGGTCAATGGGACTACACTTGAATATAGGTGCTTTCTAGCAGCCCCCAGCCATGCTCCCCTACACCCCAGTGAGGGTCAGGAGAACTCAGTAACAGCCAATTCTTCCATGAGGAAAAAAAGGCAAACAGGACATAGAGCAGCAAAGCCATTTGCCCCAACATCAGAAAGCAAGTCACTAATGCAGCCAAGATGAGTATCAGTGATCCAGGGTCCAACAGCTCCAGTGATGAGAGGGAACCATACATGGGGCTTTCACACACAGTGTGCCACAAGAGCTTTAGGCACAGCAGTGCCTATCTCCCCAAAACAGTCTTAAGAGGAATTAAAGGCAAGTGAGGCTTGATTAGATTATTGTAACAGCCTCCTCCAAATAAATACAAGCTAAAAATAGCACCAGAGGACAGAGATCCCATCTCGCCAAGAATTGGATAAGCCACCCTCACTGTAGGCACATAGAAACAGGCCAGACAGATGTTTACACTGGGTGATTTAGCACATCTGAATTTGTCAAGTTGTTTGATAACTTCATACTCAAGAACATTTCTTTCTCCATTATAGAAACATCCCGGTTTCCAGTAAAAAGTGTTGCTGGCACAAGAATTCCCCACGTGCTGTTTCCTGCACAGCAGAAATCAGAGGAGTTTATCGCTCTGAAAGAAAAGCTGTAGATGGGTGGTGGTTTTCATTCAGTTTCTGGTAGGTCTCCCCTTCCCTTCCACCCCTTCAAATGTGGTGGCTGTACCCACACAATCTGGACAAGCTGGATCCTTTCTTTCCCCAGGCTCCTGGCTGTAAAGCAAATATGCAATGCCAGCACAGTGCTATTCTTCCACTGCTGATGCTCTGCAGGGAGACAGGATCTGATTTACCCCAGAAGCTCTGTCGCTGTGTTTCAACTCTACAGGGACACTCCTTAATCTGCACAGGGAATCCAAAAGACTTGAAACAATGAGTGAAAAGGAAATCATTGCTTTGAGACACGTACTGAAATATCATTGTGTGGATGTACTTAACAGATGGGGAGTATGATGGCTAAATTCAGGCTCCCCTGGATTAATTTCTCAGAACTGGGCTTCCCCATCCTTTCTGTTGGTAGAAAAGTAGAAGATGGATAATCTGCAGAAGCTTCCTCATCCACATGGAGAAATGATGGTAGCTGAGGTCCAGGCATTGAAGACCCCACCTAATTCAGGGTGATGCAGCCAGGGATTTCGCAGAGCTTGGACAGGAAGAGCACTTTGTGCATGGTCATATTTCTGCACTATTCGAAGAGTTCACAAACCTCAGGGGGGAAATGTTCATCTTAAAAGAGGTAGTAAAAGACTGAAAATGCAGATGCTGCATCCATTTTATACATTGGCCAACAGTGGCTCTTGGCTTGGTAGGTCTTGAAGGCTGAGGGCTGGGACATTCACAGCATGTAAGGGAACAAAGTTGCCACTGGACACTCAAATTCTGTGAAGGCTGGATGCCTGGGCCCCTCTGGCTGCTGCTGCTGGCAGACCCAGCCTAGTGTCTGTCCTTTTGTACAGGAGAGAAGAAGGTCTGCACATCCCATTAGCTCTTCCAGACTTGCCATCCTGCACACACGGGCAGGAACTTGGTGCCAGAGGATCACTGCTACCTTCAGCATTGCTGCTGGTGAAGAGTCCATGAAAGTGTCCTCGGAAAATTTAATTTGCATCAGAACTGTGGTTTGGATGGAGAATTCCTGAGCTACTCCACTTTCTGCACTTTGGTTCCCACCACACAGAGGGCTCAGGCTGTGAGAACAGGATTCCTTACACGTACAAGTAATAAGTATGCTCTATCAGCTAGTGGGTCCAAGATCTGACCAGAATTAATCCAAGCAAACCCCAAAACATGTACAATGTGGACATCAAGTCTTTAGCATAAATACTTCATTTTCCAGATCCATTTCTGTGGCACTGTTGTATCTGCTCATGCAGATGTCACCTAAGCCACAACGAGGTTGCTCCGTGTGGCCTCTGTTACCCATCCTGGGGTGCCACACCCCTCTGAGCCCACAGTACAAAACAACCTGCTTTTAGTGACTGCCATAGGATGGGACTGTGGGTGAGGACAGCTGTAAGACTACAGGCCTGTTTTTAAGGGCACACTCTTTCACGTTTCAAGGGCCCCCATCAGCTCTTCAGGGAGTCCAGCAACTCTGAGCTTAGACAGTGCAACCTCCATCTGCTTTGCAGAAACAAATCCACGTACAGCCCTTCACCACTGGAGGAAAGAGCAAGCATGCTTCTGCCACCACAGGGTAATTAATCCCAAAGATCTCTGCTGGTCCTCACCAGCCTCCTGGGAAAGGCTGTGGACAGCTCTGCAAAGAGCACACGCATATCCCACAGCAAGTCCCTTTTTGCCGACACACCCAGCATCAATCCACCTGCATTACTGCATTCACAGGTGTCCTACAGTGTCAAACCCCATCTTACTGTCTCCCTACAGCCCCAGGGTCAGCAAACCCCCTGACATACACGGGGACCAAATGGGGTGCCCATCTAGCAGAACCCACAGTCAGCTGCAGAGATTTGGATGCCCTTTGAGAGATACTGCACAGCCAGGACTGGCAGAGAGATTTAGGGCAAGAGCTCTCATTAGGTCCGCTGGGAACCTAAAATTCTGCCATGGGGAGCTCTAAAAACACCAGCTCAGGTTCAATTCGAGAGCGGGGTTTGGGATTCCCTCCTCCTCCCTCTTTTTTTTTTCGCTTCAGCAACACAATGTCGCTCTTTCTCCGTTTCCGAAAGGGGGTCTTGCAGGGCTCTCTGCATCAGAGATCAGGGACTGTTTTGAAAGGAGGAACCCGCAGTTTGACCCCTGCTCTATTGAGAGACCTTTTGTGCCTCTGCAAAGCTCCCGGCTCTGCATCGGCCCCGCGGCCGGCGGAGGGAAACGCTGCAGGAAGCAAGGATTTGTTCTGCTGCTGACAATCGGGAGCAGCAGTGTCCTCTGGTGCCTTCATTGTCCGAAGGTGTTTGAGTGTAAAGCTCACACATAATAGCGACTTTCCAGTGATGCCTGTTGAAAAAGGCCTTTGGAGCTCGCCAGCCCTGCCGGGAATGCAAGGCCTCAGGTGTCCGGGCTTATCTTCCAACCAAACTCATTTATTTAACAGCCAACTCTGATTACTCCTTGTAGTTAAAAGAAAGCCCCAAAACAAAGGCTCAGCGGCCGTGTGCTCCTCAGCCATTCAGTGCTGCCGGTGCGGGAAGCAGGTGTTTCGAAGTCTGCATTCCCACTCCAGTCTGAAGAGGCTGGAATAAGATAGTGCCTTTTGAAATGTCTGCTCGAAAAGGAAGAATGAGGCAGCACACCATCACTTTGCAGGCTGGGAGTAGTTGAAGGGCTCAGCTAATTCATAGCTTGAGCTGGCCAAACGCTGCAAAAGGCATTCCCATGGAAATTTCTGCAAATAAGGAATTGAATCCAGCTAAGTGGTTTTTACACCTTTTTTGGTTTTGTTTGTTTTTAATGGGCTTTCTATAAGTGCTTGGGGAGTGTGCATTTTCACTGCAAAACATCTACATACTCCCTCTGCTGATAAATGGGCACTTGAAATGGAAACAGGTTGGACATCAGGAGGAATTCCTTCACAGAAAGGGTATTGAAATGAATTGTCCAAGGAAGTGGGGGACTCACCTTCCCTGAAGGTGTTCAAAAAATGACTGGACGTGGCACTTAGTGCCATAGTCTGGTTGACATGGTGGTGTTCAGTCATAGGTTGGACTCTGACCTCGGAGGTCTTTTCCAACTTAATTGATTCTGTGATTCTGACTCTGAAATATCCAGCCCATCACCCTGCAAGGACAATGGGAAGCACCCAGGCACCCATCTGTGACATGGGCACTGATAAGACTGGGAGTGTTTGGCTGGTGCAAGAGACCTAAAGCAACTTGGCTCTGAAAATCCTGAATTCAGAAAAATGTTCTCCATAGTGCAAACTTAGTTGAGGTGGGGGGAAAACCTTGCAAAGGGAAGTTTTTGTTAGGAGTAAAAAATAATGTTTGTCACGTAAGTAACAAACTTGAGCTTGAAATCATCCAAGCACAGGTCAGGGTGCCAGTGTTATCTCAGTTTTGCCCTCACAAATAATACTACTTGATATTTGTTGTGCAGAGGTATTAAAAGAAAAGCTGAGGAGGAGATGCTTTTGCTGACACAGACTCAAAGGCTCTGCTCTCCCAGGGCTTGGTCTGCTCAGGGGCACTGCACCAAGTGCTTGGCAATGGGAGGAGCTGGGGCAGCTGCTCTGAAATTGTGCTTGAACATGATGCTGAGTTGCTTGCTCTGTGATGGCTCTTCAAAAACATACCCTGGCCACATGGCAGACATGAGTGGGATTTCGTAGACCTTTGTGGGGGGTTTTTGTATGTTGTTTGGGGTTTTTTTAATCTATTCCACAAAAAAATTACCATTTCCTCTCCCTTTTCTCACTCATCTGCTGAGCAGCAAAAGTGGGGCTAAAGCTCTGGTCCAGCTCAACTGGTTTCTGTGCTGTAGCATCCTCCAGGCATTCAACAAAGGCTTCTTGTCCTGCTCTTACTAAACACAGTATAGCCAGGCAGTGCCCACATCAGCACTGGATGAGTCCAGCCCCATCACTTGGATCAGAGAACAGCAGAGCCTTCAGCTCAAAATGGCCCAGACAAATTTCTCAGCATCTTTGATACAGCTTTTAGCTGTATCTCAGGCTCTCAAGCCTACGAGCCTTTCAGTGCAGTGGGGCCCTTCTGAAACACGTACTCTCTCTTAGCCCAGCTCTGTTAAGATAATAGCATCCCCCCACCTCCCTTTTTAATAAAGCTGCCAGTTTTCAAGATGCATCACAGTAATTTCTTAAAAGCTACAGGCCATCAGTGCTGCCTAAGTGCTCTTTACTAGGAGTACAGTACTGGGGGACTGCAAAGAACTCACAAGCTAAAAATATTCCCACCTCATTATATACTCTGGTGGATTACTCAGTAATTACACTTATTAGATCCAAACGTAATTACCATTTTACTAATCAGGTGTCCCTTTTGTTAATACACAAAGTCAGCCACCCCATCATTACCTGTTTGCCATGCCCCATGCCTGCAGTCAGCAGGTCCTCTGCACTCATGCCAGTGTGCAAGGAGGGTGCTGATCCTCCCAGTAGTTAACTCTAAATTCCTCCACCTCCTCCTCCTCCCACAAGGGTAAGGCTTCTGTATCCAAGTGCCAGTCAAGCTCATACAGAACCAATGTGACTGTCAGGAGATGGAGGCTCCACTTCTCTGCCCAAATCCTCTGGCTCCAGAGCAGGGACATTTGCCAGAGGTGCACTGTCTGCACTGAGCACTTCATACCATGGATGGTGCCTTCAGTGTGACACAGATACAGCACAGTGGCAGCTCCACGTGTGTGTGACAACCACTGTCCATGCTGGAGGGAAAAGGAGCCTCCACACACTCATCCTCATCACAAGGTACCATCAGAACATGCCACCAAAACTTGTCCACAAGCCTGAACACATTTAGGAGCTACATGCAGCAGCCAGCTGGTGACCTGCAGTTGGATTTAGACTGTGAATAAGTGTTTCTTTTACAAACAGTGGCCAGACAGAGCCATTCTGACTTCCTACATGCTTACTACCATGGCCATGCCACAGGTGCCCCATCAGCTACCAGTCAAACCAACCTACAAAGGGAAGGAAAGAGCCACACCAGGCAACCAGACAACCCCTCTTCCAGGACAGCTGTACAAGTCACTCCCAGTGAACAGCAGCATTGTTTCCACCCAATGCAGCCAGATCAGGAGCAGGACATTTGTCCATGGCCGTAAGGGCCTTGCACCATTTTTACCCCCAGGGGCACCAGCTCAGAGCTTCATCCACCCTCCCAGGCAGAGCCATCAGTTCGGTGCCTGCTTTTGCTTTGGTCTTCATGTTGCTGCTTCATGGGATGGGTTTCTAAGGCAGAGGGAAAAGGCTGCCATGCTGCCAGTAGAAAATATGCAGGAATGAGAGGTCAGCAGTACAGTCCCCTTGAAATCCCAAAGACGTGTTAAAGGCTTTATTGTTTGGCATCTAATACTGGGGGCTGCTTTGTCTCTTCTCTCTGCATTTAAAGCTACACTCACTTTTGGGTTTTTGTCCAAGTCTGACCAGTTACCAAAAGGCATTTTTATTCTCTCCACAGTCATTTCTGGGAACTGCAATTAATTTATGTTAATTTGGAGAGAAAAGGCATAGCGATGAACTTTTCAACTAACCCAGAGATAAATGGTAATATATTAAAAACTTACTGGTGATAAAAAGATAAGACACATAAGTTATGATATTTCCACCATTATTTTGAGTAGTTCCAAATAATCTAACTTCAAACAATAGTCCATTTTTTTATCTGAGCTAACAACTCCACACTGGCTGTGCTATAGCTAAGTATGAGAGATATTGAAGCACTGGGCTGGATGCAGATGAGAAGAAAGGAAAGAAAGTCAATAGGATTTTTCCACTGAGTATTTTTTACTCCTGTTGCCTGTCCGAGATGCTTTTCACATTTTTCTTTCAAAACAAAACCCTGTTTTCAGCAAATAACATATTTTTGTTTTTGGAAAAGCTATTTATTGCTCAAAAAATGTTTGGAGAGAACACTTTGATGTGCTGTAGTGATAAACATCAAATCAGAATCTTTAGGGTTGAAAAAGACCTCTAAGATCATCCAACCACTAACCTAACACTTCCAGGTCCACTACTAAAACATGTCCGCAAGTGCCACATCTCTTAAATCTCTCCAGGGATGGTAACTCCACCACTTCCCAGAGCAGCCTGTTCCAACGCTTGACAACCCTTTTGCTGAAGAAAGTTTTCCCAATATCCAGTGTAAACCTACCCTGGCACAACTTGAGGCCATTTACTCTTATCCCATCATATACTTGGGATAAGAGATCAACACCCATCTTGCTCCTTTCAGGAGCTTCTCAATTCCAGCTCAATATCCCCCTCTATTTTTTCCAAGCATGCCATGCCTGTTTTGGTTTGATGAGATGTAAAAGAAGAACCAGGACAACTCTTACTTTCCTTTTTAAAAAGGATTTTTTCCTCATTCAGATGGAGAAGAGGGTTAGATAGAGAACAAGTTTGACATATGAACCAGGTTTCGAAGCTGGCAAAACACAGGTAAAAAATCCCAAACCATCCAGGGAGTCATAGTTCTGCCACTCTGAGTTTGGACCAGGAGCCCACTATAGTCTTGCCCTTAATCCAAACCCACCCTAGGAGATGCTAATTGGACACTTTGGATGGTGTTGAAGCTGCAGTCCCAAATTTGAAAAAGGCACAAATGAAGAACAAGTGCTCAAACATACCAAAGCAAAATTACTTTGTGCAGTGACTGGATGGATACAGAGAATGGTGGAGAGCATGGACAGAGCTACAGCTCATTTACTGCAGGGAGAAAGAGAAGAAAAGCACTGAGAAGAAAAGTGTTGCACAGCAGGAAAAACTCAATTTTACAATTGCTTTATTTCTCCTTCCCTGGTAACACCAAGGCATCCACCAGCTACTTTAAATCTCATTTTCTAGAGTAAAACCTAAAATACTGACAGCATGCATGGAAAATGTAGACAGCAAGTGGGAGAGCTAATGAATCTGCTGCACTGGGAAGGAATGGCACCAGTTGCTCCCAAAAAACATCCCAATCCAGGGAGGGAGCAAAGCCCTCATTAATCACCAGGCACTGATGCCAGCCCTGTGGCAGCTGGAGCTAATCTGCAGAATTTAAGGATGATTTCAGATTTGAGCCACACAGGTAAGTCAATCCAGCAAGAAACACATCTTCATTTTCCCTAAACCAAGTGCCCTCAGGATTGCTCAGACACACACACACACACAATTTCAGCCCAGAAACCAAATGATGAATCTGAAGTTGATAGACTCTTTACAGGAGGAGAAAAGCTCTGGAGTAATTGCTGGCAAATTATCATGAGGAACATTATCAAGCAACAAAGCAAATTCCCTTCCAGAGGGGAAGATGTGCTGCTTGTGCTGGCATCTCCCTAGGGATATGGCTTAAACCCCACTGCTGGCTGCATTGAGAGGAAGGGCTCAGGGCTGGCATTTCAAGGCTCCCTTCACAGTGTTATTTGTCGGGGGCAACAGCTAACAGCTGTTTTTTAACAGTGCTTTTTAGCAGTGCTAACAGAGTGCCCTCTCTCCAAAATCAAATTACTTTGCGCAAATGGAAAATTACCTTAGAAATCAAGCAGGTGTTTAAGAAGGGATTGGGATCCTCAGGGGAGGAGTTAGGTGTAAAGAGCCAATATCCTCCTAGTGCAAACCCCAGCAAAACGTGGCCAGGTTGAGATCAGGTTCATAAATGCTCCCTGATGTCTGTGTGATCCTTCTAGAGTTGTCAGCCTCAGCAATCATGGAAGCAGGTCCCCAGGACATCAGCAACTTTACTGTCAGCAGGAATTATTCGCATCCTTCTCCCCTGTACCTAATGATCAAGTCCAGCTCTTGTTGCCCCCTCTTCCAGCTGTGTTTCTGCTGTTTCCCCAGCCACCTCTTTCCATAAGCTTGACACCTTCCCGAGCTCCTTAGCCTGGCAAACAAGATGGACATTCCTCAAGAAACTCAAAAGCTCTTATCAATCACCCTACAAAGTGAGTTTGACTTCTCTAACAAAGACAAAGCACCACAAGAAGCCAGCTGGGACAGGGCTTGCAGTACTGACCCTCTAAGCCAGCTCATCCTCTAGCCATCCAACACTGAGTTTCTACCAAATTTCAGCAGAGGTTTTTCCAAGTGCCCTGAAGGATCCTGGTGACCATCAACACCTTCACCACCTTTTGTTCTCTGCTCTTTCCCATTTCATTTTCCACAGCACTACAGGGAGATACTTTCCCAGAACTAAGGCAATGAGGCAGCAGCACCACAGGGCTTAGAAACAGGCTCCCAGGGTTTCATGTTCAATCCACCAGACCACAGGGCTTCTGAACGCTCTGCTGCCACTGGCAAGGGACAAGGGAACAGGAACTACTCTCTGCAATGACTTGGGGTTGTTGCAGCCTGGCTCCCTTGGTGGAGGAGCTGCAGAGTCATTTAGGTAAAGGACTCACCAGTGATTTACTGTTTCTTCCACAGGGAAAAGGGAAAAGCTGCTGACAGGCATCAGCTTCTCCCTCGAGGCAAGTGCAGGGCCAGCACTCAGATCAATTTCCAGCCAGCAGGCAGGTGCCAGGGAGTTCTGATCAGTGCAGCACTGGGACACATACAGTGTGGCATCCTGACTATGGCAAACTTTCAGACTCTTTTTTGTTCTCTGCTCCAACCTGTTCTTTAATGCGGAGCTTTACGAGTGAGAAAAACATCACTACCAACAGGGACAGTATAAAACTTTCCTGCACCACAAGAGACAAGTCCTTAAGTTGAATGCAAACGCTTCTTAATGCTACAACAATGGTTGGAAAGCCCAAGCAGGCAGATGTAGGGTTCCCTACAAGGCCAACCAAAGCCTCTGTTTGCTTCTGGGAGCCTTTTGAGGTTCAAAGATCTTAAATAAACAAGGCAGCAATTGAAAGCCTATCATTGGCTCCCCTGGCAGCCTGTCTGTGGAAAGCAGAAGCTTGTAAAGAAGGTATTGAGCTCCAGCTGGCAGACACCAACCCAACTCAAGTACCTTTGTAGGAAAAGCTGAGGGCAACACTGTTGGCTTCTCTGCTTGGGAAACAGGGTAGCTTTCCCTTCCTCTTGGATACACCAACAGTGGAATTTGAGGTCTTAAACCTGCAGCCTGAAGATGAATGGATTTTCCTGCCCTCAGAGACTCAGGACCAGTGTGAAGGCAGGATGCTCATTGGGAGAGGTATTTATTTGGGTTCCCTTAGGAGTATTGCAGTGGCAATAATGATGACTGAGCAATTTAAATTAGGACATACAAAGGCTTTTCTTAGAAGAAATTGGATGCTGTTTTTAGAGCATGTAGGACAGCCACTGCAAACAGCAAAATTTCTCCAGTACCATAAAACCTCACTAAACCCCCAAAACCACAGGCAGGAAATTAAAGAGAATTCAGAGGAAAAACACCACCAAACTATTACATCTCTGTAGGGATTATACTGGGAAAACCTAAAAAAGAACAAAGACCTTGATCTTTCAGACACTGGGCCCGTGCTCAGCTTTGCCTGCAGGAGCTGCGAAGGCAGCGGTTCGGCTGCTGCTGGGCAAGACAGGGCACCAGGGACCACGACCAGCAGTGGGAGGGGAGACAACAGGACTCGGGAGACCCCCTTTATTTCTGTCTTACTCATTATTAATTCCAAAACTGGAACTGAGTCCAAACTAGATGAAACCACAGGCTTATTACACTTGCTTGCATTTTTTCCCCTTAACTTTCTTTTTCTCCAACGCAGCTCTGTAGTACGGTTTTTATTTTAGCTAATGAATCCCTGCCCACACATGTGAGAGACTCCAAAACACCCACAGACCAGAGGCAGGGGAAGGAAATGCCGGAATTGTTTGCTGAAATCTGGCAGAGGCTATTTTTTGTGAGGGGCCAGAGGAACACAGTGTTCTCCAGAGATCCTGAGAAGGGTGAGGTCAGAGACTGGGTTTTGCCACAAGGCCTCAGCACTGGGAGGCTTTTTTGTCTTTTACAATTACATAATGTCTTTTCCATGCCTTAAGTTGGTTGCTTCCAGATTGCTGGAGAGAGCTCTGAAATGACACACTCCACAGTTAAAAAAAAAAAAAAAAAGACCAAAAAACCACACAACACACTTCTGCTCATTTAAAACTGCAAAACCTCGTTTCCTGCCACAGTCCCGTATTGTAACAGATGGAGGAAAGGGGGGGAAAGGCCTTTTTTTTTCCCTCTTTCATTTTCCATATTATCCATGTGTTGGCAACACACTGTCACAGAGTGGTGGAAAGTTCATTTACGGGAAACCTTCCGAAACTGGAGCAGCTCATAAAACTTTTAATGCAGACCTGGTTAAAAAATAATGACATGAGACCTGAATGTTTTTTGGTTCAGTTGGGGAATGCATTTTCAGGCTATTTCTACACTTTAAGCAAATGATATTAAAAACTATTTTAATCAAAGGAAGAAAGAAAGTAAGAAAGGAAAAATGAAAGAAAGAAAGCAAGCAGGGATGCAGTGAGAGTTCAAGAAGTGAGTGAATCTCCTTGGGTCTTGTGATCCAGGCAGGTGATGAAAGGGGCCTAAGTTACATTGCCTAAACCCTTTACCCACCCTTATCTGTGGATGAACCTCTTAGCAAGGCCTTTATCTAACACTGACCAAAAATAAAGCAGCCAGGAGGCAGCCTGGAAGCTTTTGGGAATGAAAAATAGCACTTTCTAATTTTTGACTACAGGCAGGAGATGAAGATGTTTTGGATGATGAGACAGAACCACAGGCACCCACGGACTGAGAAGCCCTACATTAAATTGCAAGGTATGCCTCCAGTTGGCCACAGCCTAGGGAAAACCACTCATATCCGGATCCACAAAATTACTTTGGCACCAGACCACTACTGCTTTGAAGGCTTCAAGCAACTTTTTCAGCTCTCAGAAAAATGACTGTGTTCCTTAAAATAAAATGGTGGCCCCATCCCATCTGAGAGGGTGAGGACCTGTGGATCTGAAGGGTCCAATAGCACAAGGGAATATTTGCCCAAGACACCCTTCTCTCTGAACACCCTCCACACCCCTGACCCACCAGGGCTTTTCTTCTCCCATCCTATAGCCTTCCTGTCCTTCTCCTGCTTTTTGCCCAGATACACTCTCATTGCTGTGCTCCCAGGTATTTGCCTAATTTGAGTATCTGGATATATGGAGGAACTTGGAGGCCCTTGGACAAAGCCATGGCAGGTTCTGTAACAGTCAAAATATGTTCCAACCCTGGGTTAAATGCTTCAGCTGCTCTAAATCCACACAGGCCATGATTTGGGTGAACCTCCCAGCTCAACCCCTTGGGTGAGTAAAGTCAAACAACACCCTAGAAAGGGCAGAGCAAAAAAGAATAGGAAACAAGAGAAAGCCGGTCACAAACAGCCCATTCTGTCCTTCAACCATGGAGTAAAGGCATTTTCCACATAACTTGGCCTGTATGAACAGGAAATCTGTGTACTAATGTATTCCCACACCACGCACACGAGGGGTCTGTGTGCTGCTGGAGTGCCTACAATGAATCATTCATTGTTCTTCCTCAGGCTTTCCAGTAGGAAGAAGCTACACATTTGACCTTATAAAAAGCAATAATTTTGCCTGGTAAGATGAGGCCAGCAGTAACCCAGGCCTTGCAGGCAGCCTAAAATACACCAGAGGAGATATGCATTGCTGCTACACTGCCAAGTGCTGCATCAGCATTTCCATATGAAACTATTATTTTCAAGGCTGCTACAAGTGAACTTAAAAAGAAAACAAATAAAAGGAATCTGCTCCTCAAATACCTTTCCTTTGAAAATATATAAATTATGCTGCAGGTTTTAATCTCCAATAGAAAAATTTAGAAGTGGACATTCTTGTTTTACAACGTCTTTGTTCCCCATGAAAATTACTGCTGTCCTCCTTGTGATCTTTAAGGGAAGCTTGCTCCCTTGCTTTCTTAAAATAAAGAGTCAAACAGGTAATTTTTTTTTTTTTTTAGAAAATTTGTGATATGATCAAATCCAGAGCTTAAGGAGGTCAGTGGGTCCAAAGAGAGAAGGGAGAATAAAGATGCCTGTCAGTACATTTAATAACTTGTCTCTTCTAAAATTCTTGCTCCACCAGTCACTGCTATTATATCTGTGAGTTCTTTTCAGTAGCAAAAGCAATAATTAGGACTGCCAGAAGGAATTAGTCATGCTGGGTAAGTTGATTTTCAGTGTCTGCAAGGAAAAGGAGTAAGAAAAATGGGTCAGTGGTTGAGACCACCTGTCTGTGACATCTCTGCTCCTTCCCAGATTTCCTGCACAACCCTGAGGACACTTGGAGGATGTTTCTGGCAAGTTAACATGGAACTGAAAACACAGCGAAGCCCTGTACACGTCACTGGGTGTCCAGATACTGGCAGGGATTATGCTGTGACTGGCCCCATATTCCTACTGCCAAACTGGGGATAGGAAATCTTCCTGTCCAATGGATGTGTCAAGAGCAGAGAGACATCACATGGGAATCCTACACCAATAGAGGCAATGCAAGTATATCAGTGGGAGAGAAGCCGGACAACACACCAAAAATTTGTCCCCTTGCAGATGACCCTATGTTGGAGCTAATGTAGAAAGAGGGATGTGCCTGCAGACCTCATCCATCCTTGTTGAGAGCTGCCGAGAATTTCAGGCTCCAAACCTGAACATCTTGTGTTTCCTGTAATCTCATTGAAAATATTTTGATTTATGATCTCAATTATCCGTTAACTGAAATCCCACATCTCAGATATCATGAAATTAAGCAATAATGAATAAGAAGCTGTGCTGTTGAGGCGCTTTACAGAGTGATTCATATTAAATAAGAGACTTTGTAGCCAATATAATAGTTTGCCAGATTAACACATGATTCGCTGAATAGTAAATACTTTTATTTGTGGCTGCTTTGGGAACATCATTGCATTCAGTAATTAGCAAAGCATGAAACTAATAGAATATATAAAGTCGGAAGAGAAGGAAAACTTTGGGTATGAGCAGAGCTTGTGCCTTATCCAAGCCTGAAGGAGAATTTAAAGATTTAATTACAGCTAATGAGCACATATTTCAAAGCTGCAAAGCTCTTTTTGCAGCTTAATAATGCATAGAAGGAAACACTGAAGTGTGATGCTCCCATGGGGGACAAAGTGTGTTTCTCTGGGAATGCATTCAAAACCCAAAGAGAGCACAGAGTGACTGAGAGGCCAAAGAGGAAAGGCAAATCCTACCATGAGATGGCCACTTCTTTTCCAGCTTTTGCACATTAACATTCCTCTTGAGCACTTCTGAGAATTGCTACATTAGGCAAAGCCTAGGATAAGCAAAGAACCTGAAAAATTGTCCTCCAAGGAGCTGCCATGGCTTACAGAGCCATCTCTGCCAATTCTGTTTGCTTATGAAATATTAATGTGATACTGATGACAGTTGCTGTCTTTGACAGCACTGGAGACCAAAGACCTCTGTAATTTGTGAAGGGTGGCCAGACTGCTCCGAGTGCTGGCCAACATGGCAGAGGCTTAAGGCAGCCCAAAACAGGGGGCTTAGCCCCAACACACATTCTGACCTTGCCTGAATGCCAGACTTGGGTCCCCTGTGAAGTTGTTGCAGCTTAGCTGGGCCCAGCACTCCTGCAGGTAGTGCCAGACAAAACATATCCCAGTGCTTGGAGCAGGCAGCATACAGGGAAGTGGTATCCTGAGCAGCCATAGGCACACGACCCAGCTCAGACAGAACAGCAGCTGGCCCAATCTTTGTTCTGAACCAAAAATCAGACTCTGAGGCCCAATCTCATTTCCTCTCATCTGCATTTTCTTCCTATGGCTCTTGTATTCTGAGTTCTCATGCCCTTTTCAAGTTAAGATCTCACAGCCCAATTTGGGGCCAAGGAGATAAGCAAATGTTTGCAAACTTCACTGTAATTTTTAAACTTTTCCAAGCATTGAGTAAGACCAGAGTCAGTTCACACTGAATCCTGTCTCAAACCAATTCCTATTCATCATTTCCACAGGTGTTAGAAACCCTTCCTACAGGCAAACCTGGGATACACAAACATGTTCCCTTCTGACAGTGCCCGTGAAGAAAACCTGAGGTCATGGATAATGTTAGGAGAGAGAGCACCTCAGGTCTGGCTTGACCTTGAGATACTGCACTGCAGTCAGGCAGATCAGATGCCCTCTATGAGCACAAGCCTTTCATTGTAAATGTGGACCCAATCATTTACATCTGCCTCCCAGGTGGAAAGGAAAAAACAAGCCATAATCAGTATTTGTAAAATTCCTAGAGATCCTTGTTAAAAAGGCACACAGACCTATTTATCTCAAAGTGGTCTAAAATTATGTTCCATATACACTACTGGGGACTAAAATTGGCATGAAATATTTCCGTACAAAGGAGTGAGACACCACAACTAAAACATGAATTACTTTCTACCAGGAAGCTGCCAGATGAGCTGTACTTCTCCCACTGAATGCTCAAGTGTATCTCCCCAAATCTTTGAATGAATTTGTTACTTGAAATGTTGCTGTATTGTACAAGCCATTTTCAAGGAATGCCTTGCAAACAGTGAATTTCAATAGTTCATGGTCAAATTTAGAATTTTTTTCCATATTGAATAATCACAGAAGCCCTAGTACTGCATGTGTTCCCTGTTTTGGGAACATGCTATGTACTTGTAGCTTGCAATGCTTGCAGGAAACATACGACGCAAGGCTGATGTTCAGAGATAATCTGTGCAAACACATTTCGTTTGCTGAGACAAAATCGTGTAGCAGAAACACTGCTCTTGGAAGAATCACAGAAAGATAAAAAAGGCTACAGAAAAGGTGAAAAACCCTTAGAACCCAACCCAGAAAACATTCAAAGAGAACATTCATACAAAAAGCAAAAATAGTCACAAGCTGGTTTGCCATTTGGTTTCCGGCCCCAGTTTACTGAGTGACGGGTGTTGAGTGAACAGAGGAAATTAGTTACATTTTTGAGGGTTTGCAACAGCTTAAAGAATAATTTTAATGACATCAACAGATAGTTTGATTTGGAATCCGAGTACAAAATTCAGCTCAGTAGCAATCCTTTACTGGGGGAAAAATATCATCCTGCAGGTGCACAGAGCTTAAAAACCAAATCAAGCCCTTCCCAATTTTGAACATGAAAAAAGAAGGTTATTTAAATCTTCTACTTTTCATTTGGTAAATCACCTTGAAGCACACCATACAGTGGATTCCTGTATGCACAGTTGGTCATTGCACATGCCTATATGTCCTACAGACATCAGGTATTTGACTGGAATAGCTGTTACTGGACCACTGCATGGCTAAAAATGGTGGAAAAAGATAAAATAATGCTCTAAGCTCTAGTCAGCAAACAAGCTATCTAGGGAGCCTGCTTTGCATCCATAATAAGCAAAAAAACTGCACATCACAAACTTCCATGGACAGATTCCTGTTGCTAATGCCGACATCCACCTATTTAGCTAGGAGTCTACACCCACAGAGCCAGTCTGGTTCCCAGGTTGGACTGGAGTGTTGGTAGGAGCTTGGGGCAGAAGTGCATCCATCTGTGTGGACACATTGGACAGCACATGGCCCTTGGCACTGCAGGAAGGAACTGAGCCAGTGGTGAAGATTCACCTCTGTCCTGCTGCTGTTTTTCCAGCGGTGCTTGAGAGCTCTCCGGGACTGTGACCACACCAACCAAGAGATGACAGTGTCAGTAAACAACACTGGAGCATATGCAGAGCAAGCCCTGGGGTTTAGGACCAGGAAAACCATGCTGCAAACCACTACCTGTGTGAGGCTCTTTATTTCAGCTCTTAGAGCAGAAGAGATTTCAAAGTGATGACAGCCCTGTCAGTGTGCCCCAGAAGCTGCACAGTGTTCCAGCAAAGTCATGCCTGAGCATCATCTGAGGTAGGGGAAAATTTGTCCTTGGCTATATATGGCTCCATTAAGTGATTATTTTGGAAAATCCCACCTCTGTGGAGTCTTGAGAGGTACCTCTGGTTATGTATGAACCTTAGGAGGGTGAAATCCCAGCACCAGTCCCTATTATACTGATATGATAACCTGTACCAGAGGCAGTGATTCAGAGCAGCCAGGCTCACATATCCAGCTCTTGAGCCACCCTATCAGGATGTGGCTCCAGAAACTGGAGCCAGGTCAATGCAAAAATCCCAAGTTCACCAAAACCCAAGAGCTTTGCTTAAGAAACTCACACTCTGAGTCCTCTTAAAACCACAGATGACAACCGGCTGGATTTTTGTTCACTTTCTTGTTCTTCCTTAGGACAAATACATTTAAAAACAGTTTTCTCTTGCCCACAAATTGCTATTAAATTCATGGGCAAAGCCCAGCAATTTACTGGTAGTCCAACACTGATGTTGTGTCCAGTAGTCCAAGAGGCATACACACTATTTGCAAAAACATAATAAAAGGCAAAATTAGACTACAAACATAATAAATTGCCTCCCCAAAGGCACCCTGTGTATCTTGCAGCCAGCACAATCCCAATGGAACTAGCAGTCCCTTGGCAATGTTATTCAGCCAAATCCAGTGGTTGCTCACACATAGTTCCCACTGTAGGCTCACAGTGGCCACCTACAGAGTAGAGCTGGTGGTCCACGAGCCCGTCCTCACTGGTGGGATGTTTTACACACCCAGTTCCACCTTCCACCAAAAAGGTCAGTGGGAGGCATTCTATGGAGCATCCACAGTCCAGCTCAGCAGAGAGCTGTGTGCTGGAGAGATGGGTGTTTAAATACTGAAGAGCTTAGCAACAAATGCTTGGTACACAGAGCAGGTAAATCATTTAACAACTTCTCCATATTTATTAGCCAAAGCAAATATTCACAATTTGATGTTCTAATAGCAAAAGGTGTATTTTTCTGTTTGGGCCAGGCAAGGTTTCTCTGCTCAACGGCAGCCTTAACTTTATTTTCTTTCCCAATTGTGAAGAAAAAAATTCATATTGCACCAAACTGGCACACAAAATCCAGCTGTTCCTGAAGGCAGAAGCTACCCCAACATACTTTGATTTGCTAATGCTTTCCTGCTTCCTTCTGGTTTACATTTCAAGTAGGTGTCAGTCTCTAGGAAGCTCAGAAATACACTGGTAACCTCTTGGAGGTCAGCTTCTCACAGTACCACACTAGAACACCTCCTGCTCCAGGATCTTGTTAGATTGATCAGTCCCTGTCAGTCTACTGCTCAAGAGTGAGAATAATTATTCCTTTGGCACTTTATTCAGTTCCGTTCTGCTCCTTATAATAAGTATTGAAGCTCATTAGTACAAAATACATCTGAGTGTCTGAGAAGTATTAGTGCAAAGCAAAATATCCATGTAAAACATGGAGATAATAGACAGTTCGAAATCCAGGTGTAAAGCTCCATTTCCCAAAGTTTCAGAGGCTTTTGCTAAAGCCACATAGATCTGGAAACTCTGAGAAAAATCCTTCTGGTTTTGGTGTCCACCAAAGCAATCCAAACTGATTTTTTTTTCTTATAATTTAGGCATTTAAGAAGAAAAATAAAAACAAAACTCCAAAATAAAAACCAAAGCCTTGTGAGGCTGCATGAAGGTGGAGAGAAGAGCACCTTGCCATGAGTGCAGAGGGAAATAAGGCTCTCCAGCTCCTCTGTCCAAAGAGAATCCCATGACCTGGCACTGTGGACCTCTTGGGCACGGGCTGTAACCACAGACAGGCAGTCCCACCATGGGCTGTTTTAAAAGAGAAGGCCACGTCCTCTCCATATTTTGTGTCTGACATCTACAAACTGACCTCTGCTCTGGACCTTAGATGCTTTAGGCCTGATGACAAGGAAAACTTAGGACATACTCTTTTCTGAAGCCTTTCTCATTGGTCCACTTTGGTGTCCCCATATGCTGACCACTGTGTTCCCTACTCATGTACTACACGTATTGCAGGACAACCACGAACAGGTTTAGGATTGCAGCTTCCTGTGACTCCAGATCTTTCCAGTTAAGTTTGCAAAGCTGAGGTCTCTTGCACCTTAAAACTGTTTCCAGGTACAGATCATGAACAGGCACCATGAACATCTCAAGAGCCCTGCACAGTACAACAGCTCTCTTTGTCTTTCCACTGAAACACCTTGAGAGGCAGAAAAGCTGTAGTGTCTCCTTCACACACACAGACATCACCAAGGCCCTACCCCACTGAGTACTGTATTGTTTCCTTAGACTTATTCCTCAAGGCTGGGACTCTACCAAACTTTCACTTCCATGAGAGCAGCAAAGGTGGTCAAGGTCACAAGATAAAATACAGAAAATGTTTTCTATCACGTATAGAGCATTTTTTCTGCACATCAACCTATGGAAATCACATCAGGCTGAGCTCAGCACTCGTTCTTGCCCACCGACCCTCCAGTGCATGTTGCAAGGTGCAAGCACAAACTCTTTTGACTCCTTGGCACTAACGGCTGCCCCTTCCTTTATGGGCTGTCCCAGTGCTGCTAATCAGTCACCCAGTAAAAAGCAAAGGAGTTGGTCTACGTGCTTGGAGGCTGGTGCACATGTAATTAACTCACCGACCTCTGCCGCTGGACGTGAAGGTTAAACACAAGAGCGGATATGAACTTTGGACGATCATCAAAGGTACACTTGGTAACAGAGGGAATGTTTAGAGAGGAGATAAACATAACTGTGAGGAAGGTCAGAGAGAAGGTCCTAAAATGACAGGTCACGTAGAGCCCTCTACCTGAAGGACTGCTACCCTGAGGGGCAACAACACAGAGGCTTCACTGCTGCCATTCACTGGCTTTACATCTGAAGCTACACACTGCACTTGCAGAGCTGCTTTTCACATGCAGCTGCCCCAAGATCAGGCAGCATTTACCCTGCAAGACATCTGCATGATTACAATCTTCCGTGATGATCACCATCTTACTGCTAAATACACCTTTTTTTCTGTAGACTTGTTATCTCTTTTCTCTAGCAACTTACTGCTTCACCTGGGACATGTGGTGGGTTTGGTCTCAAATTAATGAGAGCTGAGTGGTATGCAATGTCACAACTGCTGTTAATGATGAACAAGAGCAGCAGCTCACAGCCTCCACAGGCAGGGCAACACCCACATCTGAGAGCTGGTCCATGTTTAGAGATGCTGGGCAAGACTAGAAATATCAAAAATTAGAATGAAAAAAACAATGGGGTTGTGTGTCTGAAATCTGTGCTCCCCTTCTGAGTTCCAATTAGTTTCCTTTTTCTTTTAAAAAAAGTAAAACTAACAAAATAGTATTAAAAAAAAAAAAGAGGTTAAACTTAGACAAAAAAAAAAGAGAATTAGGAAAAGCTTATCTTCATTACTTACAATCTCATTGAAACAAATATTGCCTTACACTAAGAAACTCTCAACTGCAGTATCACAAGTGCAGAAGGTTCTTAAATTTCAATCCTCTCTTTCTAAGAGCAAACAGGAAAATGGTGTGAGCAACACATGCATGAGCTCTCCCCAGTATTAGTAACGGGACTCAAACAAAGTAAGGCTGCCCGGAATGGCAGTGGAATAGGAAAGAGGACAAGTGTTTCAATCTGATATACTTCAATGACTTTACCAGCCTGAAAGCTCTTCCTCTAACGGAGGCCGTGTCTGGCATAATGTCTTTATCTGCTCCTTTATCTGTACAGAGGAAAGAGTGCCAGGCCCAATGCTTCCTATGAGCATACGTCAGTGTGGTTAATCTGTAACATCCCTCATCATGTCTTCACGTACAACAAGGAGTTTACGTGATGCTCTCCGTGTCCTCTAACATCAACTCTGAAGGATTCCACCAGTACCCAGCCACACCTTGAACTGCTGCCATCACCAATGCTCTGTGAGAAATGTGAGTATTGGCTTCCAGTAGCTCACGCTGCTTCCCACTTCAGTCACAGTCTAAATACTGGCTAAAATAAACAGGTTATGGCTTCTATCGTCACTGCATCATCCTGTCCTGGATCAGTTCTTGCCCTGGGAAACTCGCACTGAGTCAGAGAGAGTTTGTCTTGAGTGAGGGCTTTGTGCAAGGAGGAAAGGTTCCAACTTCCAACATCACTTGGCGGCATGCAGAGGGGTCAAAGTCCAGGGAAGAGATGAAAGGCTTGCTTAGGCTTGTGTGGATTTTTTAGATGAATGAGCTTGGCCCTATAGGGAAGGGACAAAATCTAGGGATTTCATAGAGAAGCTATTAAAGCAGTCACAATAGAGCAAGCTGGCCACCCTTACTCAGAACTGAGATGGATCAGTCATGGAAATAATGTCGGCTTGTGTGGTCCTTGATCTCCTGGTTACCTCGCCTGGGTGAGGATGTGTTGAAAGATGAGAACCCCCACCAGAAAATCCTCTGGCAGCTCCCTGCCTAAGCGTACAGAGCTTTATCTTCCTCTCCAGAGGCCCTGTTTCAGCTTTGCAGAACAAAATCAGCTCTGGCCTGTTCAGATAAAAGCTCTCCCATGCCATCTCCTAAAACAAGGGCCTTCACTAGACCTGAAGGAACAAAACACACAGTGAGTTTCCCTTCCGTCCTCACAGATTGAACCACCCACCTTGGGTTTCCAACACAAGAATTACTTGTACAATAGCTAGATTTAAAAGCACAGGAAAATAAGGATGGCTCTCATCTCCCTACTTGCCAGGCTGCCTGGACAGAGCAGCAGATTCTGACTTATGCTGGAATAACAGAGCTCTGATGAGGAAAACCATCCCAGGCAGCACTTTCAAGCTGAAATGCAGATAGTGAAGGTATTTATTTCTTTATTACTGACTGCTCTTGTTCACTTTGTACAGAATTTCCACTGCAGGATGCTTTTCTGAGGGCCCAAAGGATTGCTGAGCTGCAATGCTTGTGTTATAGGTGCACAGCAACATACACTTGTGAATCTCAGAGGGGTTCAACAGGATTTTAACTGAAGGATGTAACAAGATCATATCTGAATTGCACCAAGTGAAAAAGCAGGTCTGAATCCCAGCTCTGACAATGCTCTGTAGAGAGATCTCCCTACATCTGCTATGTTCAAAGTGCTGCAGCTGGCTACCACGCTGACATCCTTTAGGAAAAAGATCTGTAAATGGGAAAAAAGCCCCAAGAACTACAACAATATTTACCTTTCTGGGCCATGGCTGAAATCCTTTATGGCAGGCAGACCAGCAGTTTCATAAGCTGTTATCTATTTTATTTCTAAGGGATTTCACATGGAGGCATAATAACAGAACTGAACCAAAGGGATACAGAATCATTACAATGACCACAGCAGTTTCACCTGGTCACCTCACACCTTGGTCCATAAGATATTCCCTTGTTTTAATTGCTTGTCAATCACCTTTTGTGCTTGACTAAACATTCCTGATCAGTATTTTCAGCACTCTGCTATCCTATTGAATCCAGACTTTAAATGCCTTTTTCAATAAAGTGGTTTGGAAGCACATCTCTGTTGGCTGATGAGTCCTGTTCACTCATACCAGTTTAAGCATCCCAGAAAGTTGTGCAGCCAAATTCCCTCCCTGCCCACAGCTTCCCACATTCTCTCCTCTCCACCTGGCTTTACACTTTAGGGTCCTGCACACTGGTGGATCATCCACATCTCTCAAGTTAGGGAATGACTGGTTAGCCTTTACTGCCCCAAAGAAAACCAGTGTGGCTTTCCAAGGCTGTGCCTAGATGAGATGCTGGGTTTTGTACAGCGCAGCTGTTCTATTGTGTAGTTTAGACAAAAAAGTTTCCATGAATCTAAAATATATAAAAACATTTTGCTGGGCCACCTACAGCAGCTTCCGTTGTGTGCCAGTAATGGGAATGGCAGCAATACTTTAATCAAATAATCCTGCTGAGTTAAATATGTGGGGCGTGTTCTGCCTTGCAATTCCTTTTATTCTTGTAACTGGTGGATGACCCAGTTATAGGTTTATGATGATGATTTTTTTTCACTGCAGTAATTAATTCTGGGAATTTTTAAAGGCTACTATATTGTTTTCAAGATGTTGAAATGTCCTGCATCGCTATGTGATCCTGTTAATAACAGACCAGAGGACGAGTTAGAACCAAACAAGTATTCCCCTTGAATGTGTTGGTTGGTGCCTTGGAGGCATCCCTTTTTTAATGTGGAAAAGGTAGGCCATCATTTTCAGGAGATCTTAAAAAAGATCAAATACTCATTAGAGTTGTACCAGGACTGTTCTCTTTCAAAAAAACTTCCTTTCAGATTAAATACTTTGCTCAAGCCATTCTAAACAGTGTGAAATAAAGTTCAAGTACATTTTGACCTGTAATGTTACCTCAAATTAAAAGTATTCAATGCTTTGTGCAAGTTCTGATTCATAGAGTAAAGAAAAGGGAATGACAGGTGAAAGTGACTTTTTCAGGGAGAAGTTGCAGGCGAAACCATCATGTCCTGCTCCTCTCACCTGCTGCAGCCTGGACTGATTTTTGCTGGATTAGTGTCAGATGCTGATCTCCTTAGGGACACTGAGGGCTGTTCCCCCCTGAAGCTGCTTCATCTTATTCTAGCAGGACTAACTATGATGGAATACAGGATTCAGGAGTAACTGGCACTATCCAGAACTTCACCCTACGGGATCCCAGAATCATGGAATGGTTTCAGTTAGAAGAGACCTTACAGATCATCTCACTCACAACACCTCTTCCTCTTGGAACCTCTACATTCATCTTTTCCCCTTTCTCCATCACCACCATCCTTTGTTTGGCTTCACTCCAAGCTTTGCAAAGCACGATGGATTTCCCATCATGGCAGCAGCAGTGTTGAGCTCCAAACATGACCTATTCTAAAATGGATGTCAGTGTAATGTCATTAATCACCATAGTCAAATGTGAACAAACATTTCTGATTTTCTGTGGGTGGTAAATCTTTGTGCCTCCCCATGGAATGTTTAAATAGCCACTGACACAGGATATGGACCAACTCAGAGTATGACAATTTTTGGAGAGGCAAGGGCAGACCAAAGATGCAATTGAACTCTTTTCCTCCTGCCACATAACAGACAACACAGAAATTTATTCATTCCCTGGGATTTACACTCAGTAGCCTCTTCATTGTAGCATGATGCACTATTAAGTAAAGATAATGGTGAATGCAACCACAGGCAGTGAACAAACAGCTATTTGGAGATAAGTCAGGCAGCTAAATAGGCACTTATGAGGCCAGTGCCACTGAACCCAGGACTCAGATGCCCAATTAGCTTCATCACAGGCCAGAGAGTTGGCCCCCAGCCTGTGTTGGAGGGAGCCAGATCTTTCGTTGGTGCACACAGGCGGCTCTGATCCCTTCCGCGATGCGTATGACACACTCATAGGACTCCATTTGGGATAACAAAGTGGTTACTTCAGCAGCAACACCAATGAAGCCTGATTTACTACTCTCATTTGTAGACCACATTCCTACATTGTCAACACCACTGCCTGAGTTCCTCCCTCCTTGCCATGACCATCTTTCACTTCTCTCTCCAACAAGAGCACCTTACTTTTCCCCATGTCCCGTCATCCATCTGTGGGTAACTTCAACTTTCTATACATCCCTGATCCTTTTTCCAAGCAAGTGTTGGCATGTGCCAGGGCTGGTGCAGAGCCACTGCCCTCCTAACAGGAGCTGCTGTGGGCACAGACTAGGATGCTAATTGATGTCACTCCTAATGGGTATATGCTGAAAGCAAAGAAGAGAAAGGAAGGGACAGATAGCACAGAAAACATCTGGTAGGACTGACATAATAATACCTTCAATCTTTCTTTTGCTGACTGACAATAAACTACAATTTTCTACTGGGAGGATGGATCATTCAAGCTGGTCTCAGAAATAACCCCATGGCACAAAGGCCACCTGGGTCTGGATAGAGCAGCAGTGGCAGAGGCATGATGAACATCTCCATCCCCACCCCTGGGATCCCGCCCAGCTGTCCAGGGCAGTGATATCTCCTATAACACAAACGGCCCATTCCACAGAGGAGTCACAGCTTGATTCATAGGCTTTTGTGAAGGCTTATTCAGCTTGGGCTCATTCATGCCTCTTCTCAGCCACAGAAACTAACATTTCACTCCTCCCACAGGCCTGTGGCTGTTGGAGGGCCATTACTGCTCCATGGGGCCACAGAACAGACTCCCTGGCTGATGCCTTGGGCCAAGCAGGTTTGCCCTAAGAGAGAGAAGAGGTTCAAGTCACCTCATTCAAGCCACCCAGGGCCTGGGGACAGTCTTGCACATGGGTCTGGATGAGCAAGTACAGGAGGTGGCTACCAGACCCTTCCATGTGGCCCCAAGGAAGCCTGCAAACCCAAACAACCATGGACCCTAAACTTCTCATACTGCTTGCTTTTTCTCTCCTCTCCTCCTGATGTCAGTTCCTGGTGCAATCCCAGAAATAACACGGACAAATTCTTGGCTTGCTATTTTTGGCAGCTCCTCCCACCAAGGAAAGAGGGAGATTACACTGTGGGCTATTCAGGCAAGCTGGCACGCCGGCCACAAACACGCTTTCTAGCCCGTACGCCTCTAATGATAAATCCTGGCCACACTGAACAGACAGTTTTGGCTTCAGAGAGCTTTTGGAAGGGCCAGTGCTGTGCTAGACAACCCGCCTACACGTTTAGAAGGTGCTATTTATTTATTAAGTATATTTAATGAGTAGAAATAGAGCTGTGTGGTGGGCATGGTGACCAGGGGTGACTGGTGTGGGATGAGAGGCTCCTGGCTCTCTGGCATGTTAAACACACACTGCCTGGCACCACCACCTGGGATGAAAAGATAAGTAGCTGGGTGATCACCTTTTAATCTGTGCATAATTAGCAAGAGGCAGATGTCAGTTGGCAGCCAGGCCAAAGCAAACGAGGCCATTTACAGACACCGGGCCACAAAGACTCCTCCTGTACCTACCCCAGGCGTGTCCCAAGGATGCAAGCTTAGGAATAACAAGGTGCAGCATTTCATTAGGCTGCCACAGAAGCTGCATGCTGTGTATGGTACATGACAGCATTCACACCTGAAAATGAAGCTTTGTGTTGTGGTAGGTGGTAAATGAAAGAACATTCTGTTACTCTGGGTTTACATAGCATTTACTACCCCATGGCACTGCTTCTAGGAATTTGTCTTCAGTAATAACAATAATATAATTGGATTTTTCTTTTTTTCCCCTGAATACAGTGCACCCACGCACAACTCAATGCAGTATTAAACTGAGAAACACACCAAACAAGGCTGGTTTAAAGAAAATCAGCAGATTGTTTGTACATTTCCAAATACTTCAATGGCCAAAAGCCTGAAACAGTCCCAAGTTGAAGATTTTTTCAGAAAGTACATGGGATCTTTCATGCTCATACATAATAGATGGGTTGCACCCAAATGAATCCTGCCAGTCCTAAAGATGAAATGTTAAATCATCCCTTTCAAGGTCTTGAACCTACAATTTGGTCCCAGAAGGTCTACCTCTTTCCCAGCTGAAGTTTTGTTTAAACAAAAAGATAAGTTTCAACTAGGCCAGTTTAGATCCTACTCTAGGTCTACATTTTTACAAATTCCTGCACTGTTCAGACCTAAGAATTTAATTTACCTGATCACAAAATTTCAAGTCAGACATAACATTTGGATCTGGATACAGGCAAGGATGTCCCCAAAGAGGAGACTGGCCAACTTGTGGCTTTTACTCAGAGCCACATCTCATTGTAGTTGGTGTAACAGCCAGGATTAACTGCACAGCACCTCAAATCCTTGTCCATGCAGATGAATCTGTAACTCTGAATTACAAGCCCTAACAGCACTAAAGAAAGTAATTTCGGAAGTTCAAGTTCTCCAAAGTCAAACAAACTGGGGACATGCAGGAGCATTTTATCTGTGAGATACTGGGTTCTGCTATGGCACCAAATTGTCACCCTGGCATTATGGATTACAGTCAAAACCCCTTACTGTCACATAAAGAGCAAGCAGATGTTGTATGTCCTAGTCCAAGACCTACTTCCTAGCCCTTTCTTACAGACCTCATACTTTCTGCCATGTAACCAGCTGTGTGGTGGCTGAAAAGCCAACTTTTACTGGAGCCCAGCAGAATCCACAAAAATGTGCAGTTTGAAACCTAGGTTATGTCATTACTCAGAAAACAACTGCTGGGGGGCTTCAGAGGACAGGGCACAAGGGGAGGAGGAGTTGCAGGAGATGGCAGCATCTGGCTCATGGGATATTGAAGTGGTGAAACTTCACTTCTGTTGAAAATCAAAGCCTAGTTTCGACCAGTGGCCACACCAGGTCACCAAAACCTAATGCCATACCTCAGCTAGAGCAAAGACATAGGAACAACTACACTACATCTAGACATAATTTAAGAATAGTCCTCTGTAAAACAGATTTAAATTGAGCCTACCAGTTTCTAGACAACCCCGATCCAGCCTAAATTACACCAGGTTTCTTCAGGGGGACAGCCAGTAAATAAACCCTATGATGGCAGGGAATGGTGGAAGATTCTGCCAGGCCAGATGGAGTTGTCCAAAAGGCTTCTGACTTGATGATGTTAGTACAAAGAAAGCCCAGATGTTTGTTCATGGGCCAGAAACTCACAGCACAGCCCTCCCAGCTAGATCTTCAAATATATTAATGCTCAGCCTTCACAGTGTTTTTGAAGATGCTGGATCACAACAACTGACTGGACTGCCAGCAAGTAATTCTCATCACTTTATACAGCACAATAAGTTGCCCAGACAGGAGTACTAGTCCGTGGTACAGCAGCTTTAATCCAATTGAATATTGCACGTGACTCCTGCTAAGACAGGCTGCAAGGACTTCCATTTTCCTCCTCCTCTGCAAATGCCCATAATGTTCCTGAATTTTCTGAGCTGCAACTTTTCACACTGCTTTTTCTGCCAGCATTGGCTTTCATTATTTCTTTTAAATATAAACTTGGAGCAAAACCTCTTCAGATGTTTCAAGTTACAAATGGGTGGAAAAAATATAATTTTCTACATTAAAAAGAAAGTTTTGTGTGCAATGCGAGGGAGACACACAGAAGGAAAGAAGCAAGGAATAGCTCAAAAATGGCAATGCTTTGAAACCTGACACTTGGCATGGTAACAGTTCCTCACAAAGTGTATGCACTGCTAAGTTTAGAAGAAAGTGTGGTTGTAAAACAAAGCTATGAACACTTGAGAGTACACCCTGATGCACAGACAGCAGAGGACACTCTTTGGATTCAGATATTAAGCCATGCAGATGACACGGATGGCCCTGAGGACTGTTCTCTGCATCACAAGAAGCAATTGCAAATAAGAACTCTCCAAGTCTAAAACCAGAACCTCTCATAGCTTGGGATAAAAAGAATAAAATAATGGAAAACAAAATGCCAAGGGCCTATGCTTTCAGAAAGACCCCTGAACACAGAATGATTTACAGGTTCACACTCAGAAAGAGTTCAGGCATTGTCCCCAGCCCCTAACCAATCCACCTGCATGAGAAACAGGCTGTTCAAGCAAGGCCAGGTTAAACCAGCACCAAGGGTGGGAGAGGGCCAGCAGTCCTGTAAAGGATTGCAGCGAGGAGAGATGTTCCTCCTGTGGCTGGGCAAGGGACAGGGATGAAATTTTTAAACTGGAAGAATAATTTGTTAATTAAGACTGGGACCTGAACAACCTGGACAGACATGGATAATTCTTGTGTACACAGGTGTCTACCTGCAATTTGTAGATATCTGTCCAATACTGAAATGTGCAGATGCATTGATGCAGAGCCAAGAGAAGCTCTGATGGCAGTTGGTGAGGTCAGCCAGCCAGTGCAACAAGAACAGAACTTGTTCTTACACACCAAAGGTGAAAGCTGCACTCACACTTGGGCCTGAGCTCCCAGGCTGCACAGAGGGTGAGCAGGAGTATCTCATTTTCAGTGACTGCTCAGCTAAGAGCTCCCCAGCATACTGACCTCATATTTGCACATTGATTCTGAGCAGTGCTCTTCATTCACAGATCTCACAGCAACATCCCAAGGAAAGCAGGTAGGAAAAAAAGTAGATTTATCCCTATTTCAGCAAGATACAGTGCATGGCAGCTCTGAGGTTTAGTCCAGCTGAGCACTGCTCATTGGTACCTGTGATTCCCCCCTCAAACTGTCCGAAACTGCAGAGGTGCTCAGGAGCCTTGCACACACAAGAACATTCGCATGAAAAGTTAGAAAAAACAGCAGTTTCATTTCATTTTTATGTTCAAAGTACACACACTGTGGTTGAACAACCAGCTACAGCAGCACCTCCCAGGGCTCTGACAGCCCCCCTCAAACTTAACCTAGGAGATTTCACTGGAGGAGTGAGCCTGTCTGGAAGGAGCCTCCCAGCCCTTGCCCTGCTTGCTGACATTTCCAACAAAAGGTTCAATTTGTGTAATCTCTGTTTGTCCACCTTTAAAAGCTGGACTAGAGCAATCCAACTCATTTCACTTGGGAAATTCTGTCTGGACACACAGACACGCAGAGGCAAACACAGGAGCTGGAGCTGAAGCTCAGCGTAAACACCACATTTCCTTCCTCACACATACATGCAAAAAAGTAGGATGGTTTTGAACGCCCTGTGTTCAGAGAGACCTTTCATTTTAGCTATCCTGGGTCAGAGCAAATAACATCACATGGTACCTCAAGGTGGTTTCCTTGGCTTTTTATACTTAGAAAACACTGAGCACATTTTTACGGATGCAGCTATTGTCCAAACAGGCACTGGCATCACTTCATATTAGTTCCATCATCCCCTGTGCTGTAACCATTGAAAATAAAAAGCCTTAGGCATTGGAGAATGACCTGAGCTTTGATCTGAAGCAAACCTGTGCAGGAGGTTGGAAAAAAATTTACATATGCAAATTATTTTTGCATTTGTAATTTTTCAGCATTTTTTTTCTTTTTTCTTCTGTTCTGGGGAAAGGCAAGAATAGAAAATCAGAAAAACCCAAGAGAACTGCTATAAAGTATTTTGAAGACAACTTATTTGGAAGGGAAGTCAGGGACATAGCACATAAAAGCCTGCTCTAATGAGATTTCCAGTCCAATTTTGCCAAATTTAGGACATTTGCATATTGGGAATTTTACAGGCATCTAAACTGCAGCTAATTCAACACAAAACTCATGCAATGAAACCTGAGATACAAGTTGAATACATTGAACTTACACAGCATTTGACCAGATGAGAATAGGAGGTCTTGGAGAACATTTTGGCATGCCAAAGAAACTGGGGAAAATGGTTTTCCACAGAGTGCATTGTCCAACTACAGAAATGGTGGCAACAAAGGTTCTCTGGCATCAGGATCCCGGCAGGACCAAAGAAAAGGTTTCTGTATTGCTGGGGATAATGAGAAGATACACTTGGGAACAAATGACTTCAGGATCCTGGTGCTCAGGGGCTGAACCTGGGAGATGCCAAGTGGAAAATGTCTCCTTTGAAGATGACATAGACAACCACCTCTCAGCTCACACACTGTAGAGCAAACGGCCCATGTAGGGGGTAGGATGTGACACTTGGTAACACTCTGGATTTGTCTGTGTGGTGCAGAATGTTGGACAACAGGACTGCTTTGCTAATACTTTCAATCCTCCATCAACGATCCACTAAGTGTTGTTCCTGACTCTGCTGTATGGGGCAGGAGTGGGCCTTATCCCGCATTTGGTGTAGGATCATCTCAGCATGACCATAAAAACATTAAAAGAATATATGCAAAATTAATGAGTATCCAAAGCAAGCTTAAACCCAGGTGCTGTTTCCACAGGAAACTGTCAATGGGTGATTTTGCAGGTTGTGATTTCTTTGATTATGCTAAATTCAAGAAAGCCAGGTGGCCACAAGCAAGCCTGAAAGAGCCAATGTGACCTTGAAGCAAGGATGAAATTCAGGATTGACCTAGAGAGCTGGGACCACACAAGGTCTCTCTTTTCCCACTGAGGACCAAACGTGTGGCTCTGCTCCAGCTGTAAGGAGAATCATGTAACTGAGACAATACCAGAGAGACAAGAGCAGCCTGGATTCACACCATTTCAGCCAATGTGTATTTTTGTCTGGGGACCAGTATCTCAAACTCACACCCCATTCGTTAGTCTCTCCTCTCCCACGGGAGCTATTCTGTGGGTGAAGCAGAGGAATTCACACCAGGTCTCTCTCTCTCCCTGTTTCCCATTAGCAGAGTCCTTTTAAAGAGAAAAATCAGGCAACAACTGGTGACGTACATACAAGCATTTCTGCCAGCATAGCTCTGCAAGGCAGGGATTTGAAGAGGTGTGATCCTTCACTGATGGAGCTGTGCTGGCAACAATCCCATGTGTAGATACGGCTAAACCAGTAAAATACCTCCCCGCTCCTTTTTTTTTTCTTTTTAACAAAGATGACTTGTGCTGTGTTCTATGTCTGTGTCTGCAAAAAGGTATATTTATTCCTTTATATTCTGGCAGTAGAAAGCCAGATCTGGACATCTATGTCCAGATGAGGAAGCATTTGGTGGGTGTAGCAACCTTTGGTGTCCTATTTTGGGCAGGTGTTCATGGTATAGCCAAGACCTCACATTTTCTGGAGTAGATGAACGCAACTCAGGATTATCCCCTGACACATCTCAAAACAGCTCACTGGGAAGACATGAGAAGGGGGGGGGGGGGAAAACAGTGAAGACTTTCAGAGATCTGCTTACATGCATAAAATGAAAAGCCAACTGGATTTTCAGACCATGTTAGTATCAAGAAAAAGTGAGTAATAGGTCTTCCTAGGGGGTTGGTGAATGGAAGGAGACAGAGCAGGTGAAGAGAAATAAACACAGTTGAAAGAAATTCTGATTCCTGATCAAGGGAATACATTCATGGAATATGGCATGTGGTATTAGCCCAGCTGAACACACAGCAGCAGCAGGCAGTGTGACCCACAACTGCCAAGTGAGCGAAAGCTGTTGGCAGCAGCAGTCCATAAAAAGGACATAAATAATTAGAGTTCTTCTAAACAAGGTCAAGTTTTAGCTGCTGCTTCTCTTCCTGTACTTAACAGTCAAAGGAGATGGCTCAAAATGACTCAGGGAGAGTTTTGCCCCAGTAAATCTCAGAGCAAGGTAGAAGATTTGAAAAGATTCAGAACCTATGTGTTTACCACAAATTTTGCTGTTCATTAAATGTGAGCTAAGCTGTGAATTCAGCAAGTCCTGACAGATTAGTTTGCTGCATCCTCAGAGTAACTTTCCTGATGGGAACTTGGATACTGACACCTTGAACTGTTTTAAGATGCTGCTGCAATTTTCATGTCCTGTCCCACAACACAATGGGTTCCCTGGATCACTGAACCACAGCATTTCTCCACCAGTGTTGCCCCTTCCACTTCTCACAAAGAGGGAAAAATATACAGCTTTATCTGCAGATAGGAACTGAAAGGCAGGTTATTTTTCAAATTATTCAAGGCAATTTAAATATTCCTCCATTTAACTCTGCTACATGAGTGGGTGATTGGAGGTGTATGGTGGAGTGGCTGCGGCATAATAATCAATTCTTCAATATGATGGACACGCTTGGACATTTGATTTTGCATCATCTTTCTACCACAAACAGCCTTGTCTTCTACAGCTTAATGGAAATACAACACAGCAAAGAAGTTGGAAAACATCATGTAAAGAGAGCAGCCAAGATTATTATTATAGAACTTCTAATTTGTATTTTAATGCAAAACCCCCTGGAAACCTTACTGATTGCAGAGTCTCCCAAGGGAAAACATTCTTGTTTTCATAATTCTACTTCAGGTAAAGAAACATCCAGGAAAAATAAATGCAGTGCTCAGTGGATGGATCTTAATCATTCACCTTCAAGCCTCCATGCTTGGAGACAGCACAGAGAGAGTAACTTCATACTTAAAATCCTCACAGTTCCCCTCCAGCATGAAGACATCCTTCAGAAGGAAAGTTATTTCAGATCTGATAGGCAGTCACGGGCAGAGGAGGATTGTTACATAAAGCATCAGTGGGAGTAAACAGGAACATTACTTATAGGCAGTAATGCCTCCATCTCGAGGGACCCTCACTGTACCACACAGGCTCTGGAACCCCTCCAAGTGACTAAATACATACATTGGCTTTTTGGCAGCTATTCAAGACTTCATACCACATACCTGCCTTTTCTCCTGTATTTTCTGTTTGTGTGCATTTCTGCTGATGCTAATTGTCTCCTTCCATGGAATTTGCACTTAGCACATGAGGATCTCTTCTGTCCGCAGCTGAAGGATGGAGCACCAGACACACCTTGTCTTATAAAGAGCCCTTGCTATGTCTGGGTAAAGACTTCTCTGCTTGAGCACATTGTCCTATTACAATGTCACACAACCATCACTCCATATACTGGTTTGGAAGCACTTTGTACCCACTTGGCATTTTTCTAGTGAAACTGTGCAAGGAAAATGACCATTAGCACCCAATTATGACAATCTCTAAGATAACAGATACCCCCACCAGCCAGCACTAACTCCCAGATTTATGGTTGTGACACAGAGTAGACACAGACTCTCTGCCCTTTGGCTAAATGAATTTTCAAGCTCTCTCATTACTCACAGCATGACCTCTCCTAACAGCACCACATGAAGGAACCACAGCCCCATGTTGCTTTGCTGTCCCCTGTTCTCACATACTATACCCCTGAGAACCCATCTATCATCCGGACAAACCCAAGTTATGTTGCCAGAAAGGGATAGTATGTGGCCCACAGCCTCTTAAATTGACATTCCCACAGTCAACCCTCCCATATGAAAATTGGTCTCCATAGGAAATAACCAACTTGCAGGATCTTAGACAACACCAGGTTACCTTCCTTTACAAAGTATTATTCTCTTTAAGCATAAGAGCAGTGCAAACAGAAGTGAACACTACTGCCATCACCCAAATATACTCCATCTCCTTCACTCATGAGCTAATTTGTTGGTTTTTCTGTCTCCAATTAGTGCCATGTACCATGGGTGACTACCAGCAAATAAAACCACTGCTGGAATTGCCGAAACTGGTTTTTGTCCAGGACTGCAGCTCACCGTGTCTTCCTATGGCCCTTTTGGGAAGTGTTATGTAGCCTCTTGATTCTGCTCCCCAGCTCCTGTTGACATCAAGACACATGACTGACAAAACCCTCTCCCTTCCAAAACCCCATGCACAGGATACATCTGGGGTGGAGCTAATTTTCTTCCTAGCAGCCCTAATTTTAGATTTGTGACTTCGCCAGTGTTGATAACACACCAGTGTTCTGGTTCCTGCTGAACAGGGCTCAGGGGGCATTAAGGCCTTCCCTGCTTCTCACTCCACCACGCAGGGAGTAGGCTGGGAGGGGATGCAGGTGAGACCAAAGGGAGGGTTAGCCTTCCCAAGGTAGCCATTGCTCAGAGACTGGCTGGACATCAGTCTGATGGAAGGTGCTGGATGACTGTCTTTGCAGCACTTATATCCCTCTCACCTTTGTTTTCCTTCAGTTATTAAACTGTCTCTACCCAGGATTTTTTTTTCACTTTTGCTTTTCCGATCTTCCTCACACTCTCCCTGCAGTAAGGAGTGAGCAAGTGGTCAGGTGAGTGTTCAGTCACTGGATAAGGTCACCCCACCACACCCTAAATGCCTTGAAAGTACATTTTCAGTCTAATTTTTACTAGACTTAATTTTTTTGTTGTTGTTGTTATCACAGCTAAAACCCTGTATCAGCCAAAACCTTCCTTTAGCTGTCTCAAATAGTCCTGCATTCTGATTTTCTTCAGATCTCACATTTACTTCACACTCTAGAATATGCTAATTCAAACGAAGGGTAATTAAAACCATGTAGTGGCCTGGGACACACTGCACATGTAAGGCATCACAGTACTTTTCAGGAGCTTTCTGGACCTCAACCCTTGACTTCTAAAAGGTAAAGCCATGAATTTGGGGAAATGGCATTTGGGCTGGGTTTGCATTCCCAAACCCTTCCCTCCTACAAGTCAAGTCTCTCGGAAAGACTGAGGAAGCGGAGAGAGGAAAAGCAATCTTGGTCCATCAGTTTTGTGTGCAGCTCTCAGCCATGCCCATCTCTGGATTTTATTCTCAAGTGCTGAAACATTTCAGGCTGTTCAGACAGGGAGAGCTGCACTTTTGGAGGCTGTCCAAACCATCCATTAGGCTTCTCTTAGAGAATAAAATGTTCTGCTTGATTCATGGGCATCACTGTTGTCTCTGAAGGAAGTTAACCAGGATGTAACCAGGACTAGCTCACAGTGCTGCGCAAACAACTGGGACCAATTTGATCAATACTGAAACAGAGAGCAAGAATTTTATTCTAGCTGACAAGTTAATTGAGTCCTGAAAAGTAGCTTTTTGGAGGCAAAGAGAACATTTCCACAGGTATGTGACCACCCCCGAAGCCCCCATTTCATACATGGTCTTCCCTATCACTCTTTGCAGCATTTCTTATCCTCATTTTTTTCACTAGTTTGTCAGAGCCACCAAGTGATTGTTGCACACATCGTTGGCTGGCAAAATCTCCATGCTTGGACCACCTACAAGAGTTTCTGCACTTCCTACAGCATCTTTCCATTGCAACACCACTACTGTGCTTCTCTGGGACAGCAGCACTTCCCAGAGCTACATCACAGCTCCCTGGCTCTGAGCCAAAAACTGAAACCTACTTAGGTTCCCCCAGGAGCTGCTGCCTGGCCAGCATGGTGCAAATCATCACCAACAGCTCCAATTATGTAATTTTAACTTTCAAAGTCATTCTTCATCACTGGGGGTATCAAATTGCACTGGGTTCCTGAGAAGGGTCTCCATCAGGCTCTCCTCCTCCTCTTTCTCCTGTCTTGGCCTTGCACAAGACTTTTTTCTGCCTGGTGGAACACAGTTCAAGACTGCTGACACTTAACCTGGCCTGGAGAGTCTGTGACTCGGGATAACAACAAGCACTTCACTAGCAGTTCTCTCAAAGGGTCCACTCATAATAAACAACATCCTAAAATGGACACATGAATATCTACGAGCCCTCACAGTAGGATCTATGCCTGTCAGTGGAGCAGGAGAGAGTTTAGTCACAACATAAGAGCTAGACAGACCTGCAAGACATATTTGTGAGCAGCTATTAGCCCTCAAAAGCCATTCTCACTTCAGCCAGGCAGAGGCAAATTTTGAGGACCTCCATTAAGGTTATTCAACAAAGTACACCTTTTTCCCTCCAGAACAATCAAATGCATCTCTGGCCTATCATCTGCAGTGCAAACACCACCCGAACACTTCCAGTGCTGACAAATATAATCTTCCATCATTGCTCAATTACTGTTTTCTCAGTTTAGCTCTGTGTATATTATAACAGCATTTAAAGCCAGAGCCAGCCTTCAAAAGCAGATGAATCTGAAATTAACAACAGAGGCATTTTCGCTCTGAGGTCTGGATGAGAGCATAAAATAACTGAACTTTGTTCTTGTGGCTTATTACATCATCTGGCCCCTCTTTGACTGAAAATATTTCTATTCCTCATTCCAGTCCATCTGTTCTTCAGAAAACTCCTCTCTATTTACTTGAAAAACAACTAACTGGAGGCAAAGGCGCTCCCCCACCCCCAGAGGAAAGTATGTTTATAATTAAGCAAAGAGCACTACATGTTTATTCCCGCTGGTGCATGTGCATGCAGACACACGTGTGTGCACATGCCTATTTTTAGCTACACTGTCAAAATCAGCCTAATATTTCACAGCAAAGGAGGTCTTCTTGACCCAAAAAACACATCATTACTTCTAATTAGGAAAAAAAGAAACAGAATTGTCAAAAATATCTCTCTGCAGGGGAGACGTGCTGTGAGATGACGGGACTTTTCCCTGCTGTTGTGTTTTCTTTAGCTTTAATTTACTTTGGTGTAACAACTGAGCCCAGTGAAACTCATCAGCCAGCAGGGAAAGGAAGAATTGTCTTAGGACACCTTTCTGTGTGGGTTGGAAAAGGCATTTCGGGTGATTTCTTCAGATGAAAAAGTGCACTCGGCTGATAGAGATTCATCTCATTCAGCACAACCTCACCTGCCTGTGCTGCATTCAGGCTCTCTCTGCTGCTGCACATTTTCTTGCCCTGGAAGGAGGGTGAAGTGGTACAAACACTTTCTATCAGTGTAGTCAATATAAGAATTATTTCCACCAAGACAGCTGAGTACATCTGTAACAAGAGAGGTATTCTCCTCCTTTTTCCATCTACAATGGGGAAATGACACATTCCCCTTTGTCTTATCCTTGCTTATTATAATCACTTCTGGAAAAAAACTCACTAATTTACCACTTGCTGGGACAGTGTCTGCAATGAGGTGGGTCTCCACTGCGTTTGTGGCCTTAGGACACAACTTCAGTACACACAACAGCAGGAGTATGGAAAGAGTTTCATTGCACCATCCCCAGAACAACCCACATGCCTGCCAGGTCACTGGGACACAAACATTCTGAAGAAATCCTACATGACTCAGAGCTGAGTTCATTTGAAACAATGGCTGCAAAACCACACAAAAAGGGGTGAAACCCCCTCTAATGACCTTGCTGATGAATTCTCAGAAATGGTCTGCTGAGGGGAAACTCATTTGTACTGTCTGACAGACAGAAATCCCTTGGGCAACGCTGTCCGCTGGCAATTCTCTCCTCTGAGAGAGCAGAGGCTGAGCAGAACTCCAGGATGTGCCTCCAAGGTGGTAGGACTCAGCAGGGGTGCAAAAGCTCAGCCATTCCTTAGGATTTGATATATTTTTCCCTGAACAAAGGAGAGGCTGTATAAATTTGAACAGTGACACTTGGTCACGTTTGTCCTTTCAGCTCTGTCTCCAAGGTAGACGAGAAATTTCATGTACAAGGCATGACACACTGCACAGCAGCCCAAACTAGCAAGGTTCCTAGGTGGAGTTGGAGAAGATCATTCATGCTTCATGCTCATTGTCAAAACCCTTAACATCTAACTCTTTTGGTTTCTGATCCACTTAGATCTGTATTGGGACCGTCAATAGTTACATTACAAAGAGCTTCACTGATAGAATTCTACTTTACTCCTTGTGGTGCATAAAAAATTGTCTCTTTATAGATAGAGGGTCTATTCATGTGCTTCTGGGTTGTAATTCACACTTGGCTACACCTGAAACAGAGAGGTTTAAGTGCAACCACTGAAAAGATGATGGCATGTAAGACTATTAACTATAAAAACCTGAGAAGTAAAACACTGAAAAAGGTTTTCTTTTAGAAAAAATATAAACCACACCAAGCAATCTGCTTTAAATCTGTATTCCTATTGAGCACAAAATGGATTCACCATGTCCTGCTCTATCCACAGGGGTACAGAATACGAGTGGTTTGCCTTTTTTCTGTTACCTCCTGACACTGTCAGAAGACTCTGGAATGCCTGAGGAGTACATCAGGCAAACGGTGACATTCAGTCCATTTAGCTCCTTAAAACAAAGTGGCTGTGCTTACAACAAATTGCTTTTCCCATTAGGAATGAAACAGATCTTGCAAAGTGTATTATTTCAGAGAGCAGTGTTTGAAGAAAGTACTTGCCTGCAGTCTGTAGGCATCATAGGTACAGACAACAGCCTTGGTTTTATTTCATGGCAATTTATTGGCATAAAACACTAAAGAATTGGGGCCTTTAAATTTTTAAATCTCCCAATATATTTGGTTTCCAGGTAAAATTATTTGCGTATGGAAGTTATTCTTTCCTATTGCAGTCCATAGGAATACATCCCTTACCTCTAACAGGAGCAAAGCAATCTGGTAGTCAAGGAAGATGTTTTTCTACAGATAAAACTTACTCATGCAAAAATACTGAGTCCTTGAGCCTGAAGTCTCTAACCTCTTGCTTACTTGTGGCATTGAAGTACCACACTGATTCCTCCAATTTGTTTTCCCAGTTCAGCACACTCTGCTGAAGGGTGTCCTGCTTTACACAATAACCTCTCCAACCTCCTGCACAGCACCTCTCTGGATCAATCACAGAGCCCATGCCAAAGTGGGAGAGGGTATTTTCTTCCTGCTTGTCTGCAGCTTCGTCTTTCTACCTGCCTTTGGATAGCATTGCTAAACACTCACTTGGCCGGAATGGGCACAACTGATTTTCTGATGTCTTGGCACACATCCAAACCATCCATTAGCCATGAGTTCACAAACTGATATATCTTCAGAAAGGTTCATGGGCAACACTATTGTTTCTATAAAGAAACTAACTTCAGGCAAATGAAAATAAGCTTTACTGCTGGGGGCAGATTGCATGCAGTAAATAACTCAGAATTTATGAATTGTTATCCGTAAGAGTCCATTCATTCCCAGGGATAAGGGGCCCTTGGATCGCTCAGCACAGTAACTCCCCATTAAATCCCTGCTATTTATGTGCATCACTTGAGGAGCTCTGGATGTGGATCATGTCTCCACAGGGCTGGGCACTACCCAAACACCATGTCAGGCCACCATAGTCACATTATCCTGATAGTGCTGGTTGATATGGCCCTGTGTAGGAACTCCTACCTTCATCTTCTCCTTTTTCCTCTGCCATCTGCTACATTAGCAGGTGATGTGGAGCATTTGTGAGCCAGAGAGACAGCTCATTCTGGGGAAGGGGCAGGTGAGAGACCCCCAGGTCCCTGTCACAATGTTGAATTCCTCGGCATATTGACCACCAAGGCCAATGGAGCCTCAGAAATGTACTGCCAGGCAAAACCTTCCCTACCTGCTGCTCCTTCCCACTGGCTCCTGTGGGCAATTAGGTCCAGGCTTGTTGATATCCAGTAGAAAACAACACTCAGATTTAAAGATCTGCTTTTCCACCTCACAGGGAACCTCTGGCCTTGCTCCCAGACCCCACAGTCCTGAGCAGTGAGAAGTCCCTTCCATGGGCACTAACACAGATCTGCAGAAGCTCCTTCCTACCTTTGTTTTCTGTGTTTCCATTATTACTGAATTCCCTCCAACCACACAAATCCTGTAATACCACACTGTCAAACATGCAGTGGATTTCTCACCCCTAGACAACTCATCAGACAAAACTGAAATCCCACAAAAAATAAAATTATCAAAATGAATTCACATTCTCTTCCTGAGGTTGACATGGTTTAACTAACAGGTCGATTCTGCCACCAGCTTTGCACACAGAGCTATGGAAAACGTCAGAATTTCATTGATGTTCTGGCTGTTATTTGCAGTAGCCAGTAATTCCTAATAACGCTTCAGAGCCATCAAGTGTCTCATTGTAAAAATAGATTCACAGTTAATGTGTAAGAAAAAAAAAGGGTGATTTCAAATAATCTTTTAAAGCTTAAATTCAATCTCACAGACAGAAAGTTCCAAATATTCAGAATTATCCAGAAGGGAACATTGAGAAGAGAGTATGCTTGAGCAGCTCACCTCCAAAACACTGGAGTTTTCTCCATCATCTGAGTCCCAGCACAGTCTCCATGAACAGAAGAGTTGAGTATCACACAGCAACCAGAACAAACCCAGTAATCCTTGGAGGAGCTGCTACTCTGGTGCTTGGGAGATCTAGGCTGCCCCTCCATTTTTCTTGCTGACATTCCTGTGTGCTCTCAGTCAGCCACAGCACTCCTGTGAAGACAAAAGGGAAATATCCACATCTCACTGACTGTCTTGCCTGGTAAGAGCACAAGCCCCTTGGAACAAGGCTATCTTTTCCCCATGTGCTGTGCCCATCCTGGATGGCCTGTCCCACAACATAGATGCTGATGAGCATCTGCGTGTGTAGACAGAGACACAGAAGGGGACATGCCTCTGTGGCCCCCAAAACATGTCTGTGTTTCCTTGGCAGGAGTGAACAGTATGAAGAAAAGTTCAGATCTGTTAATAAAACGTCAAAAAGGAATCACAGCTACTAAAACAACTTTTTGGAGATGCTGCTAATCTCAAGTCTCCTGATTTATACACACCCACGTTCCTGCTCCCCAGGAGAGTAGTCACACGTTTTGCTTAAAAGTCCTCAGCAAGTTTCATACTGGCACCAGAACAATATATTTTGTACACATTATTACAGGCATTTAACTTCAAATCTGGTCAAACAAATGCATCTAACCAGTCCTACAGCTTCAAAAACCTCCAAAGGCCAGACAAGTCACTGTGTCTGACACACAGTGAGGGGCTATAGCTCATTTCCCAGCCATTTCCAAGGCAGCACAAACCTATCAGGCAACAAGCTCACTGCTGCCATAGCACACAAAGGCTCCCTGGTCTGAGGACACCATGGTTTTGTTAGAGCAGCATCAACAGAAGTTTTCAACAGAAATTTTAGGTGGGATCATAGCACCTTACAGTATCTTTTGGGGGATGAGGAGGGGAACTTTGGGACAGGTTTTAGAGCCAGCACTGGGCAAACACACCTGTAATACATATACACACCTTTCAGTCAGCATCTCTTTGGAAAATCAGAGATCTTGGCTACTATGGTTTTATAGTGGCTGCAAACTGACTGAAGGCTAACAAGGCTTTCCTCAGTGAGGAAACAAGGCTAACAAGGCTTTCCTCAGGTACCTACAGGCACACATTGGCCAGCAGACATAGCACCAAGGTTTGGGAGCTATGTTTCCCTCCTTTACTCAGCAAGCTCACTACTGATTTTCCTCTTTGGTACCTCTTAGTCAAGCATTAATGATCTATGTTTGGTCCCATTCTGCTTCCTTGTCAGGATCCTGAGATAAGCAGAATCCATGAAAATCACACTGAGAAACTGAGGAGGCCATATCACATCCATTGGCTGAAGGGCCCAGGATCCTTGAGAGATCTTGCTTGGGGTCCATGAGCTACCAGTGACTCACTGGGATCTCTAACACAGCAATCTTGATTAATTGATTTACTCTAACAAAGGATCTTCTGTTCAGTGCATTTAACATGGGCCAAAGCATTCCCCACCTACACTTCCACTCAAGTTTCAACATTGGGTCCAACAACTGCAGCTAAGAGGAGTAAGTGTCTGCAAGTATCCAATTACTTCAAATTTTGACGAGGGAAAGGTCTGTGCTGGCATGATCACTTCTACATTCCGTCTCTTAACAAGGTGAACCTTGTGAGCTTTTCAAAGCCCTCTCCCAGCCAGAAGGAATGCAACCCAGGACATGGATTTTCCAGAGGACTGGTTGTCCAGTCCTCCCAGCACCATCACTGGGTTCCTCCCAAAATAAAACCAGATCTACTGCAAACATTGTTCTAAAATGTTCTCAGGTAAGCTGCTCCTCTGCCCTGCTTGGCTCTGCCCTCTGAAGATGAGCTTAAAATGACAGCCATCTATATTTATGCCTACCCAGTCTGTATCATCACAGACTGTCCTGTGCTTTTTCAGGTTCCTCTGCAGGTCCTGAACACTTCTACCACATCTCTGGAATCACAGCCCAGTCCTATGTCTGCTACTCTGACCTGGCCATTGTGCCTGGGATCCCTCGGTAAGGAGCAAGAGGTGGAGGAAAGAAATAATATATAAATTTTTGTGCTCAATGGCCCCTCTGTGCACATGGTTCTCATGTGGGCAGTGGTTATTCATGATGCTCTGTCACTGAAGCATCATGTCCTCATTAAACACAGGGCTCTAGCCCTGTGCTCTGCACGTCCCTCCACATGCCAGCTCCATGGGTCCTGACAGCCTGACAGTCCTCAGCACACACATGCAGCCCTCCCAAGGTCTCACTGGAAAAAAGTACTGCAAAAACCTGTTCCTTTTCTTATTGAAGCACTTTGAAAAATAAATACAGCGCAAATGAGACTAGCTGAAGTCATGGGGAAATGGAATATATAAGGTGAGAATCAAGGGAATAAATAGTGGCAAGGAGAGCTAAAGGAAAAATGCCTTGTTGGGACAGGTTTTCAATGGGATTTCAGCCAATGGAGCAGCACTGGACTCTTCACAAACCTTGAGGAAAAGGAAGGATGATTGTGAGCAAAGGGTTCACTTCCTTCCAAAACTTTTTATTTTTAGGATTTATTACTATAGCAATGTGTCAGGCCATCTCTCCAGGTTAAACTTTTTTATCCTTTCTCATGGGAAGCAGTTCCTTGTATCAACAATGCTCAAGGCCATGTCTCCATCTGGAAAGAATTCCCACAGCTTTCAGTGAAGCAGCACAGATCCACTAAACTCACCCTTAAACTTCTCTTAACTTCCTCTGCTGCCTCTTCCTTCAAAATGGCTGGTCCCTTGAAAGTATATTCAACTTTTCCATGTATCAGCAAGTAAAATCTAAGATGTTGTTGCTGCTCCTTCAATCCATCCCACTCTCAAACACTCATCCTGGTATGGAGCCTTGTCCTACATATTTTTGGACACTTATGTGAAGCAAGCAGAAACCCCAAGACTGCTGAGGTGGAACCGGGTCTGGCACAGGATGTAGTCAAAGAAACCAGAGGATTAACAGCCATTAGGGAACCTCAGCCAGGCTTCAGACATAAAACCCAATACTTCCTGTGTGGCTGAGGAGCACATGCCTGAGGGACAGTACTCCTTTATGTGCTCCCAGACACACTGTGTGCACTTGGGTCTCGAGAGTCCAATAAGCTTCATTCAGCAGGGGCAAAAAATAGACAAAGATGAAATCAAATATCATGACATTTTCTCAATGTTTCTAGTCAAACAGAAAATTAAACAGGCTCAGTTTTATTGCCAGAATGTTAATTTATGCACGGCTTTGGGGAAAGCAGACTCAGGCACACACAGAAGGTCAGGTTTAATGCTGTTATTAGCTGTCCCTTCCTTCCTCCTAGAAATCCTCACAGAGCTACTTCTCAATCAAAGGGGGAATATTTAACATAGGAAAGATGTGGGTAAAGGGCTGGAGCTTTGTATGAAAGAGAGACAGTTGAAATCACTCGGTGGCAGGCAGACTGGGAGGGCACTAAACACCCCAAAATATTCTTATCTTCTGCCCATTCATGCAGAATCTTCTACATGTAACAGTGTTGTGGGTGCACTATACTGGTGAGGTTTGGTTTTTTTTATGGCATGATGACACTAAAATCTGTTACTCTGTACCAGGGAAATATGCAGTGGGAGCATTTACCCTCTTCAAATACCAAAGGATGAATTAATAAATAAAACACTGATAAAAACTGAATCAAAGTTCTGATAAAACAAGTTAAAGGAGCAGATATATTCCTACATCCAGCTCATTAAAGCACTGTAAGGGAAAGCAGGAAAGGTGACTGAAAGACAGTTGCCTACAAATGGAAAAACATTCCTGAGTACAACCGTTGTCTCAGGCTTCTCAAAATCAGGTTTAGGGTCATATTTTCACACTGATGTGTATGTGGAGATCCCATACCCCCTTGAACTGTGGATTGAACCTCCTGTTTCCATACAATGCAGAACACACTGGCTGCTCTGGCAACGTGCATAGAGGAGAGCTGGGCTGGATGCAGAAAGGAGGGGAATTTGGAACAAGTGCCAAATCATCCATCTCCACAGGAGCCAAACACCAGCTGCAGCTGTGCAAATGGATCCCCAAAACCACCAGCATCATTTGAGGAAGGGGGAACCTCCTTCCTTGAAATCACACTGCACAGAGTCTGTGACCACAGGTTCACCAGCTTACTGTGGACAACAGCTGACGTGCAGGTGTCACACTGAGCTGTGGCATTTCTGAACTGATTTTGGGTCATCTCTCTGAGATCTCTGGCAACTGAAGGAGCTGGATATGAAAAAATGGGCTGACTGCAGATGAAACGTGAACCTGAAGTTCTTGCTGGAATGAGCACTTATTACATTCAAAGACTCACAAGAGAATTGAAGGCTGTAATGATTTTTTACAAGTTTCAGCGAACAGATGCATTGTGAACTCCTCGCAAAATCCCTCTCCTGAATTCATATTTACCAGCCCTTGGAAGTGTCTTTTTCTTGGAAGATCAAACATCCTGACTCTTTCCAACTAATTAAATGGATTTCCCTGGGAATAAATTGCAGTTGTCACATAATCAGATGGTGCATTTTAATATGATGTTGACTTTCCAGTGTTGAAGTATCTGAATTCCACAGTGTTTTGGTTAGACTATGTAACCTGCTTACGACTCAAGTCTGGTTTGTTAACAAAGAAGTTAACAGCTCATCGGAAAAATTTATGCCACTAATTCAAGTCCCCATTTTGGTTATTTATTTGCTTCTTTCTTCATGTCCTTACCAGGGTCTCCCTGTTTTTCTTTCTTTTGAGAGCATCCAAAACTTAGCACATCACCAACATTCCTTGTGTCTTTTTGGATACTATCAAACTCTTTGTGGCTATACCAAGATCTTGGTGTCCCACAGCTTTGGCTCAAGCCCTTTCCCAAATTAGATGCAAATTCTGAATAAAAGTTTCATCAACATGCCTAACAGCTCATTTTTCCAGAATAACAGTGCCAGGAAAAAAAAAAATCCAAATACAATGAGCAAAGAAGCAAGAATGAGTTCTGAAGGTATCCACTGGGAAGGGCTTAAGTTTTCCTGATGTGTTTCAAAGCCATCAGCAGTGTTAGTACTTTGTCACTAATGCAGGTGATGGAAAATACAGCTCAAGTCAGACCAGGTGGAGAAACTGATGCACTTATTGAAAGACTCTTAATTTACTTTTTAAAATTAGCAATGTGCTGATCCAGCAATTCAGTTTTCAGTGATTTTAGTAGCAATGGGACCAGGAGTAGAAGGAAACCACAGGAGAGGTGACAACCTGGACTAAAACAATCTGAGCCTGTTGGGATTGTGAGCTTCTTGGGAAAGATCTTCAATATTCTTCCCTGGTGATAAAACTATGAAGCAATCCCATCTGGTAACTCACACCACTTACACCAGTGAAATACTTATGCCCCAATATCCTGTGTGTGACCAAGCCCTGAGATGTATCTGGTCACATTGCATTTGTTCCCCAGAGAAACTTAGAGGGATGCAGTTCCTTGCCAGGAACTTTTTAGGGTATCACAAACCATGTGCCAACTTCTTACTCACAGTCAGTGTCACAATATTAAAACATTACCAAAGTCTTCCAGGACAAGTCATTAACACTTGAAGTCACTAAAGGTGACACTTGGAATTCTGCTTTAGGCACCAACTCTGCAAAGAAATACTCCCAGTTCAAGTAGGAAGGCATTTGAGCAGGAGCTGGGATTCCAGGGCTCTTGTGAAAAAGCATCCCTGTGCATGCAACAATGCAGTGCAGTTGTACAAGGTTAAAAGTGGACACTCAACAAAGGAGGCTGAGAGCACACCAAGGGAAAGGAGACCCCACTAGAAGAACTCTGCTGAAGTTGCAAAGGCCATGAAAGACACTAGACTGTTTGCATGACCAAAGGGTCAATCACACAGAGTATATGCCTTCAGTAAGCTTTTTATAAGTGAACTTTTTGTAAAAGGAAGCAAATTGTCTCTCTCTCTTCCGCTTAGATGTCCTTTCCCCCAAACCAATATGAAAATAATATGGCCAAACCTTCTAGCTCTTTGACAAAGAACCACGGTGGGTCAGCAGGGACATTAACAGAACACTTAAGTCCCTCTGCTAGAAAAGCAGGCTAGTAAATTGTTCTCAAATAGGACAAACTTGGTGTGGTTTGTTTGGGGGCTTTTTAGGTTAAGTGGGGTTAATGTTTGGATGAGAAGCACATTCCAGTGTGATTTCACTGCTGAAATTAAGCCATCCCTGGGGTGGAGTCCTGCAGCTGCTGGTAGTGCACATGTATTTTGCTCAATATATCCAAAGAACAACTGAGGATACTTCACAATCTGGGTAGGATGCTGAGTTGCAGCATTCTTGTTCTTGCTATATGCACCAAGGCAATTAAAGGGCTTTTGCTTTCCCTGAGAACTGCTGTGTTTTTCAGCTGTACTGATTGCAATTGGGAAAGAGAAGACATCTCCCTCATCAGTAAGGCTGACGGTACCAGCACAGAGGGACATCTCCCTGCAGCAACAATCTGTCCTCCCACTCCTGGCCTTCACTTGCACACCTCCTTCCCCAAGGACCACACAGCACCACCATGCTGTGTGCCAACCTGAGGGACTCTGACTGCAGGTCAGGAAGCTCTGAGGAACATCAGTATGTGCTGATTTTTGTCTGGCAGCAACTAAGTCAAGAGTGATGCCCCATCTCTTCACATCCCCCAAGTGCTGACTGAGCAGCTGAGAGCTGTACAGTGCTATTGAACACACAGAGCAAGATGACAGCTATTAATTGCTCACCTTTTTTCCCCAACCTTCCCTCTTCTCGTGCTTTGCCAGCTCACTTCACCCTTTCTCACAGCAGGCTGAAGCCACTTCATATCCTGCTGGCTTTATTCCAACTGTCTTGACACAGCACAGTTTCTCCTATTTCTAATCATGCAATTCCTGGCATGATACCCCTTCGAAACCTCAAGTTCTGATAACATTTGATGGCCTTTCCTTTAATATTTCCCACAACGCTCTTCGGTCCCTGATAGGTTCTAAAATTGAGATTTGCCTTCCTGGAAAGCCAGACACTCGGGGTGAATGACTCACGAGCCTTGGCATGTGGCTCCAACAGCCCAGGATGCAAAGGCAGTACCTTCCCCCTTACACAGTGAATCCAACAGTAGGAAGTATTATTTTGCAGGGCTGTGCTCAGTGATTTCCTAGAAAAGCAACAAAAATGCCACATGTGTTTGTGTTTCCATGTGAATTCAGCACAAGGAAATCCACACAGGCCACATGTGGTTTAGAAATTGTAGGTGTTGTGAGCCTTGTGTCTGCATAATGTCTTGTCCTTGGTATGCAGTAAACATTCCACATCTTCAGGGGAAACTCCCACATAGCCAGCAGAAGGAGGGCTTTTAAAACCCTAGATCCCAACTTCAGCTCAAAGGCACGAGCGGACAATAAATTTTCCATCTGCAAAGGAAGCGTCCAATTTCACCCGATTATTTTGATACGCTGCTTTAACGAGGCGATTGTGCAAGAGCAATCACAGATGGACAGAAAAAAAAGGCTCAGCAACACACAAACTCTGAAGAGGGAAAGATGTTTCAGAGTGAAGGCTCTGCCAATGACCAGGTCACACTGCAGAAGTCAAGGGGGACAGATTTCTACCCAGTTTTTCAGCTCACAATTCACAACCTTGTTCAGAAAGAAAAATCAGCTCTTACCCCACTACCAAAAAAGTCAATATACCAGAGCTCTCAGCTTAGAGCATGATACTGAGGAGTTGCTAAGTCATATACTCCATGACAGAAGAAACCTGATGGGTACTAACCCTGGGATAAATTTCTGCCTGTCACATGGGACCATGAATGTCTTTGTTCCTCTGCTACACCCCTCCGAGATGAGGATGGATGTCCCAACATTGTTCTCTTTTTTTTCCCCACTTTATATTTAATTTTAAGAAAACATTTTCTAAATTATAATAGTTTTTTAAAAATCTGGTTCCAAATGTAGAATACTTCAATCTGAAAGACAAAGAATGTGAGAAGTATTTGAACTGAAGCAAAAATGCCTCCACTGAATCAACCCAAATGTTCCCTTAGATTTTGTGCTGAAGCAAAACTCAGTTTTTCATTCAAATCTGAGTAGAGACTGAAAAACTAACATTACCTCAAACGTTCTAGGGGAAAAAAGGAACAATGAAACCCTTTTCCCAGCAGAAGAACCTTCCTCTTACAGTAAAGAGTCTGATGCCATCTTTCAGAGCAGGATGGCCTTGGAGAGATCGACCCAACCCACTTCACATGACAAAGTGAATGACTAAATCCACCCACATCCCTTCCCAGCAGGGACCCAGCAACGCTATGGGCATCAGTCCTTTTTGGGAAATAAAGTGTGCTCCCAGCTTCATGTCACAAACATCATACATAGAAAAACATCTGCCCATCAGCACACAGCAGATATACAGGCAAACACATCATCCCCCAGTTCCCAAAGGGCAGAACAATTGTGGAAGCTACAGGAGCTCTAAGAACACTGGAGACTAGGAAGGTGTCAGAGCTCCTCCAGCTTCCCCAAGTGTACAGGCAACCCAGACACTTTGGGCCAGGGAGAGCAAGAGACCATAGAAATTCCCACTGCAGTATTACTGGAGGGAAAAAAGCAGGTATGATTCATGGAATCATTAAGGTTGGAAAAGACCTTCAGGATCATCGAGTTACCATTCAACACACCTCTGAAGGAGGAGTCATGTGGGGAAACATTGTTTGAGGAATGATTTAAAAAAAAAAAAAAAAGAGCCATGAAGTCATTTATATTTATTCCACGCTGAACTTTGTAGATTAATTATGGAGGAAAAAATAGGTACTGACAGCTTGATGTTGACTTTTAAGCTGGTTATTAGAACAAAGCAAGCCGAGCGTGATCTTTAGAGGAAATAGTTTCTGATAGGGTCCTGGTGCTATGTTTCTTAGGTAACTGGACTCTGGCCAAACCATCTGGCCCTTCTGTATTTCATTCTAACAAAGAGGACTTCACAAAGCCTGGAAGAAAATCCTGTACACAAGAAATGTAAGACTCATGCTCAGCAATGTGCCATTCAAGGAGATATTTGATACATTTTAGAAGGATTTAGAGGAAAGAAGGTAGGGAAATTAAAAACAAATATTGAAAAAAGTGCTTATATCTGAGGAAAAAAAAGCAGAACAGCCTCTGCATTGTGATGCTGTGGGGTTTTGCATTATTTGATCTTATGTAGGAAACAAGCTTCTTACTTTTGAAAGAGAAAGCCTCTTTCTCCCTGGGAGAAAGGGAACAGCAGTCTCAGGGTCACTGTTCCCTAGACAGAACCTTGGCTCAGTTTGGAAGAGACCAGCTCCAGAGAGCAGCTTGCCTGCCTTCTTTCCACCAAAACTAGTGAAGAGCCATTTAAACCTGATCACAATGATGGTTTCTTCTGATACTGACACTCAAGCAAAACAGCCCCAATCCAAGTCACAGCCTGCTCAGCATCAGGGAGAAACGTGCTCCCTGAAGTAACTGCACTTCCATCCATTTAATACACTGCCTTTCATCTTGGTAGCTAAAGCAAAATTGGATTCATAGGGATGTCCATTGTGGGGAACAAGAATGTAACTGTGTCCTCATGTACTCATTTGCAGCAGCGTCAGCACCTGCAGGCTCCAAGTCTTATATGAGAAACCTGCAATGAGCTGACAACCACTGAATATTTGGCAGGAAAAAAAGGGATAATTAGGGTTCTCAGCAGATGCTCCTAATCTGCTCTCCAAGGCAGGTGGGAGCTTATTACAAATTCCTTGTGTTCATGTGGGTGTCAGAGGAGTTTCTCCCTGTCTCAGGCCAGTCAAGTGCTCTGTCATGTCCTGCACAGCAAAGTAACACAGTGTCTCTCCTTTTCATCAGCCAGGCATAGGATCAAACAAAAACAGGACACAGCAGAAAGAGACTGACCTTTTCCAACTCCTATCATATCCCTGATATCTCATTTCTCTGTCAAGGCTCATCTTTTCCCTCAGGTTTCTACCTGCACTGGAGTTGTGGCAGATGTTCCCACACAGGCAACAACCCTGGCTTGTTGAAGTGCCCCATGACAACCATCATGCAAGGAGAGAGGGTCTGCTCCCAACAGCACAGGCAAGAGCCTGCAGGACAAAGCTGAGGTGCTCCGAGGGAGCCACAGGGTTTGTCCTGCAGATGAAGGAGTAAAGCCCCCCTGGGCCACAGTCCAGGAGAGTCAGAGATCTCCCAGCTGTGTACATGTGTATAAACATTTAAGCACTCATAACACTATAAAGTAGCACCTTTTGTGCCTAATAGTTATTTTTGAAGCTTTCAGTTTTCATTGTCTCAGGAATCTTTTACTGAACTGTGGACTTGCAGTGTTATGCCAATGAGTTGAGTCAAGCAATCAGCTCTGACCCCATTGTCAAGCTTCCCTTTCCTTTTTCTCCTCTTCCAGCCTCCCAGCAGCACCAGGGATTACCCTCTGCTCCCAGCTGTTCAGGCAGCTAGACAAAGCACCCTGACAGCATCCAGCAACCTCTGCTTGAGCAGGAATGACAAACTGCTGTATCCAAAAAGGAACACGGGGTTGACAAAGCACATTACTGGAGTTAAAGCCAACAAGCACTTAGCCATGGGGCTGTGCTCCTCCAGGGCCTCAGGCAGCTCTGTACCAGCACTGCCCAGGTAGGGCCATAGAAACACCCATCACCACCTCTCCTCTTTCCTGTGTCCCAGATCCTCACTTGGTTTTGATCTCAGCAAAACTACTCCTCTGCTGCTCACTTTCATCATGAACTCTGCAAGGATCTGCAAGGAACTTAATTTCTTCCACCTCACCTGAAGTGAGGGTCAAAATACAAAGCCAAAGCTTTTTGCCTTGTCTGGAAGCTTTTTCTCTGGAGAAGTGGTTTCAAAGGTGCTGGCAGCAAATGAATCAACTTTTCATTTTGCACTTTTTCAGCTTTCAGTGCCCTAAAAGTATCTTTTCCCTCAAGTGAAAATGTGCATGAACATTTTCTTTGGTCTTAATATAAATGACAGATGTACAAAATGAACCAATCTAATGGATCATTGGTGCCAAAAAGAGTTGATCCCCTCACTCATGATCCCACATTTATCCTCTTTGCCATGGCTCTGGTGCTCAGCAGAGCCTGCACTGAACCCCAAATACAGCAAACCTGCTTCTGACAGGTCATCAAGGTACATCTTCCCAGGACAAGGTCTGCCAAATGCCAGGACTTGTGCCAGGGAGGAGATGGGAAGACAGCTGGAAGCAGGTAGAGAACATAACAGTTCACTGCTGCCAGAGGGAAGAAACCAGCTTAACTGTGGCATCTAAAGTTCACCCTGGTGACTCTGGATACAAAGAGTAACTGAAATAAAGCAGAAGACAGTGAGCAGAGCTGGAACCCATGAATCTCCTGACTAGATGGTAAAGCAATTCCATTCTCCTTTGAAACCTCACTTTGCTCCCCTTCACCAAATTTCTCTGAGAAATGGGGTGAGAAACTGCATTTCATATTTTCCATCCTCTGTCCCCTCTTGCTGCTAATGATTTGATGGCAGAAATTTTCCAAAGCACCCAGGAAATCCATTTGCCTGATTTCTAATGAGAATAAAGTATCAAAAGCCCCTTTGGCTGCATCACCATAACAGCCCATATATGCAGCCTGCCATAAAGAAATAACAGCTATTTACTGAGTGATATAAAGATTAGTTTAATGCTATAAATACTTCCAAACATTGTTGAAACGTTAACTAATCCACTCTCACAGCCTCTCCTTGTGGCAAATAAAGACCATTCTTTATATGTTGAAGGGGGTTTACAGCAGAGAATTTTTTATATATGCAGGAGCATCTCCTGGCAGTAGCTCTGAAACTGTCAGTGCTATTAGGGACCCTTTTGAGGAAGAACCAGGGCTGATATTAACACACCTCAACTGGATACTCTTTAAGGAGGAGATGGGGACTTTCTCACACAGGTCCTGGCAGTCACCTTTCACTGAGAGGAAGCAGCTACTTAATTAGTCAATTATTCTGAAACAAGCGTAATTTTGCTCTTTTACCTTGGATGGCTGTGATTAAAAAGTGAGAGGGACCAGCAAGAGAAAACAGACTCCCAAACTCAGACAAAACATAGGATACAGTAGTAGATAGTATAAACTTGCTTTCTATGGATACTTCAGACTGGCTTCACAGTTATTTTGGTCTATGGTAGTTCAACCATCCAGAAACCACTCTGGTGATCTGCTTTGAAACAGGTAAGTATAAATACCAATGTAATGCATCTTCACTCATGTATCCTTAGATTTTAGGAAAAAACTAACTATAGTAACAGCCTATTCTTTATCTGGAAAGATAGAAAAAAACATTATAAACTGTTCCACACAACCAAATATTGTATCTATCTGAGAAAATACATAAAGACACATATAAAGCTCAAAGGGCAAAGCATCCTACTGTTGGGATCAGTTTCTCCCTTTCCAGCTGGCTATCACACATCTCCTGGGCATCCTGGTATCCCAGGGCAGCTGCCCCTTTGCTCTGAAGCAAACTGCCCTGCCCACATGGGATCACCCCCAAAGACTCTACTATGAAGAGCTTGTACAAGGCAAGAAAGGCAAAACTAGTGGAAAAGGGGATGAGGAAGCAGTGAAGGAAGCTGTCTGTTAGCAATACCTCCTGGGGCTGTAGGCAGGCAAAGGACCACTTGCTTTGTACCTTCTGTTTGGCCTCAGGAATGGAAGCCCAGAGGCCTGGGTTCCCTTATGATAAAGGTCATGCTTAATCTTTTGGACCATTTCATGTGCCACAGTGATTCACCACATACCCCAGAGAGGGGGGACTACACCATGGCTGGGACTATCAGCCATGGGACCTGCAAACCCCTTGTGGGAGAGGCTGTAGGATGAGCAAGACCTCAGCAAATGGAGCCAGGCTGGAAGAGGCTTGAGGCTGAGGGATACCTGTGGCTCTCTGGGACACCTGGCCCTCAGGGGTGTCTGTTCCTCCCAGCTTTGAGAAGGAAACACAAGGAAAACACACTAGGAAAGACTACATGAAAAGTAAAAGTAGCCCTGAGGACCAGTTCCCTGTTTGGTTGACCCTCACATGACTGAATAAGCTTCATTTTCAATCATAATGGGAGAGGTGAACTCTTCTGGGGCACTCTGTCCTTCCTGGGCCTGCTTCCCATGCTCCTGCCAGGACACAGCCACCAGGTCCTGGCAGCAGGATACAGCACTGAACCATTTCACTTTGGTTCCCTACTTTTAACACAGCAAGGGACCCAGCTTCTCTCCTCTGCTGGAATTTGGAGAAGCCACACTGAGCTTGAGTTGAGCATCTTAAAATTAAAGGTCACAAACACGGCTGCGCTGCACATCCCAGGGTAAACATTTGCCCACACGTCACCCCTCTAATATTTCTCACTTTAGACCCAGATCTACTTGCATTTCTCACAGGCTGCCATTATCTCTTATTTCCTTGTGAAAATTATAGGCAGGAGATAAAACTAACTCAGGGCTGAGGTTGTACTGAACCTTGCTCCCATGCAGGGTAGAGGAGATTCCCACTGCTGGGAACATCTGTTATTTTGGAGTGGCTACAGAAATGTCTCTAATCCTCTCTGCCTCTGGTCACATCAGACCAAGGTAAAGGAAGGGGTTTTGGAGAGAGCAAGGCAGGGTGGGAAGCACCTTGCCAGTCCTGCTGGCAGGACACTGGTGCTGTTAGCAGGTAAGAACCTGCTTGCTCTTGGCTCTTCTCTCTCTGACATGGGGTTTGGTCTAAGCCCAGCCAAGGGGCAGCAAAGAAGCAGCAAAGTCCTGGAGAGAACAATCTGCTACACTCCAGCAGGAGGAAGTGACATCTCCTGGACAGGCTCAGCTGTGCTGGACAGAGATGGGAGGAAGCCAGTGCAGCTCCAGACCTTCTCTCAGTTCACTCAGTTCTTCTGAACTCAGATCAAGGTCATGGAAAGGCTTTCAGTCCCCTGTTTCACCTCTTCTTGGGTGCCTTCACAGGGTAACATGAGCTCCAGCAATGCACACACAACCCCAAACAGTTACACTGGCTGCTCCTCTACCTGCTCAGCTCTGCACCCAGCTGGGTACACTGAGTTACAAAGCAGCAGAATGACCACCCCGAGTGGACACAGGAACCTGGCCTACCTTTGTCCAGGTTGGGCCTGACAACCAGTCAGGTCACACAGGCTGCTGGGAGCCCCCACACTGCTGTGGATGGGCCAGCAAATACAGATATGCAAAGAAATCTCCTATTTTAAACAAACCCATAATTCAACAAATGCACTGAAATACTTTTGTTAAACACTGAATGGAAAAAAAAAGGCACACTTTGAAATTCCTATTTTGACATTTTTAAAGTAATGAGTCACCAGGAATACTTTGGAGTATTTATAAAACTCTTTGTTTAAATACAAGTTATAAATGGAGTTAAGGTTTTTATTTAAAGTGAGGATGAAGGGGTAGGATCTGCAACTTCTGGTTTAGTTGTTGTTGTTGTGTGGGGTTTTTGAGAAGAAATTTTGAGTTTGTATCCAGGTCCAGGAAAAAGGAAGAGAGGAAAAAAAAGACACTAACTCCTAATTTTTTTTCCACAGACCAAAACTGCTATCCCTGGGCATCTCTTCTCACCACCTCCATTGCTTATATTTCCACTCCAAAACCACCATGTATCAAGCAAGCTTATGTCCACAGTCAGTTAATTAAGGTTACAGGGTTTAAGGACAGAAAAAAAAAATTAACCACACTAAGGGTTGCAAGCAATGATACCCCAATGGGAACAGAGTCTGGAAAATTCACCCTCACACTGGCCAAGAGCTTTCCCCCAGTGTAAAGTTTCTGGAGCAGATGAGGCAATAAACAGCAAACTGGGCTGATGTGCAACATATGACAGAAACCTCATAGGAGGAAACTCTCCCAGCCCTGGCCTGCACGGACACAGGAGCTGGAAGACAGGCAATTTTTAGACATGCCAATGGCATAGTCAGGCCAGTTTGGGGGCCCATCCTCACCTGCTTTGCTGAGAGGAGATGCTGTTTTACTGCATTGTAAAAGACTAGGAAAGCTGGGCTGAGGTCCATGGCGCCAGATGGTGATGATGGCCACTGGCCATCAGGGATGGCAGGGCCACACCCAGGTAAGTTCACCCCCATTCTGTCTGCCACGGGCTTTGTTTTCATGCAAAACGCCTTCCCCACAGAGCTTACTGCAACTTGCCTGGTCAATTTTGGATCTTGTGGTGGAACCACTGTGGTGGGAACAAAGGCAAGGAATCAGGTATCTGTTTGAGGGATGGGGAAACAGCCAGTGCGGGACTCCAGGCAGGTACATCTGCTCTAAACACAATCAGAGCTATGGTTTCAGACCAGGGTATTCTGAAATCAAAGCCCATCTGTCCACAGAAGGAACTGTGTGATCTGTGCGGAGTTGAACTCCAGAGCTCAGTGATGTTCCCAGTGGATAGCTGAGGGATGCAGCTTTGGCACTTACATTGTCACTTCCATGTGGCAATTATAAATCCAGTTGGTTGGATTTATATACACCAGCTGGCTCTCTGGAGGTGAAGGGGTGGGATCTTGTCAGGAATATCAGCTGGGAACACAGATTTAGCTCCAGAGGAGCAAGCAAGCATTTGAGCTGTGCTGCCTCTAGGCTTGGAGCAGTTTCAGCCAGTCCTCCAAAAGCAGTAGGAAGTGTCGGAGTCCAACCCAGTGGAGAACACAAACATTTGAGTAAAGCAATCCCAGGAATTGAGGCAAAAGGACAGCACTGCTGGTATTAGAGAGGGGCAGGAAACAATGTTATCATCCAAGGAGAATGTGGTATTTTGCAATGTTTTCTTGTCCAAGATCAGTGCAAAAAGTCTTACTAAGAGTTTTTTTAAAAAAAAACACTCAAGATATTATTTTAAGCGTTCAATCTGTACAGGCCTCCCTCCCTGGTTTGCTCTCAAATATAAAGAACAGAAGAGCCATTTTAACTCATAATTTGTCTGTTTTCTCAGTGTAAAACAATACAAGCCAAAAAGACAAAGCAGTCCTGACTTCCACAGACATCTCCCTGCCCAGGATATCTCCTTCATCCTTTGGGGTCTGCTCTTCCTGGCCAGGAACTTCTGCACCCACCTCAGGGCAGAGTCCTCCCTTTCCTTCCCTTCCCTCTGCTCAGCAAAGGGAATAACTGGTTAGAAAACCACTCACGAGAAAAACAAGCAGGAACCACAGGCTTTCTGCTAAAGTTAAGCCAGGCAAGCAAGATCTGTAACACAGCTGGAAAATACTCTGTAGCTGCACATCTGCAGATTTGCTGTTGCACCCTAATTCAGAGCCCCCAGCTATTGTGATTACGTGCCCATGAGACCAGCCAAGGAATGTAATAAATTTGTGTACAAAGAAAGCAAAATACAGTATCTGGAATAGAAACGCCTTATGGAGGTCCTGAATTGCAATTTTATACCCTGATATTAAGCAAATCCTCTGCCCTTACCTGTTTCTAGCCCCTCATTTCTACACAGTTCCACGACAATCTTCAAATGAAAGTCATGACACTTGTATGATTTCCCTACACTTCCCATCTCTGCTAACAGGCTCAGGTTGCTTCTCAATGTAGTTCTGGATCCTTACATCTCAGTGAGAAGCCACATACACTTTGACTTAGACAAGACAAGCCCAAAGTGGAAGCATCCTGTGTTTCTTTAACAAAGTGAGGTAACCCTCCTACACTGCACCACAGAAAATATAATAAAAGCTGAACACAAAGATATGAGTTTTTTCCCCACATACAGCAGATCCCTCATCTCCTCACCATGTTAAAACATGGAGCTACTACCTCTTCAAGCAAGGGGCAATGTTGCCCTCAACACTAATTCAAACTTTGCTCAGACACAAAACTCCAGGGGCTCGTGGTGCAAGATCCTCACAGGGGTATTAACTCCATCATTTCAGGGACAGAGCACCCATTTCCATAGGTTGTAACTGGCTTACAACAAGGAGCAAACAACAGGGAGTCATGGATGCACCATGGAGGCAGCAGGAGGGACCAAGGCAGAAGCTGGTGCTTCCAGGCCTGGGAGATCCATTGGGAACTGAGATGTGGACTGGCCGCCTGTGCAGCATCAAGTGATGATGACAGAGCTGCCATGGTGAGGTGGAGCAGGGACAGCTGCTCAGAGGAGGCAAGTGAGGATGGCAGGAGCTCAGGAAAGAAGTCATTCTGAACAGAGTCAGACTAGATAACTTACAGAAAGCATTTTTGAGAGGCACTCACAAACACGCCTGGTTAGGGGAGGGAAAAAAATAAACACAGTTGACTCCTATGCAGCAACAAATTCCTCAGTGACTTGCTAACCCTTCTCCATTTGTGCAAACAGCCACACTGACACACAACAGCAGAGAGACAACCTGAGATCAAGGGGAGCTCTCACTGTCCAGAGAACCAGCTCTGCATGCAAGCCCCAAGGCTGTGGCTCTTACCACAGTGATTTCTCCAGAAAGAAAACAAATTTCTCTGCTTCACAGCCACAGAGACAAGCCTCAAACCTCTTCACCCTAAAGATTAGTCACAACAAGAAAATTAGATTAAAAGCTGTTGGCTGCTGAGGGCCCCAGCTCAGGGACTGCTGGGTCCCTGTGAGCTGCAGCAGTTGGAACAGAAATCAGGAGAGCACAACGGCGCCAAAAATGCATTTACTGTCCCTTGCACATAGTCCAGAAGCTGCAAAATTAGTGCAAAGCTGCAAAATGGCTGTTTTCACCCCACCCCTGCTTCAGCAGACCTGCAAGCAGGCTGAAAGGCACGCTGGCACCAAGAGAATGGGAAAGGCTACAGGTGCTTCAAAGGCTACAGGTGCTTCAAAGGCTACAAGAACCCCCTGAAATCCAGCCCATGCTGACACACAGTGCTGGATTAGGGCTCCTGACATTCTCTCCACAAGCGATGCTGCCAGGGTAGCCTTTTCCAAACGAGATTTCCACCCTATTCATTTCAATAACACAGCCTGTACCCAGGGGAAGAAGGGGGAAAATGGAAAAAAGCAGGAAGATCAAAGCTCTGCAAGTCCATAATATTTTATTAGTTCCTTCCATCTGTCACGCTCCAATGACTCCTCGGGAAATAAGCCCCCTCTCGAGATCTGCTACCTTTTCCTTGCTGACTCCGGCTTGTGAGCAGCCGCTATTGTGAGCCTTTATTGGTTATTTGTTCCGTCTGAACGAGCTTCGGCTCCTCATTCACAAACCAGCCTCTGCTCCTTGAATCGGAGGGTGAGGGAGGGGGAGGATCTTGCTGAGCTTCTGTTATGTCTTTCACGCTCCGCTCGGTGCCTTCTGCATCAATGGAGACCTCAGGAATCCTCAGGCTTTGTTCTCTTCTGCATGCGGGGGCTTTTCCTGCTAAAATAGCAGGTAGCAGCAATAACCCTGAGTACATATAATCATCCAAATCCATCTGCCAGGGCAAAAGAGAGACGCAACATGCTGCTTTTGGGGAAAGAAAAGCACTTTGGGGGAGCAGGGGAGAGGAGGGGAAAGAGCCAGATTTCCTGAACACCTCTGAATAAAGTAGAGCAGAGGGAGATTTTTATAATGGGGAAAATTGCCTTGTTTCACTACTATCAGGATGCAAATGAATGAATTTGAAAGGCTGTCAGTGGATAAACTCCATAAGATGCTGTGCTATGGTAACTGAAGGGCTCCCACCCATTCATGGCCCTTCCCACTCCAAAGGCACTGCAAGCAAGCACTGTCCTGCTTTCTCCAGAGCCACAAACATATGATGGGGATAGACTTCAATCACCCTGACTTTCATCATCAATTAAGGATGCCCTAAATGGAAGCATCTTAAAATGCTCAAGTCCCCAAATCCCACTCAACGGAATCAACTTGAGCATTCAAAAATCACTCTCAACTCCTGGTTTCAGGAGAGTTTGACCTTGTTTCACCGAAATCAAGCTCCTTGACTGACACAAACAAATCAAGAACCTTTTGTATCAAAGCCTCTCAGGACACCATATCCAAGCAGGCTGGCCACCGTGACATGGTGGGTGCATGCAGACATGTGCTCCTGCCTGTGTTTTTTATATGTGGCTCTTTTGGTGTAGCTGCAGCTCCTCGGTGAATGACAAGCCTGCTCCTTTCTTCATCAGGGCTTCTGTTAATGCACTGCTGGTAACTTTGCATGAAGGGTACCCACTGTGCTCAGCACCACACTGGGAAAGAGCTGGCTCCAAAAAGGATATTGCTCCCGCTCTTTCACCCTGGAGAAAGCTGCCTGCACTTATCAGCTACTGCTTTCCCCTGACCCATGGCTCTTTCTCACCCTGCTCCATCTGTCTCTGTAATTCAGGGCTTGCGCTTTATCTGGCCTGGCATTGTCTTTGGCAGCCACTGCAGATGTTCAGATGTGGCTGGTCCAAATGTCTCAATGGTAGATCAGGTAAAGTATCTCCCCCTGCCATTCCCAGCCCTCATTTTCTAGGGTCTCTGAAGCATCTTTTGGTCCCATGGTGAGCCAAGATCACATGGAGCTTGCAAAAAACCTGCTTCAGAAAGTTTTGCTTACAGTGTCCTGGCCCTGGATTGCACATGGCAGAACAGACCCCTTTTTGTACAAGGCCTCGTGCACAGAACCAGTCTACCTGTGAAACACAATGTGAAGTACAACACACTGGTTTTGGTGCACATGATCTCCACCTCCAAAACAAAAGGGAAGACCTAGTAATGGATTATGGGAAAGCTAAATATTTTCCTTGTTCAATCCCAGAAGTATGTTTCCCCTTATTTAATAAGGCACTAAACCCAAAGCATATCCCTGGATGTGCTTGCTTTCTTGGGGGTTTTTTCACTCCAACAAGTACCACCTGGGCAACCCCAAGAGGATATGATCAGGGTTCTCTTCCCTTCCAATGCTTGAGTGTTTGTACAGAGAGGAGTCATTCCACATTCTGTGCAAAACGTCGTGAGAACTAAGCCATTGGAACAAAAGATTTTCTCTCTTCCCTAAAGCTTTAGCACTCTCACTTGGTGATTTCGGAGACCAACTTCATGTATCATTTGGCATCACTACACTGCTTGTGCGCACCTGCTTCCCCCTCTATCACAGGTATTGGCTCTTCAAAACATCTGTGACAAAGTAACCTCAAGCTAGTCTTCCCTTTCACATGTGGCTTGTTTTTTATTTTCTTCTTTTTTCTCCTTCCTCTGTTAACCACACAGTGTTCATAGGACACAGGGCAGCTCCAATACAGCCTTGGCAGGTCCGTTTTACTACAGATATTTTCTGATTATGGTAGTTCTGGATTGTAAGTGACAGCAAGTCACTTATCCATCAACTGCTTCACAAAACTGAGAAATAACTTTTTAAAAATCAGCACTACTGCCACAACAATCCTTGCAAATCCAGTTTTACAGAACAACAGCAACACTGCAAACATTAATTCCTCTGTCCTACCCTGAAGGATCTGAATAGTTCATGCTATGCCAGAAGTGAGGGGAGAAAGGCACTTCAGCAAAGGTAGAAGTTAGATAAAAGCTCTCAGTTCCCAGCCTTCAAGCTGGTGTCCTCCCCCATCTATAAGTGTATCAGGATTCTGAGGCGCATCCATTCCTTCAGCAGAAAACAAGCAGGCCAGCTTGTGCAAGCTTTCATTGTATCCTGCAGATCTCAGAGCAATATTTTAAGTCACAAAGCAATTCAGAAAAAGAATTTTAAGCCTCCTTTGGCCTACAGTGCACCAGCCACAGTCTTGTCTCAGAAGAATAGCTGGCTGGCCTGAACATCAGAGTGGATTATTGTCCTGAGGGTGCAAAGTCGGAGATGAGGCTGCTGCGCGTCATTAAACAAACAGATGGAGAGACAGCCCCAGAGGCTCCGACAGAGCCTGATGCTTTCTGGCTCTGAGTGTGCTTGTTCCAGGAGCAGGAGTGGCTCCAGAGCACTCTGTGAAAGAAAGATATACAGCCACGGGCTGCAGCCTCAGAGACTCGAGCTCATTGATGAAGGAGAACAGAGGCAAGAAAGGGACAGAGGCCTTTTCCTTACAAGCAGCTCATGGGGAGCAAGCACGTCATGGGGCTCTTCTGAGTGAGTTCAGAGGGAATCCAAACTGCCCAGAATGGGCTCATGGGTGCTCTGCTGAAAGGATCACAAGGAGCACCCTCGGGTACTCAGACCTAGGCATCATTTTTGGTACTAGAAGCTGCAGCTCTCAAAGCGTGCATTTCTTATAGGTCGCTAATATTAAAGACATATTTAGTAGGAATGTCTCCATTTCTCATGAAAGCTCAGCTATATTTTCACATACATAAGCAAACAGTGCAGTTCTTTCCAAATAGGGTACTGGTTTCATTTGGCACAAAACTCCTGCAGCTCCATCAGCATTAGGACAATGCAGTGACTTGGTGCAACATCGCTGGACATCCAGATCATTTGCAACCCAACACATTCCTGAGCTGCTGTGACACACTGCTGTGCTTCATGCCTCTTATCCCCATCCTTCCTTCCACCATACTTGATTGCTGGACAGCAAGGACTCCAGTCACAGCATGATTGCAGAGAAAGCAATCCCCCATCCCAGTTAGCAGCAGCTCTCCAGCACACACCCAGTGCAGGGAGCAAGATGAAGCAGAACTGCCTCCACACTGGGGCCTTCCCTTTCCTGAGGGAAATGGAGGAAAGAAGATGCTAGAAACCAGGCCATGTCTCTTCCATCCTGAAAGGAGCAATCATTAGAGCAAGCCTGCTGAGGAGGATCCAAATGTTTTCCTGCAGCTGCCTTGTAATTTCTCTGCCTCTCTGCTACTCAAAAGTATAAATCAAACAAGAAAGAAGGAGGCAGTTTCTTGTGCACACTCACTTCTATCAACATTATCAACCAGGCAGTTGGCCCTGCAGTGAGCAGGACACTGGACTAAAAGACCTCCAGAAGTCACTTCCCACCTGAATTATTCTCTGTTTCTCTGACATTCTAGAACTAAAGCCAAGGCAAAAATACAAAACAGTCCTCACATAGTTTTTGCTTCATCATTAGTTAGAACCTTTCTGTAAGTTCTCCTGGACTTCCTGTTTTGATCTCCAGAGTTTGATCCCAGAGGATTCAAAGTAAGTCTGCAGGTGCAGTCTTGCAGACAAACCAGGCTCTTGAAAGAGGATGCATAAACTTGATTTACTGTAAATCCTGTTCCATCTGAAGAGAAACGGAAGCCACATCCTCCACTGAAGCATCTCATGGCCAGACCTTGCTTCTGACATATCTGGGAGCCTGTTCAGGTCAGGACTTTGGGAGGATGCTTACATCCTGCAAGCATAAAAGCATCCACCTGACAGCCCAGTGAGATGGAACTGAGCAAAGTTTTCTTCCAATCTTTTATTCGACATGAGTAAGTGCATGACCTTCGGTGCCAGAGAAATTTCATGACTACACTCTGAAAAAGTCCCTGCTTCAACAGATTTTAGAAACAGAGGAACAGTACCATGCTCTAGAGGTCTAGAGATGGGGATGATGCAGCCCATAACCTGCCTGAGAGACATTTTTAAATGGAAGCATCCTGTTTACCTGGGGGAGAATGATCTCATCCACCTACCCAGTTCTTAGCAGCTTTTGTCATGGTTAGAAACCAAGCAGTATCTCTGGGATGGCAGGAACTTCTCACAGAGCTGTTCTGGCTGAATTTGTGCTAAGCTGGTATTAATATCAGTTCCTTTATCTCCATTTCTGAAAAAGGCTCCAAGCATTAACAGCTTCAGTAATGATTCATGGGTTTAAATTCCTAAACCTTTTGGGAACAGGAAATTAAAGCCAAGACGAACAATACCCACAGATTAAATATATTTAGCTGCTGTGTTTCTTGTTGAGAAACTCAGAGAACTGTTTAGTGGTGCTTTTCATGTGGCTGCTCCATGTGGAAATGATGGCAGCTTGTGTCTGAAGTCAAAAAGACAAACTAAAGGAGGGATGCAGGAAGATATTTTATTGTTTTCCTCATGCTTTCTGCTCTCCAGCAGAGCTTCTCTGGGCATGAGCTTCTCTCCAGCCTCTTTACATCAGATAAAAAACAACTAAAGGAACTGCCTCACATCACACGGTAGGGCACAAGGCATGAGGGAGGGAATCCCCCCTTCTGTAGGCAAGTTCTTCCAGGAGGAAGACTCAAAATGTTTCCAGAAGAGGGTCACCTTCACTCCAGGTGGGCAGTGGCAGAAAAAAGTCACTGAGTCTGTACCGTGCACCACTGCAGCAGCTGTTCCCTGGGAGAGAACCAGCAAAAGCAAACAGTTCACAGCATCTCCCTCCCCTTTCTGGGCTGAGACATCCCTTTCTGCAGTTCATCCATAACTGTGTTGAGTCAGGAATCAAAACCATTCCTTGGAGCACCGTTTCAGTGCCCTGGCTGCTAGGTCCCTGCTCATCCACTCTCAGGGCTGCTTGTTGACAGCTGTTTCATAGAGCCAAGGATCCCAGTTCTTTGTTTTTTCCCTACTTCATTAGCTAAACAAACAATGACACCATATAAAATACCACCCGGCTTGTCCGTCTGGGAGACACAAACCCATGCAAAAGTTATCTAGGAGACAATTTTAGAAACAGGCTGTGCCTCTGCCAAACACAAGCGCTCAGCTCCAGTTCTTGGAGAGCCAGCAGCACTCTGAGCTGAGCCCACTGTGAGAGCAGCTCCAACAGGAAGCTCACGAGGACAGAGCACAGTCAGCGAGACACCAGGGAACTGAGCTATCATACTGCTAAGGTTTTCAATTAAATAGGCTGTTGAAGACCCAAATATCAGCACCAACTCATTCTTTGGGAGTAAATTTGAGTTACAGATATTACTTGAGGCTTGAAGTCTTAACAGAAGACTTGATAAGGACATAGAAGACAAACACCATAGAGCTGACTGCCTGGATGGGAAACACATTTCCCTGTGATTTTCAGCACCAGGTGTTTAAACCTAAGCTGGAAGATTAAGACTGCAGAAAAACACAGAAATAAAGGCATCTGAGTGGAGAAATCCCTTTCCCACACTTCTATCAGTTACCCTGTGCACTTGGCCAGGCAGAAGTCATGGCACCAGGAGCCACCAGGAGCTTGGGCAGATACAGGCAGTGGATGGAGCCCAGTGGTACTTGGAGGGGATGACAGGACCACACACTTTACAGCTCTTTGGAGCAGGACTTTCATCCTTTTTGTTCAATTTTCATCAAACCCTCTGTGACAGAGGTACCAAGCACAGAAGCCAGTTGACACATCTCAAAAGAACTACGGACACAGGGTGACAAAGCTGCTCAGATGGACTAAACTCATCATCCAAGACAGCCTGCAAGGATTTCCCAGCTACAGAAGAAATCACTGTACAACAGAGGCCCTTCCAAAGTCCAGAGGCACAGAATTGTCCAGCTTTCACCATCAGAGCTGCTTGTCCCAGCCTGTGGTTCAAGGGAGCCAGCTCTACCACCCACACGAATTCCTGGGAAACTTCTGTCACTTTCTGATGGGTTTGGATCAGATCTCTGAGGTTAAAGGCAAGTGGTTCATCAAGGCTAAACATACACTTGTTCTATCATATGTAGCAGATTGATTTTGCCCCCGTGGAAGTGTTTTATGACAGATTCCATAACCAGAACTTCTGGCACCATGTGGCCCCAGGCACTGTGGTCACACCAGCCCACTGTGCAGAAACCAGCTTATCTGCTCATTGGGGACATCTGATGCCTGACTCAGAGCAGTGCACTGTTCAAACCACCCCCACACGATGCCACCAAGCTAGAAAATTAAACTTCCTATTCATTGTTCAATTGAGCTCAAAGCTCTCTCATTAGAATCAGTGAGCAGTTTTATTTATCCCTGCTTTGTTTACCAAGTCTGAGAAAGCATTTCAAGATTTGCTTCATATAACTCTGTGTCTCCAGTCTCAGCATCTCAGATGCTGGGGAAGAAAACTCTCAAAGTGATTCCTTAGACACTGACCATCTTTCTAAAGACAAAACCTTTCCTGTTGCTCTCCTGGACCATTAACCAAGTGGCACCACACCTTGACACATTACTCTGTCCCCATCTAGTTTGTGACTCGTCCAAGTTACCCACCCCTACCCTCAGTTATGCTGGATCCAAAGGCTTGTTTTGTGGTGCATACAGGGCTATGTGCTTCTGACCCACAAAATAGTTGTAGTTTACTGTGCTGTACTAGACCAAATGTGACTTGTGAGAAGAAAATGGTGCTGCATTCCCCTTCACATGGATTTTCCTCTCTTTCAGAGGAAGCAGAGAGGCTGGAGCTGAGGGCACTAAGCCAGGCCTCAGTGTCCTTCACAGACAAAGCAGAAGGACATGTCTGCTGCGAGTTAGAGCAGTCTACTGAGCTCATTCATGCACTTGTCTCGGACAACAAGCTTGAATCTTTCAGAGAAAAGCTGCCCAGGAGCACGAAGTTCAAGAGAAGTGCTGAGGTGACCCCACGGGCAGCGCTGCTTTGGCGAGGCATGAAGTGGTTTCAAGTGAGGTCAGTCTAGCAGTGCCCAACCTGCTGGAGAGGCAGAGGAGTGCTCTTTAAACTGGAGTGGAAGGTGTGAGGACCACAGGGAACAAGAGCTCTTAGTGGATTTCAGGAGAAACTGGAGGTGAACTCCAGACAGGTGAGGACAGCAAGGCTGAGCTTCACCCTGCAGCTGCACTGTCCCTGCTCCCCAGCCCACACAGCCCTGACCTCATGCTGTTTCCTTCCCAAAACAAGGCAGCCAGGATTATGTTAAGCAGGATGCTCTTGTGGAGAAATCTATTCTGATTTTTCACTGTTGAGGACTGTCTTGCAGCTTTGGCTCTGTAAAGCAGCGAAACCCCCACTATGACCACAGCTTGGCTCTGGTGCAGCTCTGTGGTACCCAGGGGAGGACATCTCTATGGCAGAAGTCTGGTGGTACCATGGAGCAGCTGGATCTGCCACACTGGTGGGCAAATGGGATGGCTGTGTTCTTCCACCATAGTCTGAAGAGGCATATGGTCCTAAGAATTTGGTCATTAAAATCCAAATGTGGTCAATTTTCAGCTATTTTTGAAATGTGTTTTAATAACCTCTCCTCCTCAATAAGTCTTTGCTTGCAAAGAATGACATTCAACAGGTTTATAGGGAAAAAAAGTGTAAACCACTCCAGATCTGACTTTCTTCCATCCCTTAAGAGCACCTCATAATTGATCCTTTCCACACTGTGAAACTGGGCAGAAACAGGATTCCTCTGCTGTCAGGATACTAATGCCCAGCCTCACCATTCCAACAACCTTCTGCTGGCCCAAGGCACCTCACCCTGCATTATTAGCACAGCGCTGATTCTGGTGCTGGGCATTCCCACCCCCTGCAGCAAATGCCAACTGCATCCATGCACACAGGCATTTCCTACTGACCTTCACTTCTGGGAGGTTTGCTCCACAAAGCTCAAACCTAAATAGGTGCTGTGAAATCCAGCTACAAAGAACAACAGTCCACTTTCTGCTCTTGTGGACTCATTGTAGGAATAGGGAGTTTATTTGGAAGGCAGAAAAAGTCTAAACAACTAAACCTATGAATGCAGGAGGCTGCATTTTCTCTCTAAAGCTTCCAGCCCATTCCACATCCCAGTGATATTGGCTGCTTCTGCAGCTCAGCTACCCAAGGCACCTTCCACAGTCCAATGCAAAGCAGGAAAAGTGGATTCCATTAAGTTGCAAATTCAGGAAAACTTACAGCATCATCTAGAATCAAAACAATCACTTTGAAAGCAAGAACCAGGAAACCATTTTTTTCTGGCTGATATTTCCATCAGTCACCAATACTACTTCTTGACTAAACCTGTTTCCAGATTTGGATTTGAGCAGTTTGGTCCTTAACAAACCAACCAACCAACCAACCAACCAAAAAACAAACCTCACAAAACTATTTACAGCATAAGAAAAAACACCACTACAGGACAGAAATATGCCCCATTTATCACTCAGCTCCAGATCCTTGGCTAGCCATGAAGACCAACATTTTGAGGTTTAGAAAGAATTCCTTCATTCTCCATGAGAAGCCAGCATGAGGTGGATCAACTCACTAAAAAGCTGTAGTATTTTCTTTCCAGTGACATGCAAGGTCAACTGTGAGGGGTGAGTATTTACAGCTATAAGGGTCTCCAGTGTTTCAGAAGGATTAGAAGAAAGGTGGGTCAAAGTCATCTGCCTCTTCAGCTGCCAGCTCAGTGCTTTGTCACTGCCTCAGTACCTCCAGGTTGCCCCATATGCTTAAAATTCCATTCTAAATGTCTTCTTTTTTTTTCCCACCAGAGATACTGTATTGTCTCCTTTTTGCCTCAAAAGACAGAGAGTACAAATAAAGCACTAGAAACACTAAGGACAACTTGATATTCCACGTTTTCTTTTCAGATCAACCATTTGGGATTCTCTTGTGTTCACACAGGAGGACCTTTCCTCACACTAAATAAAGAAATGTCTACTTATGTGCAGAAATACAAGTTACAAGATGAATTCTCCCATTCAGATCCTCTAGCCACATACACAGGGGTTGACTTTGTGTGTGTGTGCAGTGTACACACACTCCTCCAACTCAGCCCACAAGCACTACACTTTTTTGAAGTTTCAACATCCTTCTGACTCTACAACATGTGTCAGCCCAGCAAATGAGTATGGGCAGGAAAGCCAAGAAAAGTTCTGGAAATTTTCACGTGTTTGCTCACATCAAGTACCAGATCACACCCCACTTCCCCCTTTTTCTGAGCCTGAAGGAGATAGCCATAGGAAGCTGGCTGCTACTGATGCCCACTCCTGTCAGCACACAGCTCTCTGTCCTGCTCTCCAGCAGCTCCCAGCCCCAGGCAACTCTGCTGCTAAGGGATGCCCATCCTGGGTAAGGTCCTTCTGGGACTCAGGGTAATGCACCAGAACAAAACACCCCAGAAGCCTTCTGCTCTGCTGAGCAGCCACAGGCCACTAACACAATAAAACATGTCACACCAAGACACTGTTCAAGCCAAAATGCATGTCAGCAAGTTAAAGGCTTGTTCCTCACACTCAGCATCATCCCCTGCAGCTCCTAAGCTCTCCTAAGAGCAAAGTCAGCTGCAGTTCAGAGCACCTGCACTCAAGAACCCTCACTAACAGCAGTGCTCCTCCCCTCTATTCGGGATGTTGAGGACCACCTTGAGACTTCAGTGCACTGAAGACAGAGCATGCAAAGATACAAGAACCCACCCAGTGCCACATCCTCTGCTTCCCAGCAATTGTGCTCTTGCCCTGAACATGAGGTAGAGAAATCAGGGAGGCTCAGGGAGTTTTGCCAGTCCAAAGTCACTTGCACACTCCTTTCAGTAGCTCAGTATGAGTGAGGAAGCAGCTCTCCCCCAACCACAGCTCTGCACCCACAGTTACAGCAAAGGCATCATTCCCCTGGCTTATGGCAATTTGGCTCCATGGAGTACTTCATGTTTCCTTACGAGCCCACAAACTTGCAGTGATGAGCACAGAACAACTCCATCAACTTCCTCCTTCATCTCCTTCCAGAACAATGATGCCATCAGCTAGTCACAAACATAATTTCTTCCTCCTGTCCTCAGGCTACAGCAAGGACTCTGTGCACAGCCCATTTCCACTTGGGAACAGACTTGGCAGCACTGAGGGAGAGAAAACATCTTTGAAGACCACAGCTGCTCCACCAGTGCTGGTACTGGTTCATGTGCTCTGGGGTGTGGGATAACATCTCATCCCCAAGTCCTTGCACAAGTTCAGCTCCTCCCTTTCACAAAACACAGGCAGCATTGCCCTCTAATTGGAGACCCAATCAGGAGAGTAAAGTCTTGCTTCCTTACAGGCTGTCCCATAGCAGAGTGGCCAAGGCACAACTGATTTTGCATCTGCCTTGAAGAACTAATTACATACAACACTGGCAGAGCCACACTTTACTAACAGCACACAGGTCTGCTGCCTGGCTCCAGCCCCCCTCCTTGTCCCATCCCTGCTGAGCAATTTCAGATGTTTCCTTTCTTCTAGGAAACCCAGTTTTTTGGATAAAATGGAAAGTGCCTTTCCAGACACCAGGCCAGCACAACTGGGATGGTGAATGCAGCAACCCCACATTTACTGTGACTCTCCTAGCCCTGGGCTCCCCAGGAACTAGGGAAGGCAGCACCAGCTCCTGGCCAAACACAAACAACCCTGTCCTCTCCCAATCACTGCTTTATGCTTTAATCTTCAATTTAGTTCCAAACCTTCTCCTAAATCAAAGCGCAACTCAACCCAGGTGCTGAGAGTAACTCACAGTCCCCTTCTGGGAGGTATTTCACTTTGCTAGGGGTGTCCTGGCTGTTCCTAATCTCCCTGAAGCCTGCCAGGAACCTTGCTGATTATTCAGCCTCCTTATCTCTCCAAGTTAACTCAAGCTGCACATCCTTGGACCCCTTTGTCTTAATAAGCAACACCCAACATCATCCCCTCTGCCCCAGCAGAAGGTATGAAATAAGCCCAGAGAGCTGAAGATAGAGCAAGGTTTGCAAGATGAAGGCAATGCCCCAAGTGGTGCTGAGGCAGAGCCTGCCCATGGCAAGGTTAGTTTGCTCAGAGACTGACCAAACCCAGCTGCCTGGACAGGACAAAGTCAACCACCAGAAGCTCACATCTTGGATAAAGATGGTTTTTTACACTTTTAGTTGGAAAACTGGAAACCAGTTGAGCACCCTTGTAAAAGCCTATATTTTGTACTTTAAAAGTACATTTAAATTGTTACTTTTGACAGTTTTCTAGGAAAAAAGGCAGCTGAAATGAGGACAGTGTTTTGATGGCCTCTATTATTTTTGCAATGCTCTTCAGCAGAAATCCAACCTTGGGCTTCTGTTTTGCCTTAAGGAAAAAAAGAAAAAGCAGAGCTCTCCAAATTCCCCACAAAAGAGAAAATGTGTCTCTTAATCCTATTTTTACAGATACAACCTTTTGCACCTAAAGGGTTGAAAGTATGCCAGGGCCTTATATGATTCATCCTGTCCATGAGCAGCCACTAGAAGATAATGGGGAGACCCTCACTCCCTCAGAGCAGGATAAAGGCCTGCTGGCAGGGGCAGGTTTGCAGGCTGTGGCTCCAGATACTTTCAGAGTCCTTTGATTGCCAATGTAATGTGACCCTGGTCAAAAATGAAGGGTCAGTCTGGCTAAACCAAGACGGAAAAAACCCAATATTTTTGTTCCTGATGCAGCAGTTAAGAAAGAGTTTTAACATCCACTTATGTCAAGCCCAGCTCTTCAGGCCGAGCGCAGGCTGGGTCCAACCCTGGCTTCCATTCCACTTTTAACCCTCACAAACACTTAGTGACCTCCTCCTCCTGCAACAACTCACTCCTTGAGAGAGAGCAAGGCTCTTGTCATGGCCTGTGGTTACTCCAGGAAGAGCCTGGCATGCTCTGAGCACCCTTCCATCCACCCCCACGGATACACACCTCCGCCTTTTCTTGAACAATGCTTAAAGTACTTGGACTCCTGTGCAGGTTTACCAGAGGGCAGACTAAGGAAGCCATGAATTGATTCCAGTACAGGCTGGATTCATCCCTAGAGCTTTGCTCTGCCCCCAGGTCTTGGCACCACTCCATATTTCCCTTCAAATCCCCAGAGGATTAACCCAATGGGAAGCTAATGAAATCACTGTGCCAGGTTTCCTCCAGTCTATCTAATGTCTCCTACTGCCCAGCATCAGCTCCTTAGAAGCAGGGCAACATTTTGAGTGAAGAAATGACTGTTGCAATTCTACCTCGTGCAAATATTACACAGGAGCTATACATAAAAGACAAACATAAAAACATAGTACATTCTGTATCAGCTGGAAGGGAGGGATTTTTACATACTGATTTACTTCCTTCCAAAGGAACAGCCATTTCTGGAATCAGTGGTGCCCTGAACAGATATTTCAAAGCACAAGACAGACAAGGAAGAGCTTTCCCCAGCCATGCTTGGTGGCAGAAGAGGTTGGCATTCCTTGCCACCAGCTCCCTGCACCTCCCCTGCCAGGCAGGGATGATGTGATCTGCACGGTCATTCGGCTCTGGAAAGCTGTCTGGGCACAATGCAGAGGGTCTCCAACACCCTTATGTGTAAGATAGGATGCCAGTACATGAAAGGATCAGCCAGAGACAACCAGTGTTTAGACAGGAAAGAATTATAAAATTCTACCCAAATTTAGGAACTTCAGATGTGTACTTGGTTTTGAAGAGTGATGATAATCCAAGAGGATTTGTGTTGAGCCACTGTGAGAGGTGAGAACAGGTTCTAAATACAATCCTACATGACTGAATTTTAAGCACTCCAGTTGGATCTTTTTGGCATTACAGTGACAATCTTGGCATCACCACTCCCACAGTTGTCTGCAATTAACAGTTTCCACATTCAAGCCTTCTTGCCTTCATTAATGTCCAGGTCCTGACTGACACCCTGCCAAGGTGGCAAACGAGTCAGCAGAGCAGGCTTGGAGACGTTCTGCTGGAGAAGCCTCATTCCTTTCCCATCAACCCTGACCATCATAATTTTCTTTCCAGACTGAATAATGTCTTTTCCCCTTGCTCTTGTTTTCTCTGACAGCACTGTTAGTCCTGTCAGAAATAACAGCAGTAGGTTAGACAGCAAGGTCATACAAGCATTCTTTTTCCACCCTGACACAACTGTGAGGGTACCAGCGCTTCTTCATACTGCAGCCCCTGGAAATACTTGTACCTTCAGATGGAAATTAAAAGTCTAAATCTACAAAGAAAACCCAGACAGGGTGAGAGGTTGCCATTCTGATTCACTCTGTACATCAATAAAGAGAAAGTGCAGAGCCTGATCCAATGATATTCAACGTACAGAATTACCTTCAATGACAGAAGAGTATAGCCCAGAGAAATTCATGCAGAAGTGGGTTCCCAGACTAGGGAAATGGTATTTGCAGCCTGTGACAATGGCAGCCTTAAAGAAAATATGATAGTGGAAAAGTCTAGAACAGCACAAGCAAAAGGAATTTTGTTTTCATCCACTTCCAGTTCATTCCAGGCTGGCCTAGGCTAGAAAATATAAAGCAGGAACTAGATCGTTTCTATTCTTGAACATTACCTAAGATACCAGCTTAGTCCCAATCAGCCCAGAGTTGTCCACTCAAACTCTGTAAATGTACAGAGCCCTTGACTTGCCTGTACCTAAGGCAGTCCCCTCAGACTTGTTTTCATGATTAGAGTCTCTAATGATTTCCTTGCCCTCACCTTCCTGAGACCCCTGGACTACAGTCATATCTTGAAACTACTTCCCTTACTGCCCTGAAGAAGATGCTAGGAATAAAAATTCAGTCCCATTATGTCTCATGGAGTAAGACCTTGAAATCTCAGCCTTTAGATCGTACTGGTCACTGAAGAAACAAGCAGAATTTCTATTCGACCAACAATACAAAATAAAATCAAATTCAATATTCACAATATCAGCCTTCATTTTGTTCCCACACTGCTTCCTCCCTCAGTGAAATAATTTTAAATTGGTATTTGTACTATTGGTATCATTTTGCCAACATCCTTTGCTGTGTCTGTGACCAACTCCTTATACTTTGTGGCACGAACACTGAACAATTGCCAAGCCTGAGAATAGATGTCTGATACCTTAAGAGGTTCTGACTTGACATACGGAAAAGATCTTGCTCTTCCATTTGTTATTCATCTGACAAAAACAGTTCCTAGGCTTGGAGACTGGAAGGTCTCTTTGGGTTTGCTCAACACTACAGCACTTGACTTTCTACAGCTCAGCATGTGCCAAAGGGAGGACCTTGGCAGAAATGGAAGAGGAATGTTTATCCAGTCGACAGAGTGGTGGTCTGACTCAGTTAATCCACACCAGCCCAGTGGAAGCTTCATGCTAAACACAGAATCACTCAGTTGTTTACTAGATCATCTCAACCCATTGACAGAGGAATAATTCAGCTAGTGGTAACAACTGAGAATAAAATCCCAGAATCGCTGAGGTCAGAAGGGTGCTCTGCAGATTATCCAGCCCAAACCTTGTGCTCAGAGCACGGTCACAGAAGGCAGGTTGCTCAGGATCATGTCCAGCTGGGTCATGAGTATCTCCAAGGGCAGACTCCACTACTGCTCTGGATGACCTGTTCTCATATTTGACCACCCTCACAGTGAGGTTTTTATGTTTAAATGCAATTTCCTGCATTTCAGTTTGTGTCCATTGACAGGCTCTCCCTTTGAGCCTTCCCTTTGCCAGACCAAACTACCGTAGCTCCCTCAGCCTCTCCTCACACACTGAATACTCCAACCCCTTAACCTTGACCCTGCCTTTAACTCGTTGCACTGTGTCCACACCCCATTTGCACTGGAAGTCCAGCACTGGACACAGCACCCCAGATGTGTCTCATCAGTGCTGAGTGGAAGGGCCTTCTGTCAGTGCTCTGCCTAATGCAGCCCAGGATGCCAGTTGCCTTCTTTGCCATGAGGGCACATGGCTGGCTCATGGACAGCGTGATGTCCACCAGCTCCAAAGGTCCTTCCTCTGCACAGCTGCTTCCCAGCTGCAGCCTCTGGCCTGTACCAATGTCTGGGGTTGTTCCTCCCCAGGGACAGGGCTTTGCCCTTCCCCTTGTTGAACTGCATCAGACTTCTTTTGGACCATTTCTCCAGCTGTCCAGGTCCCTCTGGATGGCAGAATGACCCTCTGACATATCAGCCACTCCCCACAGTTTTGTATTGCCTTCAGCAGAAGGATATTGATTAATATTAAAGCGCTCATGCAAAAAGAGAGAATATTAATTACTCTTTCACAGTTTTCACCAAATATATGGTCTTATATGACCTCACAAAGCTGTACCTGAAGCCTGCAGATGTGTTTGCACAAACTTCATCTGTGCATGGCCAACTCACAGCTTAAAGACCTCACATCCAACAGCCAATCTCATGCATCTATGCTTGAAAAGGGAGAATCCTAGAGACAACGATATGCACCCTATCCAGTCATTCCTTCCTTCTTTTATTTTACTAGTAAATTAAAATTATATAATTAAAAACTAGAAGCTGCAACTCAGAGAGGCCAATATCCTCTATGGATGACTCACCCTCTTCTGGTTTTTTTTTTGGGATGCGTTTCTGAGGAAATGAAAACATTCTAGTGTCTTTCCCTCTCGCTTCCTTACAGAACACACCCATTGTTCTCCTGCTTAGATGCTGGTGTGCATCTCTGTGTGTCCTCTCTGTGTCAGGCTACATGAGCTGCCTGATTCTCTGGATCATGTACACAGTGGGAGTCCAAAGAGTGTCTCATCATGCCTGCTTCTGTCACTGGTGTGGCTGAACAGAGAAGGATGAAAACACCAACGTGATGGGCAGAGATTGAAATGAGTGAGGCTGAGAAATGAAAGTAAGCACTGCCCTGGGCAAAGAGAGGCCACATGGTGCTATGGCTAAGGGATGACAGCCAAGTGACAGCTGAGTTTTAGTGGAAGACCACTGGGCTCATCCAACACTGTATTCCATGGCCTTACAAGACCATCAGAAACTGAAATAAAGAAGTCAAGGCATCCACATCTTTCCCTTTTCACTATAGGATGCTGGGATTTCAGAGCTTTTGCCTGCTGGAAGGAGCTGCCTGCCCTGGGGATCCTCTCGTGCTCTGGCATAGCTTTTGGTGTGCAGGTTGAGCCCTGGTGTCTCAGAGCTGACATTGCCCTGTCCCACTGAGCATCGCATGCCAGGCATGGAAGGAGCTGATCCCCCACTGCTGGCAGACACTGAGCTTTTCTGATGTTCGATATTTTTAAGTGCTTTTGGGACTTCTGCTCTAAAATGCTTCCCTTTAATTTCCATTTAATTTCCTTAAAATTGTCACTGGAGCTGTTGATATCTCTGACGTGTGTCAAATGCATCCTTTTCTCTGCTGTCTCTTTCTCCCCCACTATGCAGAACATATAAAGATTTAAAAAAAGATTTTCAGCTCAGCACTTCACTACCCTCCTCCACACTTTTTGGAGCATTCAACCTCTTTTTTTTAATTTTAATTTAAAAACTCTAACATAGTGCACCCAATTGAACATAGAATTGTTTCATGTAGAGTTTCCCTGGAGAATTATATAATCTCAACCTGTCTCCCTTAGGCAGCATATAATCATGCAATCTACTGCCTCTTTGTTTCTCTTCTTTCTTCTCCCTTTTTTCCCTCCCCAATACTTGTAATAACTTTTCCACCTTGTCTAGACATTTCTGACACACGCTGCCTTTACCTCATCTTCAGCTTCTGCAGCTGAGAGATGTAGCAGTTCTAATCCTTCCAAAACCACATCTTGGATCTCAACAGCTCCCACCTGACAAGTCCTTATTCCAGACCCTCCCCTGCCAGTGCTATTTCTACCCCTTCCAGCTGAATATTTCATTTCATTGACGGATTTTAATTTTTTTTTTAATGTTGCAACTGTTACCTCATTAGTGTGAAGGTTCCCTTTTAGTGGGAAAATACTTGCAATGACCAAAATTTACCGTGTTTGATGATCAACAGCTTAGGATGCTACAGTAATTAACACAATACTACTAATAGGTAGGTGTGATCACAAGTTTTCCATTGTGGTAGGCTTGAACAGGAAAAGTACAGCTGGGATAGTTTTCACTATGTTGTTTCATGAAAAAAAATTACAGTTTTGCCCTCCAAAAATTATTTGCGTATGGAAAGATGATGAAGATATTTCTTGGAAATTGTGACTTGCCTGCCTTACCTTCCATTGTCTGTCTCCATGTGACATCACCAGGGTACCACACAGTTGGAGATCTGTCAAACACTTCCTCCACCCCTGGGGGTGAACGAGTGCAGCTCCAAGAGAATGCAGCTGACCAAAGGTTCCCCCGGAACCCACACTGAGAGCTGCAGCAGTATTTCAGACTACTGTTAAGTGTCCTGAACATCACACTGCCACTGAGAAAGCTCTGTTTTCCATAGGCAAAAGACCCTGTCTTCCCAATCCAATTTGAATGAGTCCAGGTCTTCAGTTCATGCTAAGACAGAGGTTAAGTTTTGTTTAAGTCTGGCAGGAAGCTCTTTCCCTCAGTCAGTGCACAGCTCACACTGGGGCACAGAGACCAGAAAGCAAAATTATTTGCAATCGTGTATTTGAAATGTGTAAACAAAATTACCCTGGAGTGAGTTCACATCCCTCCAGATCTTGCTTTTGCCAACAATCTAGCAAATATGTTCCCTGGTAGGAATGTTTGCTGAGACAATAGATCACATTTTTTAGCCCTTTGTTCAAAGTAACACTGAAATATGTAGTCGTGAGTATTTACCTCTCCAACCTGATCATCAGAACTACCCCTCATCCACTTGGAGATTAGGAACATACCACATAGCTGATGTGTCCAAACATCGAAACTTCGAATCCAAGCAACAGATCTGAAGATTGTGTTTGCACGCCCTGAAAAGTCCCAAGTACCTGCATCAACAACCACCTTACAAAGCAACTTCAAGGCCCCAGGAGGAAATAGCTTGAAACTGATATGGTTCCATCCAGGTTCCACCATAGGCAACATGTCCCATGTTCACACAGGCACTTGTATTTTTGAGCTTCCTCAGGCCAGCTGACCCAACAGTTCCTACATTGGTCTCATAATCTGCTTCTTTCTGGCTTTATAGGGTCTTGTTCCACCAGAGGCAAGTTATTGCCACTGACACACATTTGAAGTATCACATCCAGTTCCTTCACAACTTTCTCACAGCACCCCAGACTACCTGGTGTTGAGATGTTACACTCTTCAGGCTACAAGTGCTGTGGGAAGGGATTGCCTGTATTTTGAGGAGTCTTATCTTCCCAAGCACATAAAAAAGGTCCATGAGCACCCTACAGCGTAACTTCATTCTGGTCCCTGAATGGAAATGGCCCTGTGTTTGAGTACTTAGCCTGGGGTGCTGACCAGAACACCCAGAATAAAAGGTCCCAATTCCAAGCACAGCCCTAGGTAACACAGGAAGGCCCACTCACACTTTCCACCCAGACAGATCCTTGGCTCCATCTCACAGCTCTGTCTGACCCCATGAAAAACAAGAGGTTTCTCTTTTCTGGTCCAAACTAAGGGACAAGGCCACCACATTCCAGGGCCTTTGAGTGAATCAGATCTTCTCCTGCGTGCAGTTCTGGGCCTCACAATTTAAAAAGGATGTAAACGTTCTTGAAAACATCCAGAGGATGTCAACAAAGCTAGTGGCTGAAGGAATGACTTGTGAGGAGCAGCTCAGGACTCTGGGTTTGTCTAGTTTGGAAAAAAGAAGGCTGAAGGGCCACCTCATTGCTCCCCGAAGCTTCCAGAGGAAGGGAAGTGGAGAGGAAGGTGCTGCTTTCCCTGGTATCCAGTGCTAGGACATGTGGGAATGGTTCAAAGCGGTATCAGGGGGGAGTTTAGACTGGACATTCAGCAGCATTTCTTTACTGAGAGGGCAGCCAAACTCCGGAACATGCTTCCCAGAGAGGTGGACAATTCCCCAGTATTTAAGAGGTATTTGGACACTGCACTTACCAACACCCTTTAACTTTTGGTCAGGCCTGAATCTGTCAGGGCATTGGAACTACATCGTCACTGTAGGATCCCTTCCAACTGAGTCTATTCTGTTCTGTTCTACCATGTGTTTCCTAATCTAGCCAGCCACTGACACTTGCAACCTAGTCCCAAATTCGCATGGCACCCGTACCACCAATGTTACTAACAGTCTCAAACATTCCAAATGCATATGCAAGAAATCTAAAAGTGGTTGATTTCTTTTTATATATATATATGTTTTTGTTTCTCTATTTCCGTTTGAATTTTGAAACCATCAAGGATTCCTGTACTTAACAGGTTTTTTCAGAAACTTCGATGTACTGCTGAAAGGAAACAGTCCCTTGATCCAGGACCTGAGGTTTTCAATGAAACTCAATGTAACAATTGCAACAGACTGCTGTAATCCTGACACATATCTCATTTGCAGCACTTGTACAGAAATGAATCGCTCCTAGATAATGATGCGTGGGATTCTGAAGTAGCTGCAAGGGAACAGCAGGCCACACTTCTAGGTCTGTCACACCACTTCCAGGCAACACCAGCAATGTGCTCTGCTCTCCAAAGTCCAGAGCCAAGTACACCAGACAGCCCTAGGAGCCAGGAGAGCTGGTCTCTTGACTCGTCCATTGACTCATTCACTAATTCCTGACAAGTGACACAAAATGATTCATTTTATCCCTCAGAGAATGGGCTGTGAGGGTCACTCCTTCAGGGAAGCAGCAGCTCTCTGTGACCCATGGCTGGGACTCACAACAAGCTCCATCCCATCATTCCTTGTTAGCTGTGTTGTTCTCATAGCAGGACCACAACACAGACAACAGCCAAGTGTGGCAAAGGTAAAAATTAACTTAAGTCCCTCTTCCAATTTAGATGCCACAAGGGGGTCACAGAGCAGCAAAACAATGAGACTTCTTGGTGCTAACCTTTCTTTTGGTAGACACCAGCTGGAATTTATATTTAAGGCTGAAGGGTCTCCACTTGCTCCTGTGAAGGAACATTCACTGGATCTCTCCTCTCTCATCCCCAGGTGAAAAAGCACAGGGCTGTATCATGATAATTAGGAAACCCAGGCTGGTACCTCAGTTAGTGCCCAGTGTTCCAGCTGCAACCTTCCATGGAGTTAAACAGAGGCTGTTTTTCAGTGGAAGGCAGTAGGAAGTCAAGCAGAGGAAGACCCAGAAACTCTGGTGACATGAAGCAAGATACAGATGAGACAATCATGGGGCTCACCAGCCTAGATAGCAGAGGAACAAATCCAACATGGTTTAACAAGACCTGCTGCTCATGCTGTAGTAGCCATGACCATCACTTGCTGCTACCAGTCCATCTGCAATGGCCAGGGCCTTGCCACAACATCTGGGCAGCAGTGCCCTGGGCCACTACTGTTCCATAGGAAACCATTGTATTTCCTAACAATGCTCTGTGTGAATGTTCCTTCCTCAGCTGACAGCACCGACCCCCCCCGAACATTAATGAGAAACTAACAAAGAGAGCCAGGCTAATGCAAAACAGTAATGAAGATTAATCTCTCCCCAGAGGGAAGGATGACATGCCTTCTCAGAGACCTAGTGCACCACAACGGCATTTGGAGGGTCAAAAGTGGGTCAATGAAAGCTAATTAATAGCAAATATCTCTTTTGTTCTTAATTAGAGTGGTGTGTAGAGATTTCAAATAAGCTGCTTGGTCCATTCTACCCACTGAATTCCCAAGCTGGGAACCATAAGCCGTGAAGGAATTTGGTGGCATACCTGGGCATAGGTCTCTTAACCAGGAAACAAGCAGAACCAGGGAGACTGGGACAACCTGGGCTTCATTCCCTGACAGCACCTAAAAGTCTTGGCTTTGGAAAATGCATGAGATGACTTTCTGTGTAACACAGCATGGGACCTCAGCAGGGTCCTGCCTACACACTAGGGCAGCAAGTCATTCCTGAACAGAAATTTCAGGTCAGGCAGAGATTTCTTCTCTACAACCACCTCCTGGCACACCTCCAGCAGCCTTTGGAGTCAGTTCTTTAGAGTACAATTCCCTGGTGCACAATCTATCACCAGCGGAGGTTAGATTTGTACAAGTCTTCAAAATATGGCCTTAATGAGTCTGTCAAAAGGTCTCATCAAATGCTGTTACCTGCTGAGATGTTACTACCAGCCTGAAAAGCTCCTGAAAACAGAAGCAACATGGGGAGACCCCGCGACACTGGAGACCCTTGCCATTTGGGAACTTGAATGAGTTCCCAAGCCTTCTGGTCACTTCCACTGTGTCATTATGTCACTTCAGCCCCCTTGCCTTGGTTCCTTACCCACCACCTGAGGACACTTTGGTGGCAGACAGTGCAACATCCCAGATAATGCTCCCATCTCTTGTGTTTGTGTGTCTGTGCTGCCTCATGCTTTCGTCAGGCCTTCAAGCCATGACCATTCCTTGTGAGGAAGATGTTTTCATTTTTCCTTTGCTTGCACTGGGTAAATCCGCTTAATAGGGAAGAGTAATTCCTCTGGGCCATTCTGTGCTGGGAGGGTGAACTGAAGAAAGCAGCAAGCACTTAGGATTCCTGTCTTGCCTGGCTGGAGACCAAGTGGAAGCAAATCCTCTGTAGGCAGGGCTGTCCTGCCAGCTCCATGATCTCACAAAGGGAAAACACGCTGGGGCTAAAGAAAAATCAATGACTTTGCACATGTCTTTGCAAGGCTACATTCAGAGAGGTGACTGGCACTGAAATTGCCCTACTTACCACAAAAGCAGTTACAGTGCCACCACCACAGCAGGGGATAGACAGACTCCAGGCCTCGTTTCAGCCCTTGTGTTCTAATTGGAGCAGGCTGTGCTGCCAGCAAGAAAACAGGATCTTTTACAAGATCAGAGGTACATGTCTCCCACTATGCTTTTAAAGGTAAGCCTTCAGCTCCGTGACTGCACTTAACTCTTGCCTGGCTGACATCCACAGCACCAGTCCGTGCACACTGTTCTTAGAATAAAAGTGAAGGGGGGAGGAAATCAATAGGCTGCAAAGATTTGCAGTGGTTCTGCAGTCAAGGACACAGCAGCACCTTCTGCTGGAAGCATCAGTGTCTGGACACTTCACCTCTGAGAAACACGCAGCTCTACTGCTGGATAACCATAATCACTTCACGCGTCAGCAGAACAAACAGAAACCACCCTAACCCTGTCTGACCTCCCACATGGGATTATCTGCCTGCCTTCTCTTATTTTGTGCTGGACAGTGCCACTGCTCACACATTTAAATGTCACCTCCAAGCAGTGTTGGCCAGGACTATAGGACAGAGCTGCCATGGTTAGACCACACTGCAGGTGTGGTGCTCCTGGGGCCAGAGGGCTCTTCCCACTTAAACGCTGGACCCTCACTGGAGTGAGCATCTTAAATCCTTCTGCTGGGCTCCAGTGTGAGCAGAGACTGAAGTGGGCCTTAACAGGGGCTGGTTCAGGCTATAGGTCTCTATCCAGAGGCAAACTGTGTCTCTTGCTAGGAACGTGCTGGGCAAGCACTCAGGGGAACACTGGTCTCATTTAAACATCTAAATAAAATTCCTTAGGTATTCTTCTAAGCTGAGCATTTAAAGGAAGTACATACTCCCACTGATAACAGAAGGGCTTGGGCACCTAATTTTTCTAGGCTCCTTTGAAAACCCTGGATTTCAATGCTCAAAGGTCTGCTCTAATTAGTCAAATCATTGCCCATATTGTGTGTGTGCTCTTAAATGGTTGGCAGTAGAGCTACCTTACAGTGATTCACCTACTTCTGACTCTCAGTCATTTATTTGCACTATTTCCAGCACTGAGATTTGAAACAATGATACATGTTTTCCATACATTCACAAGAGAATTCATAACCACCACAAATGCACGACTTCATGTCCAGCCATGCCAGGCTCTCTTAACTTCTCAACCAAATAAAACCAGATCCGTTCTGAACTGTAGGCATGCTGAATCAGGTCTAGGGAAATATTAATCCAGGGAAAACCTCTTTTTCCTCATTTTTAAGGCAAATTCCAGCAATGTGGAGGTTGTCAGGTTCAAAGACAAAACATTTCCTCTTTACTACAGAACTAGCCCCTCCCAGCTGATCTTTGCTTGTGCCTCCACACTGTGCAGAAGAGGATGCTCAGAAGGCTGAAAAAGCCCTGTTAGCTCTACAGTGCTTTTTTAGTTTTGAGTTTACACTGCCCAACAGCTGGTGCCAGCTATAACACAGCTGTGTTCCAGCACACAGCACCAAACAGCTCTCAGAAAGGTTCACACCAGCCATCTCCAGCTGTGACACAAGGCTCTGGGTCCTACACATTTATTCCTTCCAGTATTCTCCAAACTTCATCCTGGTGACCTAACCTCCCCAGAGCCCATGGAGGATCACTTTCCTTTAACACTTTGGTGCTTCAGCAGGGCTGTCTGGCTTAAAAAAAATGAAAACAGCAGGGGAATGATTTCAGCTTCTAAATCCAACCATCAACTAAGGTGTATTTCTAGATTTGTGTTAAGCAGTGGAGGGACCCATCATTAGGTGCTTGGCCCCAAGGCCACTGAAATCACAGGGTGATGGCGTACAGAAGCCAAGCTACTGGGACACTAACAAATTTACCTACAGTTAAACTAAACTCTTTATCTCAGGATACATCACACCATGTCTGATCACTTCCTGAGATGAATCAATGGAGATAAAACTGCTAACTTGAGTCTCAAGCCAGAGCAATACCCTTGGGTTTAGCTAAATGCAGAATTAGGGAAGCTTATCCTGGAGCCTGACTCTGAATCACTCTTCAAACTCTGAATCACTTGGTTTTAGCTCAGCCACCAGCTCCAGCTGAAGGCAAAATGACCATATGTAGTTCCTCCAGGGAAATACTGGTTGGCTGCAAAACCACCTTAGAGCCTTCCCACAAGAGAGGAACCGAGACTGCTCCAGCTGTGCCAGCTCTGCGGGTGCTGTAAGAACAGCCAGCCCTGGGACAGGATGGCTTTTTGGGGTTTAGTTTGGTTTTACACATGCTGAAGAAAGACCCTCAGACTCAGTCAAACTCAAGGGGCTGTGAGTTCTTTGTTAGGCTTCTTATCCGTGTTAATCCTTACAGTAAGTCAGTGCCACCAGACAAAATGGTTTCTTGGGAAAGGAAGGAGGGGCTTGGTTCTAAGTAGATCACTCTTCCTTGAGCCATGGCAGTGGAAAGCTAGACAGGAAATAGTTATCAAATGGGTCCAATCCAGGATCAGAGGAGGACCATAAAGTGGTTCAGCTCAAGACAAGCTGACAGAGCTCATAGCCAGATGTGACTGTGTGTGGTGTATAGCTCTGCAATAATAAACAAACCCCAAACCATTGCTGGGTACTCTGATGGGTGCATAAATCATACCACTTCCCTCCAAGTCAACTGAATAATTCCAGGTGGCACCAGCTCAACACCTGAACCTCACAACTCTTCCTCCTTGCTACATGCCTGCAGCACAGATTCCCAGGAGGTGAATGGATCCAGCCATTCCCTACACCTGATGATAGCAACCACACTCCCAGCATATGGTTTGTCAAGTAGAGGCAACACTGGCTGTGTGCTTTAAAGTGAGCTTCTACATAAGTACTTAATTGGGCTTTACTGCGCTACTTAAATATAATTCAGAGGTAATTTCTCCAAAGCACTTAAGAGGTTGTAGGATCCCAGTTCTCCTGCTACTCACTATGGCTCAGGCTAAGATGGTCACTGGAAGCTGTTCTGAAGGTGGTTTGAAACACTCTGCCTTCATTTCAGCTTTCTAAGGGTCATTACAGGAGATCTGTGAGGGGAAATGAAAGTTTGTAAGATACATAATGGAATGGAATAAATAACAATCAGTGAAACACAAGGATAAGTATTAAACTGATTAAAAGGCATCCAACCTGAACAGAATTAAAAATACATGAAACCTAGCTATAAGTCTATTGAACAGTTGCTTCACAACTGTTCTTAAATGTCCTTAAAAACAAACAAAAAAAAATCCCCAAAGGAATACTTTTTAAATTACAGAATTTTTTTAAAAATAAGAGTGTTAAGAAAAAAGTCCTTGCTAGGATTCATTTAGCTGTATATGGAAAATAATTCTGAGCTCCTGCTTCCCTCCAGTATGCATTGTAAAAAATCTCCAATGACTCTTTTCCCCATTTAAGCAGGGTCCCTCTCTCCTTTGCCTCCTGGACACTGAGTGCTTGGCCAGCATTAAGGACAGATAAATGTAATTTAGCCAAATTCACACCTTCCACTCTAAAATCTGTGATTTCTGCAGCAGCCTTCTGTGTGAGTAAGGAGGGCCACAAGAGGCCAAATGCACCATTTGGTAACAGATTCCCCCTTTTCCAGGCATTTCTCAGCTTTTTATTCTCTGCACGGTGGCATCTCCCAGCTTTGAGATCCTGTTTATACTGTGAGCACATGGCACTTTGTGGTCAGGACATGGCTGAAGCTCCTTGTAGGCACAAAAGCCTCAGTTTAGCACAAATCTAATTTTAAATGCAAAAGCAGGTTCTTAAAAAAAATAAAGCAACCCGTCAAGGTACCAGACTGTGTGATGGATACAAGCTGTGCACTTAAGTGTCTTGCTGAATCAGGGCCATGGCCTATCGATTACAGCGATACTTTAATGACACAACTTTCTCAGAAATGATGATGGAGGCTGGATCTTGGCCAAGGTTGTCCAACACATACAGCAACAACAGTCCCAACAACGACCCATGGATTTGCCCCCACAATCCCTGGGCCTCGAAACACACCTTTAATGTGCTGTGTGGGTTTCAGCATGGTGGGTCCATATAGTAGGCAGCACCTTATTTTGACAGGGGCAAATCTGAGTAGGAAAAATTTGTGCTGATTGCAGATGGAGTGTGCAGAGGTTTAAAGCTGGGCCTGTCGTGGTTTAACTTGGCAGACAACTGAATACCAACACAGCTGCTTGCTCACTCCCCCCCACAGTAAGGTAGGGGAGAGAATTAGGAAAAAAAAAAGTAAAATTCATGGGTTGAGATGAAGACAGTTTAATAGGATAGAAATGGAAGGGATAACAATACTAACAGTAACTTTTTAAAAATGAATTTGAATACACAGTGCAGTTCCTCACCACCCAGTGACCGATGCACAGCCAGTTCCTTAGCAGTGACACAAGCCGTCTTTCCCCACAGAGCATGGTGCCACATGGTCTGCAAATATTTGGCCATTTGGGGTCAGCTGTTCTGGCTGTGTCCCCTCCCAGCTTCTTGTGCCCCCAATCCTCTGCACTGGCAGAGTGAGAAGCTGAAAGGTCCCTGACTCTGTGCAAACCCTGCTGAGCAGCACCTAAACATCAGTGGGTTACCATAGAATCACAGAATGGTTTGAGTTGGAAGAGACCTAAAAGACCATTTAGCTCCAATCCTGCTGCCACAGGCAGGGATGCTTTTCACTACATCGGGTTGCTCAAAGCTCCATCCAGCTTGGCCTTGAACACTGCCAGGGATGGAACATCCACAACTTCTCTGAGTAACGTGTGTCAGTGCTTCATCATCCTCACAGGGATGAATTTTTTCTCTAATACTTAACATAAACCTGCCCTCTGTCAGTTTGAAACCATTCCCCCGGTCCTGTCACTACATGCTCTTGCAAAAAGTACCTCTTTGTCTTTGCTGTTATCAACATTATTCTCATCCTAAATCCAAAACACAACACTGTACCTGTTATTAGGAAGAAAATTAATTCTATCCCAGCTGAAACCAGGACACTTGTTACTAAATTCGACCTAATTAATAAAAATTAATTAGTAATCAGGTAAAATCCATTAACAAACACTAACATCTATACAGAAAGGTTGCAAAGGAAAGTCTATTCAAGATCCAAACTATGGCTCCAGCACCATTCCCACTGTCTATATTTAATACCACCAATGTCTTAACATTCAAGGCCAGTTCCCCACATGGAGTGAATCTCAAGACTGTAGTTTGGTGCCTCCCAAGCACAGCTCTGTCCAGAGTGTTCCAGGCAGATCTGTAAACAGAAGGAACAGCCATCACGCAGAAGATGGCACTTTTCTCTGCTGCAAAGGGTTGATTAAAACTAGAGGTACAATCAGCCTGCTGTGTGGACCCCATCTTTGCATTCCCCCTTGGCCAACCCTAGGAATATACAAAGCCAGAATAGTGTGCCAGTGTACCTGAGTCATCTACTACTGCATCTACTGAAAGTAGAGGAGATTTGCCTTCTACTCCCTCCTGCACCTTTTCCCCAAATCCATTTTCAAGCCACACAGCTTTCTGTCACCCACCCACACAAGCCCATTGCCAGGGTGGAGTTTCACTTGCAATGTATAGAGGACAGCAATCTCTCCCAGTTTCCCCAGCATGGATTTCCCCAGGAGTTAACTCCAGGAGATCCAGTTAACTCTGCTGAGCAGACACAGCAGCTTTAGAACCCTGCCCATCTCAGAATCAACCAGCTTGCCCATTCACATCCTGGAGGCTGCCCTGAATTAAAGCTGGTTCACACTCAGTGCTCCGTGTTCAGCTTTGCAGCACCCAGGTTAATGATGCAGGAGAGCAGCTGGGTGTGACTTCGAAGGAAGGGCAGAACTGGCTTTGAGCTTTTCCATAACAGTTAATCATTAACCCCTTTCATGGTCACAGGAGGTGCTGGCCTCCTTAGGAGCTCCCCTTATCAGCCATAATTATTTCCTGATCGGCTCTCCCCTAACTACCTGGCAGAATTATGCACAACACCCCTGAATCACCTGACTGCATTTATTGCCCTATATTCTGAGCCAAATGGGTCTCTGCTGTGTCAACTGCAATATTTACAGCATGTTATTTCTCTCTGCCCATGCCCAAATATAAAAGCTGTTCTGCCCCCCCTGCCCTTTACACCATCCCTCTTTCTGTGACGAAGCAAAACAGAACTGTCATCTAAATACCTCAGCACTTCTTTCTCCTCTTCTTCCCCACATGGAACCGCTCTTCTTGCATAAAGCCCAGGGCGGTACTGCTGCCATCTTCTTAAGTCCTCTTTAATTTTCAACCATTTTAATTCTACAGATATTGCCTAGACATCTAAATTAATGCATTTCTGTTTACATTTCTGTCCTTTTTCTTATTTTCTGATGAAGACTAGCTCACCTCCCTAGAGAAGAGAGATGTAAATTCAAGTGACAGATCTACATGTGTAACCCACACGGTTATTTGCTATGTAAGAGTCTGCTTCCTGGGGAAGAGAGTTCAGAGTCACCAGCTATGACTGAATAAAAATAGATAGAATACTCTGATCATCATGGTTGGTCTGAATAGATGAAGTTAAACTCTGAAGCCCTGTATGAGTGGAACTAACAGAAATTTCCAAGGGTGGGAAGACAGCTTGTACTTCGGTAAACGAAAGAAAAATAAGTAAAACCAAAAACTCCAGTTCTTATTGCAGCTTTGATGAACAAGTATAAATTTAGGTAAATAAATACCTCAGTGAAGTAGAAGCTGTCTAGTCTATAGGTAGCACATGCCTATGCAACACATGCTGTACAAGAGCTTTATATCAAAACATATACAAAACAGGAACAGAGATCTCCAGACACAGAGAGGAAGAGTTGAGAAATGGGAACACCGTATTTCATGATCAAATTCATTTTCTCAGTAAGACAATATCATATACAAAAAGGATAAAAATGCAACAAAAGGGGATTTCATCTTCACTGCTTAAGTCTAGGAAAATACTGTTTTAGGGAAATTCAAAACCACAAAATGAGAAGGGGATGTACACAGAATAACCTCAGGGCCAGATTGCACTGCTGTTACCAGCACCAGTGCCTGACACAAGGCTGACTCCACACCTGGGAGGGCACAAGGCCATTCTGAAACACAATCTACTCCTCAAACCAATGCTTCCTCTTTCTTCCTAGCACAGCATCCACATAAACCAGCCAATCATTCAGAGAGTTCTCAAATATGACCAAGAATTTCAAAATGTTTGCTCTGCTTGTCTTGATTGCTGCAGTCAGGCCACTTCCAAGGCCAACCAAGCAGATGTGCCCCAAAGGAACACTGACCATGCTCTGAGAGCACAAATGATACACTGGAAAAGTATAAAATCAGCAGTGTCTGCCTGCATGTGCAGTTCTCCACTTCATGAGCATACACAGTGCTTCTGCTCCCACATCTACCATTGCTTGGGTTTGCTGCAGGTAGTGCCTTAAAAATACCAGCTCTGGGCTCAGAAACGGACATGAAGGTATGTAGGATCTCAAAGCATTGCTGAAAGGTTAGAGAAAAGGAAGGTAAAGCCTCTCTTTTTTTAAAGCCACCATGAAAAATGACCCTGTGATGCACCTAAGTCATGATTTCTTGGGGGGGAATATCTCTTTGGAAAGATTAGAGAACACATGGAGAAGAAGAATGGATTGACCTGTGATTTTGCAAACTGCACATCTCCTTTGCCCATGTGGGAGGATTCCTCAGCTCAGAATAAAGATGGCACAAAGAGATCACCAAGGTTTGTAGAGATACAAAAGGCAGAAGGATGATTAAAGCACAAGTGTTTAGTACTTCTTACAAAAACAAACAAACAAAAAACTCCAGACCAAACCCCAAACCTAGAACCACTACAATTACAGGGTGCACCAAAAGCCATCAGGATGCTGATGCCAGCAGATAAGACCCTGAACCAGAGGTTGCACCAGAGGAAGGATCACACCTTGAACAGTTTCTTTCCGCAGAGAGCATGTGTTACATTTGGTTCCAGTCACAGACAGGGGACTGGGTTAAGGTGAGCTTTTGGCCAGACCCAGTACAGATGCTCCAGTGATTGTGGTCTCACTACTGGGGCACAAGCTGAGAGCTAATCTTGGGGAAAATAGTCATGTTCCACCCAGAGCAATACCCAGATATGTAACTCTTGCAAACTGCTCATTTGATTTCTTGCAACCTTTTATTTCAGACCCTCTTCCTGTTGCTTTCTTTCAGCTTTTCTTTTTTTTTTAGCATTAAAAATACACCTGATTTTAAATTACAGCAGAGTACACTGCATTAAACAGACCTGCAGTTTGATGTCAGCTGTCTGCCCACAAGTATCCCAAAGTCCCCCTTTACTGATGCCTGTCCATGTGCCCTGACCCTTAACTAAAGAGATCTCTTCTAGAGTGAGCCCAGAGCTCATTCCTCACAGTGTGTTGTCTTTGGCCTCTCTGCCAAGACAGCCAACACCAGTAGCTATTGTGGAAGTCACTCACTGTGACATGATGTCCCATCCATGGGGCACACAAGTCAAACCACTTCTGCAACACCCACTGGAGTGGGAGAGCCACCATGGAACAAAACCCAGCTCACTTTTCTCTGCACAGCACGTTTCTCTCTCTCATTATAACGACACCAGAGCTTGACCTGATCACTGAACTATCTAATGCAACATGCCTACTGCAATCAGCAGCTGTGGAAATTAATAGCAGCATTCTTTGCATTTTTAATGCAGCTTGAGACACTTAAATCAAATCTGATGAGGGACAAAGTAGCCAGTGATGAATTTATACAGGAAGCAATGAGTATGTTACCTGCATTGCAGTTATGTCTTGTGTCAGTGCTCCTAAGAGTCTGCTTCCAGAGAAGCTTGAACAACTTTTTAGAGGGTACCTTGGCACTACCAGACTGCACAGGACAAGCTATAGTTGTGTATTCTAAGCTGTACCATTCTTTTATTGAAATTCATCTCCCTCCTTAATTGACATAAATAGTGTTGAATCTTTTCCTGTAGCTCCAAAAAGGATGCTGCTTCCTTGGTTTTCAGTGTATTTCTGTGCAAATTTCCTCCTGAAGACAGATTTGGGACCCTGGCCTTAGCAAATACCTGTATCTTCTTATTCAGAGCTTACTGAGCTGTTGCTGGGACACATTCCCAATGCTGCAGTTCCTGGTTCACTGCAGGCGTAGGTGGGAGCTTGCTGGATTTTGCCAGCTTAGAGCCTGTGCCCGCCAGCCCCAGGGCATGCAGGGCCCTTCACCCCCATCAAGCTTCATCTTGCCCATCCACTGCTCAGCCTTGTTAACCACAGAGAGGGAGGCAGGTAATTGTTTCCTGCCTTCTGAGAAACATTTCATGGAACTGGAAAAGGTTTATCACAGTATTTTTCTGGAGGAGGTTTTGGTTCTCAGTTAAGTTTTCTTTCCTAAAATCTAATGAGTCACATATACATCCCCTGCAAGAAATCCCACATGGGGCAGCAGAGATGTGGGAAAAGTAGGGTTTTGGTTACACAAACCTGTTCTCACACACACTCCCGCCAAAAGTCCTGAAATGTCCTCACAGAAATAGCTGGTTTTGGAACACCCATGCCTATCAAAAAGCCCCAGCTTCCAATGAAAAGAAAAAAAGACCAAACCACCCAAAAAAACCCAAAAGAAAGTCTTCTGAGTTGCTTTATGTTCTGAACCGAGCCAATAGAGAGGGCTGGTGAGTGAATCACAGCCCAGTGCAGCTCACAAACCAGTACCAGTCGCTGCCTTCTGCTCACACATGTGCCCCAAAGACACTTCCCTGCATTCCTCCTCCCATCTCCCAAAGCTGCTGCTCCCAGGCCGCACCCTGTGCTAAGCTGCCATGGCCACGTCCTGGAGGGGATCCCCGCTGCCGGCACAGACAGATGGCATCAGTCACATCCATTCCCCGTGGCACAGCCTGTCTGTCAGCCCCAGTGACAGCTCTGCTGTGACGGCTCTCACAGCCAGTGCCCGGAGCACAGCCAGCACTGCTGAATGCAGGCAGAGATCTGCGCCTGCCTTTGCACCTCTGAAGTCACAGTGGTCACTTTCTTGTGAGTAAAGAGCTTCCACTCCATTTTCCAGGTCTGGTTTTTGCATTTCGCTATGTCTGGCTCTTCCTTTTCACAAAAAAAAAAAAAAAAAAAAAAGACAAACAACCCAAACCCAAAACTACCTTACTATTGGCCATATAGGAGTCCACGTGCCAAGCCCTGGGACTTCAGCTCCCAGAAGAGAGTACTGGTTGGCAAAAACAGGGAAACAAACTGCACTAATATGATTTATCTTTTGCACAGGGGCTCTACCCCCTCTTTCAAGACCATACATTCAGATAATGAGAAACAAGGTATTCCTACCCCTCGCCTACAATCTCATTATTTTCTATGCAATGAGGAATTAAGACATGAGACTTTCTCAACCACTTCCCACAAGAGCTGTTTCTGGCTTTGACTTTGCTAATCCAACTTGACTGATCTTTCTCCGACAGTGGCACTGGTGTCAGTAGCCAAAATGATGGATGGGCTTTACGGCTCGAAAAGCCTCAGGGTGGCTGGTTGAAGATAAGTGCCTAAAATGAACAATTTATGTTTTCTCACATTCCTAAGCCACAGGATGTTCACGGAGACCTTTTTTCTTTACTGTTAGCTTTGAAATAGTCGCAAAACAAACAGGGTGAGACTCTCCAGTAGCTATGAGCTGCACCCATTACTAGATGAAAAGTGAATTATATGACTGGGAAGCAGCAGTGGCTGCCTAAATTTTCTACCATCTCAAATTCTTGATGACATTGGCTCATACACTGCTTTTCCGTTTCTCTCCTTTATCTGAATTTTAACTCCGTGTCTCCTGGGACAGATGTGACAAGAGTGAATGCTATTGTCTACAGGTAGAAAGTGGAGGTAGGACACATGGGAAGACAAAATAGTTGAGCCGTCACAAAAACCAAAATGGCATCAGCATAATCTTTGTGCATCCTGGAAAGATGCACACTAGTAACTTCAGGCAGTTAGAGACATTGCAGCTGTCAGGTCATAATTTCAGATAACTTCAGAAAGATTTTGCAGAATATGAGTTTCTCTCTGTTATCAAAGTATTTGTGGTCACTTGGGTAGTGTTACAGTGTCTGAAACTTTAAATGCAGTCAGATTGGTAGGCTCCATTAAGATGCTCATCAGAAGCTACTAAAAACCTACTGATTTATGGCTACCAGCAGGAAAGTTTGGTTACAGGCAGCTGTATTTTTTTTTCTTCAGCTTTCAGAGGTGCTTTCCTAGAGGTTTCACTGTTTGAGTACTTAGGGCTTCATAAATACTCAAACAATTGTCTGATGTTAAGCTCCCGGGATGCCAGCAATGACTGAGGTGGTAGATAACTCAGAAAAGGATCCAATAGCAAGCAGTGAGCACCAAGGCTCCTACTGATAAACACAATTGCTTGGTGCCCTTCAGAGCTTAAATTCGTGACCAAGTTACCACAAAATGAATGCAAATGCACTTCAGATGACCCCAGCAACTTGCTGTGTATGCAATCACAACCCTCAGCAAAGACAGAGGGATCCAAGCGACACAGACATGCATGTACATAGACAGCAGTAAATGTAGGGCAGGGCCAAGCTGAACATGGCCCCAAACTCCCTTCAAAGTCAAAAAAAGGAAAAAGAATTGTTCATTTGGTCCATCCACATTGATACAGACCTGTAACTGTGTCAAGGGCAGGGACTGAGAGGGTAATCCAAGATGTTTCTGTTTGATATAAATGGAATTTGTACTAAACACCTTGGAGTTATAAATCTGTGTTGGCCCTCCTGGAGTTTAACAGCCAGGAGATTCTGAGCACAAGCAGACAGCAAAACTGAGCTATGGCTCAACACCTGAGAAATGCTCGAACTGACACACAGCTGTGCTTTATCAAGAAATGTGACATCCAACCTACTTTCTTATTATAAAAGCAGCAGGATTACATTTTTAGGAAGAAGGCAATTTTAACATTCTTTATACTTGAGGACTTTTCCTGACCATCATACAACCAGAAAGTAAACAGATGTGAATTCGGGTAAAGAGTGACTCAGGATTTCTGAGGGATCAAGTCAAGTGCAAACAAGACCTTTGAGATCAATTACTGGCTGCTTAAAGTGAAACAGCACTGACAGATGCACTCAGTGTCACCTTTTTCTCTTCTGAGTTGATTCTTCCTGGACATCAGACCTACAAAAGTAGTAACTTCATAGAAATCATCTGCAGTCATTTCCTCCCAATACATAAGGGAGACAAGTCCAATACATGGCCACTATGTGTGCCCCTTTGCCTCTGGAAGTTGTGGCCTATTTCAACAAGAAAAGAAGCCACCAACATACTGAGTTACCATGAATTTTGAGAAAACTGAGCTTGCTCAGAACAAGAAGTCTCTGATGGTGCCCTACTAAGGGAAGTGCTGATAAACTGAGCTCTCCCTCAACACCTGAGAACAGCCAGAAGGACATGTTAGAAAGCAGACCTGACTCCTCATGCTGCTTATGGCACTGTTGGCTTCTTGCCCCCTTTCTCTGCAATGCACCCTGATGTTCTTCAAGCAGCTGAGATCCTGTTCTATAGGACACTTCCTGCTCCCAGACACTTGTACTAGGCTTGGTGGGCTTGGCCTTTAAAGATACTCTGCCTTTATCCTGAGATTGGGGGCAGCTGTGGATTCATAGTTCAAACTCTGGCTTTCCTCTCAGGAAAGGCAGTGGTTCCTGAAAGTCTCTGCTGGGTTTTGGAGCCCAAACTCTACTGGCTTTCAAAGGAGACTTTTCCTTCTCATTGCTTGCAGTGCCTGAAACTCTCACAAGTGAGTTTGTTCCTGTAAATGCTTAGGGACTTCTCCAGGTTCCTAGAGTGCTCTCAGGTCTCCTCTGCAGAATCCCTTTGGAAGCAGATCTGGAGGATACCCAGCTTACAATCCACTTCCCTGTCACACTGGGGGATTTGATTCAAAGCCTGACTGGGCAGGAAGCTGAGTCCCGATTTCAGTAGGCCTGCAGAACAACTCATGTCTTCACTATCTGTGAGAGAAATTCTTAAACCTTTGCTCACAGTGAGTAGCAGCTGACACTGTTAATCATCACAGAGAAAAAAGGAGTGGGATAGAAAAATGTCTGCCTCCCAGCTCTCTTACTGAAGCCTTAGAATCAGAACTATCCTCAGCAGGGGCTGGTTCTTCTCCAACTTTGTACATTGTTCCTTTGAAGCATCCTGCTCTTAGACTGTGTTGAAAACAAGGCACTGGTAGTCTTACTGGGTAAGTTATGGTCTTCCCCAGGCAACTAAGAAAACTTCAGGCAAGCCAAGTGAGAATCCTTCCCATACCTATTATAAAATGACCCCATGATACTGGAAACACTGAAGCAGCCTGACAGTAGGATAGTGTACCAGCATAATATCAAAGCCTCGAAAACAGAAGTTCCCCAGATTTTCCAGTTGTTCAAAGACTCCTCAATCAAAGCTCAAATTGTTGCAGGACCAACAGATCACGTGAGAGGCATCAGAGGATTATTAATTTGAAAAAAATGGGTGGAAAGTGTGTCAAGCACGCCCAATCTTTGAACTGGGTACTTTAGAAGAACATTGCAAAATAAAACACAACTGCACATTCATTTCTCTTTAGAAGGAACATATTGCACAAAGCCACAAAAGTTACATGACCTTCATGTGAAGGAGAACAGAAAGACCAATCTTCACTCATTGCAAATTGACTTGGAAAGGCAACAAAGCGATGCCAGTTTTCACCAGCTGAAGATACGACCAAATGTCTGCAGTGCTCAGAAGACTGAGCTGTGAGGCCTATTCACTGCGAGTGCTTCTGGGCATATGTTAATTAGGGAGAGATTTCTTTCCAGAGATGATTATGGTGCAAATAGAAGTCTCTGATTTTGGCCTGTTACGAAGATTGTGCCTTTCTCTAAACAGGCAGTGGAGGGTGGTGTCTATTAACTGTGTCTGGCTGCAGAAAAGCCTATGGTCTCAAAGCTGTTTCAGGCTGGTAGCTTTCATTTATTTGCAACACTGTCCTCTCCAAATCCCTGTCCAGAAGATAGGTCAACACAGAATAAATGATTTTCTCATTGATACTCTCTGGTCCAGCAGCACTGACAATACAAGAGGGATCCATGCCTTGTCCCCATTCTAGCATCTCATGGGAGAGATAGAACTCAATGCCTCTGAACTGAAGGTTGCAGTTAATGTGCCCTTAAAGGATAATGACACTGGCCATCTGCCTAGAGGCCACAGCACAGGCAGTGCTTTGTTTAGGATCATTTCCTTCCAAAAGCAAAAGAGGATGCTCTTTATTTTCTACAGTGATTTAGAAACCTGAAAGGGGAACTTTGTTTTTGTAGAAAAGCCCCACTGCTCCTGTTGTGTATCAGATGGCAAAGGAACAAATGGTGAACATGAATTCCATCCCAGGCCACATCACTGGCACCTTTAAAACACCTCAGAACTTGGTGGCACTACCACTGATGTCATATCCAGCATTTTTCACTCTAAGAAACTTACAGGACTTTATATTGGTGACACTAATGTTTGTCTCATATTCGCTTACAGAGAAATGAAGATACCGAAAAAACATATCCAGCATTCAACTATCCAAAAGCCAAACCAGAAATAAAAATATTCAACAACAGGAACAACTGGCTTGTCAGACATTTACCTGAGATAAAGGAAAGCTGACAATGCTGACAATCTTCAGTAGGATGAGCATATGACATCTAAACGTATTGCAAAAAGAAAAAGAGTAAACCCAACCAATGACAATAAAAAAACCCAATCCAACAAAACAACAGCCAACCACTAAAAAATCCACAAAAAAAACCCAAAAAACATTTACACTAATGCCAGCTAGATCTTTTATTTTCTCTGGAAAAACTCTTGGCAACAAAATAACACTGGCCTGGTCCCATAAAATTGCACACGAGAGAATTCTGATTCCCTCAAGTTTTATAAGGAAATTGTAAGCAAGGAGATATTTTGTAACCAGAATTATCTGCACGCAAATATTCAGCAAGGGATAGTCATAACATCAATAGGAAACATTTATAGTTTTCTATTAATAAAAGTAACTAGTACAGTTCCTCGCATTTACAAAAGCACTGGGCCCAGTGGGACAGAGGCCCTTCTGTCCCCAGTTCTTAGATATGCTGAATGCTGGCTAAGGCAGGATAGTCCAACATTGGACCAAAAGTCAACTTTGTGGCCTCCAGCTTTGAGTTTGCCCATCTACATCAGCTCTGCAGGAGTCATTCCCAATTTGTTCCTTTCCCTTTAGTTTACGAGTTAATTATCAGCAAACTGGAAGAAGAAACAGCCATTACTTCTGGATACAGAGATGTCAGACTTCCCAAACTCCAGTAGAGTGAATAGTACAGAAAATTTATAGTTGATCTCCAACACCTGCACAAAAGCACTGGGTGCTCTCTACAACACTGACACAACCTGCGCTGCCAGAAGCATCCCAACAGCTGGGCACACTTCTCAGTGGTCAGAGCAACCCAATGAGGCCCTTCTTGTGTTTCCACAGCAGGAGCAGCAGGGAAACAGAAAATAAACCCCCCCGAGCTGTACTTGCAGAGGCACATGCTCTAGGACACAGTGCATTCCTGGTTTAGAAGGCTGTTTTAAGGCAGAAACAGTAAGTCACAGCTGGCAGAGTGAGAAAGGCGTGAAGCCAGGAGGGCTCTGCAGAACACAAAGGTGGAGGACAGACCCCTGAAGAGCTATAAAGTGCAGGTCTGGTTACAAGTTACACTAGCTAGCACACACCTAGGTTATACATCAAAAGCCCCCATACGCTTAAGGAGGAATGCCAAAACCACTACAGAGTTCACAGCAGCTGAACCTCTGCACCTCTGAGACCGGGGGCTGAACTCAGATACCTCTAAAGTGGAAGGCAGAAGAAGGCTTGACTGAGTGGATACCACACCAACACCCAACCCCTGGGCAGGGGACACTGAGAGCAGCAGCAAGCAGCACTCTGCAAAACAAGCCTTTTACAGTGACCTGCACCTGCTGTTAGGATCACCTTGAGCTATCAAGAGAAGAATCTCCAAAGTCCTCAAAGCATGATGTCTCAAGCCCCCGTGTCCCATGAAGGGAACACGACCCGCCCTGGAGGGTGACACAACCCTGCAGTGCTCAGGCAAAGCCAAGCAGCACAGGTCTCTGAGCAGCACATCCCAGCGTGGCACCAGGGTGTCCACCACCAAGCCTTGTTTGGAGGGGACTAAGCAGAGCAAGGAAGACCTTGTAGAGTTGGTGGGTGCTTCCTCCTTTCTGCTCACCCAGGTTCACACCAGCTACTTACAGAGTGAAGTCAATTACAGGTTTGTATGTGCGTGTGAAAAATTTGCACTTGGGTCCATTAGGTTGACTTTCCCAAACCAGGGCTTCTCTCACCTATCCCACACAAGGCCCGCACACACTGCCAGCATGCCTTAGTGCTCACTCCATAGAAATTAAATCAATTCAGCTACAAACAGTAACACAGACTCATGACAGGCTCAGCACTCCCACCTTCTCCAACCTTGAGAAAGACTAGGAGCCACCAGCCTGAGTCATACATCTGGCCTCTCTGCTCAGCAGGGCTGGCATTGGCTTCTAAGTCATCACACTTTGAAAGTAACCTTTTCACCAAAGCAACCCAGCTGATTTTCAAGACAGCACAAAAAGAAAATGGATCAGAAAAAGGTGGCAGGCATGAAAGGAGAGAGGGGGAAAATATTAAAAAAGAAAAGAGAAGAAAGGGAGATATGGAACAGAGCAATCTTCTGCTCTTCATTCATGTCATGTTCTGGCACACTTCATAGCTATCCTCTCTGCAGCCCCCACATTGATGCAGACAGAGTGCAGAAATCAGGCTGCCATGTCACACAGTGCCTGGGCACATGCACTGCTGAGAGAATGGGCTGTCTGTGACTGAGTGCCCTGCAGCCATCCTGCCTGCCCTGCTCTTCTATACAACCTGATCAGGAGACAGGGGCTCTGATGCCCACTGTAATTAAGTCCTGCTCTTTGTCCCTAGGAACTGTCATAATTAACTCAATGAATAATGAATATATTACTTAACTGAGACTATGAACAAGCTTGTAAAGAATTCACTAAAAGTCTTGGTGTTGCATTACAAAAAAGAATGTGACATTCAAGAGCAGTATCATTAGCAGCATGGTCAGGTCATGTCTGCACTCTTGGTTTCTCCAAGTCAACAGATTTCTTTGAGCATCAGCAAAAATGACAGGATCATACCTAGGGCATTAGTGTCTTGCTCATTAAAGTCATTGAAAATTCTCTGCTTTCCCACAAGTCTCACAATTTACAGCATTGCTCCAAGCAAATGCTTTGAATGGGTGGGAACACCACGCACATGTTAAAAAGACAAGGTACTTCATGGCTATGGAGAAGTTCCTCTGAAGACCATGCTCAGACCAAGCAGGGCAATGACTGCCACAGAGACAGGCTGTGGCACAGATGTATTTTCTCAGAGCAATTGCACAGAAGGACGATATGGAGAGATAACAAATCATATCTGCCAGGTAATACTCTAAAAATGCTGTTTCCTGTATAGTCATCACTGAAAATGCCAGGGAAATAGGGTCTTCAAATGAAACAGTTCCCAAACTGAATCTGTCCAAGGCAGTACAATACATTTACTTCTAGATTTTTTTTTAATTAATAACATTCTGGAACTAAATAGTGTCAGAGATTAATCATTACATAGATGCTATGCCTCCTTGTTATGATAAGATTATTAAAGGATAAAGCACAAAGCTACCTTCATTTGGACAGGGCTCTTCTCCCCATCTACTTTCAGATTAATATTGAGTTACAACTTCTTCCAGATCAGACAGCACTGTATCTTTCTCTCTCTCTCTAAATGTCACAGATCTATCCAGAATAGAGAACGAGGCATAACTGTACTCTGATCTTCATGTTTCAGGTCCCAGGTCACATACTCAATTCCTTCCCTGTTTCTGAAGTCAGCTCTGCCAGTAAAACTCTTCTTGGGCTACATATATTTTGGAGTCTCACAGCAGGATAATGGTCTATCCAATATGAGCAATGGTGACGTGGTATGTCCCATACTCTTCCTTCTATTTTTTCCAATCTCCAGAAGGCATTCTGTTTCTAACAAACAGATTGTGACTCACTGAGACATTCAAAATTACATTCCTGTAATTGCCATTTTTACTTCCAGCCTGTTGTGGCTTGCCCAGCTTCTGTTTGGCAAATCCTCACTGGCTGTCCTCATATGGCAGCAGAGTGTGTTTGAACATCAGCTCAAAAAGAGATGTAGCCAGGACAATGTTAAAACAGACCAGTTTCTTTAGATGATGAAAAGCAAAATGAAGAAAGTACCTGAAGTATCACAGTCTCTTCAATATCAGTAACACAGTCTCAAAGAAATGAAAAGCAAGAGCTCAAGCCCAGCTGATGGGACTGACTTGAGCCTGGCAACCATTGCTGTTTTCTGGCTCTGGCTCCAAGCAGTCCTACATAAATTTAATTACCTCACTACCCAGCTTTCCTTTCCCACTCCTGGCTTTCCTTTCCATGCAGATGCCTCAAGAGAACCTTGTTTAGAGGATCACAGTCCCAAAACTCCTTGCAGATGTTCCTCTCAATTAACATGCTCTGGAGGATTACTGAGTCTACAGGCAGAAGAGATAGAGGAGAAACCAACATGGTGCTAAGATAGCTGCTCTCAAAGAAATAAGTACCTTGAAAGTTATTTGGGGAACAAAAAAGTCAATAGATTTCTGTTCATGCTGAAAATACTAAAGACTTTACTTTAGCGAAATAGCTGCATTTTAAAGGAATCTTTTTGGAGCTGAAATAGCCCAGATAACAACATGCTTAGCTTGACTTGATGAGTTAAATTTTAGGTAAAGGTGGTGTCTGTGTATCTGCTTCATTTTGTTTGTCCTGTAGGTTCTCAGAAGAACATTGCCTAAATGTCTGAGGATTTTAGCATTTAGAATTACAGACTCTTTAGAAGAGATTCATAGAATATCCTGAGTTGGAAGGATCATCAAAGTCCAACTCCTGATCCTACACAGGACAGCCCCAAGAATCCCACCACGTCCCTGAGAGCTTTATCCAAATGCTCCCTGAGCTCTGTCAGCCTTGGTGCTGTGACCACTTTCCTGGGAGCCCGTTCCAGTGCCTGACCACACTCGGGGTGAAAAACCTTTTCCTAGTATCTAACCTAAACACAGCTTCATGCCATTCCCTCAGGTAATTTCAGCATTTTCAACAGCAGTGCTTATCAGCCTGGTTTCCTAATCTAAATGGCATTCATAAAGCAGGTTCTCTAACATTCATTTACAATTTCTCGAGAGTAAGCACACCCGAAGCTGCTAAATGTTCTCTCTCTTCCTATCACACGCTCTCAGCTATACTTCACATTACAGAAAATGCAATGTTTACATAACATATACTTTAGGTTACAGATTGCATTACTGTGCTCCTGGTACAGCCTGCCCAGGACCTTTCAAGCATCCAGCTCTGTTCTCTGTTCTCTATGGAATGTAACTTGGCTAAGTTTTAGCTCCTTGTGCTGCAGTTTTCCGTAACAGGCAACTACCTCAAGCTGGATTTTTAAGCTATTTTTAAGTTTACAGCTAAGAAAATATATGTTTTATACACCCCAAACCACTCTTATGCCACCTAAACTAGACAACCATTTCAGGGGGAAACACATCCGTAAGTTTTGGAACAAGATTTGGGAGCACTGTGAGGTTTGCCTGAGGTTTGGGAGCACTGTGTGCCTGAGGCACACAGCTGTAACAGCTTGCCATTTTCCTTGCTTTCCTTTTTCTTCTTGTTACATATTTTAAGTTCTTGCTTCTCTAGATGAGATAGAAAAGAGGAAATATAATCCATTCAAATGGTCACTAGATGAATTTTGGGATTTTTGGAAAGGACTGAATCCATTCCAAAGAACCTAAAAGTGCTCTGTACATGGGCATTATCCTCCTTCTTATGGAGATGTACCTGTAACGGAGGGGAGTCATACAATGGTTTGGGTTGGAAGGGACCTTTACAAATCACCCATTCCAGCCCTCCTGGCAGAGGCAGGGATATCTTTCATTAGATCAGATTGCTCAAAGCCCCAGAAGAACAAATAAATCTAATAAATCAATTGATAAACTGAACCTCTTATACATGGTTATACGCTGCTCAGCAGATGCCCCCCAAGTCTGGCCTGACTTATCAGCCAGTCTCCATCCTATTTTAAACAATGCTAACTGTGCATTGACTTATTCAATTGAATTTTATTTTTAAAAAAGAAGAAAAGAAAGACACCCCATGTAGACTCTAGGAGTTGTTAATACTCATTTTAAGATGTGACCTAAGATCTGAACTTAGATATCCAGAGGATATTCACCTTTTAAGCTACAGTTTCCAGTTCCCTGCTCACAACTCATTCTTTAATGCAAATACAATTTGACGGTATCTGGTGCATAAATCAACGATGTGGCTAAAGTCTCAGTCAACTCTTCTCAGAATAAATGTTGCCATTTAAAATGTGGCAATCAAGCTTGTAAAGGGAAGGAAAGAAATGTCACTTGCAACCCAAGTGATTCAGTTAACAAGCTCGGTTCCTGCTTCAGGTTTTTGTCTGATAAAGCCACTTATCTGACTGTATGAAAGGTCATAAGTAGCTGTTGGAACAGTGGAAAGTCCACAGAAGGCTTTTTTGCCATCCTGTAACTTTTGTTTAAACTTTTAGTTGAATCATTATTTCAGTTCCTGGAGCTGAGTCATTTCATCTGCCTTGCACACAAACACGCACGGAGCAGCTCTGCTGTGCGGAGCAGGCACAGGACAACCAAGCAACCTCAATCTAACACGAGTGTCTCCCTGCAAGGAGCTGCTCCACTCATTTCAAGATGTTTGCATGAGGATGCACAACTGTGGGTGAGAGAACTACGTTCCTCAAAGCTCACCCAGCAGCTCCCAGGGCAAAACCTTGAGCCTTCTCCTCAGTCCAGCTGTGCAGACAGAGCCTCAGAGGAGTGACCTCGCGTAAGAGATGTTGCCACAAAGACAAGAATTTAGATAGGACCAACAAGTTTCAAAGGTATGGAGACTCATTACCAGATTTTTGTACTGAAATCATCTGCCTCTGGTGCATCTGTGAATATGCTTTTATAGAGCCCAACTAATTAATAAATTAAGAGACATATCAACTCTCTGAAGGTTCTTCTACAACTGCCTTTCTATGGTATGCACATGCCATTTGTTGAAATATCATAAGACCTTGTAAACCACAAGCATTACTAAAATATTTTTTCCCATTCACACTCCCTCCCCCTTCTTTATATCAAGTCTGTGTAAAACATTTTGCTAAAGATCCAAATTCTCCCACTGAAACCAAGTGCTACTTGTCTGGAAATAGACCTTCTCTGTGCCTTAAAAAACACCCAGAGCAGATGATCAGAGACAAGCTGCTCTGGTATCACAGGCTCACACTGCCTCTCCAATTATACATGAGCAGAATGGTCAGAGGGAAGAATTAACTATTACAGGCTTCTTTAGTAAAGAGACCAACATCTGGCTGCAGTGGAGAACTGAATAATTCATGTCAGTATTGGGGATGTCAAACTGAATCTGAGTTCAAAATCTTCTATGCTCATCTTCAGTGCCAGGCCAGGGCAAAAGAGTGCTTGCAGAAAATGCTGTTCAGGAGAGCTCTCCAGAAAAGGCAACCCATGCTAGCAGGAAAACCTGCAAGTCTTCTCTCAAGAACTGGGGGAAAAACAGTCCTTTTTAAAGAAGTCCAAGCACTGCAGCCCTCATTTCTGTGGGTACAGGGCTGCTTGCACAAGCTTTATTTTTACAGAGCCTGAATCATTTCTCGCTCAGTGAGAATCACTGGGATCATTCTGCTGTCAGTATCTCTGACACCAGCACTGCTAAAAATACAAAAAGCTCCAAAGTCAGCCATGGCATGTTGCCAGCTCTGAACCTTTCTACGTGATTCCTGCGCTGCTTGCATCTCCTGACAAAGAGCAGAAGCAGATGCTGACACCTTTCAGATCAGCCTGTTTAAAGAGTGCAGGACTAGGCCCACCCTCCACACACAAGTACTCTCAAAAAAAAGGTTCACCTTCTCCATTTATCTCCGATAGTAAATATTTGATTTCTCCTCCCAGTCTGACGAACAGTGGCAGCCTATAATTATAGCTGATACCATACAGGCTGTCACTCACTTTTGCTCTCAGCCATGCTTGAAAACTGAAGAACTGTACAGTGGTCTACTTGCACAGCTCACACCCAGCTCAAGAAGTCACAGAGCTGTAACTCTTTTCCCTTTGAAAAGGATACTGTGAACCAGAAAGCAGCAGAAGATCCTTTCCCAAAATTCCTTTTCCATTTCATATTTTAATCAGCAATGATGGCTCAAGAATGTACATTATCCAATTTTGTCTACCAAGTCACAGCTAAAGAGCAAGCCAGTAGTGAGTCCTTCATTTTAATTGATTATTTACATAATACTTAACATCCACCCCCTCCGGAAGAGAAATTATCTCACAACATACCACGATAGCTGTGCTAATTATGCTTTCAGTTGCCATGAAACAGTCTTCAAATGTGGTCCCTCCCATCATGCTATAAACAAGGTCTCGGGGTGTGGTTTGCTTAACGAGGAGCAATATCTGCAGCTTTACTAACTGTATGTTTTCACGTATGGTGGGATTGTGCAACTACATGGCAATAGCTGTTGTAGAGGCCAGAACTGAGGTTTGCACCAACTTAGGCAAATTCACAGAGAAAAAGTCCATTGGAAGTAGCCTCTTGTTCTGAAAACCATTAAATGAAAAAAGTGTGTTCAGGAAGGAATTGCTCTGAACTAGCCTCCTCCTGAATCTGATTGCACAGCTGGAATTTGGGAGACAGGCCTTGGTCTCACCACCTCTGGCCACTGTAACAAGTCACCTGGAAGTCAGGTTTCCTACCAGGTTTGATCTAGCAGCAGACTATGATGGGATGGCCTGTTCATTCTCATCCTCACTCCCATGATAAGGGCTTTGTCTAGGGGAAATGGAAAAAAGAAAAGGCTCTTTGTAGTGCGGTTGGATCTGCTTTGAAACAGCTGTAGTTTGGTTGAACACAGAGGTTCAAGACTCATATTTTGTCTGGTTTACACAAGATAGTATTTCATTCAGTGGCATGGGAATCTTGTCTCATTTCCCTTGGCAGAGTTGCGCTTTTGTGTCTTATCTCTAACTAGGTGATAAAGTGGTATCATAGAATCATAAAATAGTTTGAGTTGGAAGGGACCTTTTACAGGTCATCTAGTTCAACCCCTTGCCATGGGCAGGGACACCTCTCACTATTCACAGGTTGCTCAAAGCCCCGTCCAATCTGGCCTTGAACACTTCCAGGGATGGCGCATTCACAGCTTCTCTGGGCAACTTGTGCTTGTGTTTTACACCCTCATTGTAAAAACCTTCTTGAAATATATTCTTCAAATATTTGAACATACATAAGAGTACTCTCTGCATATTTACAGGAGTTTTGATACCCAGGGAATTTCAGTTTGGTGCGATCTGTAAGAATAATTTGTCTGCCACCACGGTAGTGAAGGCAGGGCAGAACCCATGTCCCTCAGATGACAAGGTACATGACCCTGCCAGTATTTTCACTTGAACAACAAAGCAATAGAAAGAAAGAAATGGCCTTAAATCCATTGATACACCACTGATAATCCACTGATATACCACAGTCCTTCCAAATGGATATGGGGGTTTGTCTTCACTGTGCATCAAGGCTGGCTTCCAGAGGAGAATGGGGTAAGGACATGCTGTCCCAGTAATGGCTGTTTAAAAAAGCAATACTGCTTTGTTCAACTCCAATCTAAACATTTTCTGCTGTTGTCCTTTCCACAGAGCAGATTTGGAGAGGTAACACTCAAGCTGACCCAAAACAGTATCATGGTTCATTAGCAAATTAGAATTTTAAAAACAGCTATTCCTAGAGCACTAAGAGCAGGGCAGGATGAGAAGTTTATCATGAGAAGGTTAAAAGAAAATGCTCACTAGAGCAGTGAGATTGCTGGCCAGACATAGAGGGCTCTTGTACCTCTGCTGTCATTTTTGCTGATGCACACAGGTTTTGTGGCAGAACTTTGGTCAGTGGAGATAAACCACGTGCTCTCTATGCCCAGCATTCAGACTCCTGAGTGCACTGCCTTTTTTTTTCCTTGTCTTTGTAAAGATTTATGTAATAAATCTTGTTGGATCACTTCCACACTGAGTTATGTTCTGCAATAATTGTGAAATCTCTGTGTGGTTGGCTAGACATAACAGAGATCACTGCCATATATTTTGCCCAATGCCCAATAGACCACAAACAGCATTTATTCCCAGTGTAACTCTGCCATGCTCAAGGGAGTTTCATTTGGGAGGAATTTTTCTAACAAGTCTCACCTCAGTAAGAAAAAGGAAAAAAAAAACCAAAACAAAACAGAAAAGTATCCTTCCTTGACACCTTGAGAAAAAAAAACGAAAATGTGTGGCTTAAGGCCAATATAGGACTCTCCCAACCTTCAAGCTGAAGACTAAAATACTTCTAAAGCAAACAACTATTTGGTTTCTATGTTTCTCCATCATCTTCCATGCAGATAATAAAGCAAAAAAAAATGGAAGGACTGCAGATAAAAATGCTACAGGCTTCTCCTTACATCTGTCCTTCATAGCCATTTGCTTTCTCCTCCACACACACCCTACCCTTTTTAAAATAAAATCCTATCTTCAAAGTTACCTCTAAACCATCACCAACTGTCTCATTGTTTTTATTTTGGCTTTCTGGACGAATTCTCAGGTTTCAATTTACTGCCTTCAGGTGTGAGTTAACTCTCATATATAAAACACCTTCAAGTGGTGGAAGACACTTCGAGTTTTGTAACAGGGTTCAAGCAGCAAGGACAAGGAACTGAATTCTGGATCATAACACAGCCTGAGGCTGTGAAATGCCTGCTCATGGACCAGGAGCAACACCCTGGCACTGTGCAGGTCTCTGATCCCAGCTGGGTTTGGTACCCTTAAGGAAAGCTAAGGCTTCCAGTGTATCTTTTCCTGAGACAGTGCACGAGCACAGGTTGCAAGGCTGTTGTGTACAGTGATGCTAATTACCCCAAAGCTTGACCCTAAGATGCAGAAACTCACTCCACAAAGAAAAAACAGTCAGGATCATTACAGAATAGAATGGCTTGGGTGCATAGTGACCAGAGAGCTGATAACTGCCTGCTGCTATTGCTACAGGATTTAGTCACTTGTGCACTTGCAGTCACCTCTGCATGTATAGGCAAGATGGAGATGCAGTCCCACATTAGCAGCAGCATCTCCTAGAATGGGTTTTCAAGAAAGACTTTACTCTTAGATCCTGAATTCATTCAAATCAGCACAACCCATTGACACCAGCAGAAGTTCAGTTCGTACCAGCTGGGGATGGACCAATTTCCATTAATCTTGCAATACTCTGGGGCTGCATTTGAACTGGGCTGATTGTGCCCAAACTACTAAGTGCTTCTAGAAGGCTGATGAACTGATGTTATTGATTGGAATGATGTGGCTGCCAACAGAGAGACTGCATATAGCATTTCAAAGCTCAATTTTGTTGCAATACTAAGCTGCATGATCCTGTAAAAGCCAGAAAAAGGTTGTGATCGGAGCTTTGTTGAAGCTGGATCAGTCTCTCCCTAGAAATGCTACCAGAAATGCCTCCATGAGACTTCTCAGGCAGGTCTCACCATTTCTGTCTTTACTTACTACTGCTTGAGATTGGCTTTTCTCCTCAAAATTTTGTCTGCTTGCTTGTAACCCTCTAATCCCTCTTGCAGCCTCCTTACCCCTTCCACCTCTGGCATAGAGCACAAAGACCCAAGCCCAGCTTGTCCCCCTCAGCATCACTGGTATCTGGGGACTGCTGGCACAGGGCACATCTGTCTTGCTTCTGAATTATCTCCTTGCAGTTTCATTATTAAAATTAGAAAAAGCTTATTTAATGCTTTCCTGAGTTTTTCTAGAGGGCTGATTCTTTGCCCTTGTCCTTAAAGAAGTATACTTAGGAACTCCTTGAGGCTGACACTAGAAGATACATCACAATACAGATTTACATTACGTTCCTTCTTATGGAATCCCCCTGGCCCTTTACAAACTGCACAAGCATAACAAAACAAGACAATGGAACATGAAAACATGTTAACTGAAATATCTATTGATAAAATTTCAGTGCCTAGGTACTTCCCACTGATAGTCTGCAGTACAAAGCAGTGAAATCATGTTAGTACTACAAAAGCAAACACTACTTTTAACCTTGTAGTCAGACTACGAGGAAGTGGGAGGAGAGTGAGCCAAGCCCCTCCTGGTGTAATGAGGTGCAAAGCCATTCAAGCAGTGGCTTTGCACCTGTATATAAAATCCAGCTCTGACCCAGCTCCTCAGCATGCACCAAATCAGCCTCAGCTTGTGGAAAAGTAGAGGACTCCTCTAGTCGCTGAATTTTAGCAAATTTTGGCCCTGCCTAATTCTGTGGGAAACAACTTCACAGTTGAGATCACTGGCTGCTGGCTTTCTACACAGCCTTGGGCACTGTCAGTTGGTAAAATATCTTAACTAAGCCAGATGGAGAGGTCTCACAGATATTGTATATCACATGAATACACCAAATCTAATCGTCTATTAAGGAATCATTTGCTATAATGCAAATAGGTCGTTGCTCCCATCAGGGAGCACTTACATTGCAGTCCTCCATCCAAACAGGAACGACAAAAGAAGGGACCTAGGTAATAATTGTGGAAAAGCACAATTCAAAAAGTCCAGACTGTCAGGGCTTGAGGCCACGCTGCTCCAACTGGCATTCCCCTGTGCACCTTGATGAATTCCCTCTCATATTCAGGCATAGAAAAGGCTACTGTGAAAATAACACTCCAGGACACAGTAGATCAGCTGGCACTGAAAAATGTTTGTATTCAATTGTTCTTCAGTTCAGTTAGCCTTTTGGCCATCTTCCTAAATTTGACAGCAACGTCTGTCACAAAATCAATTCTGGATTATTAATTTTTTAAATGTCTTTATATGAATGCTCTGCATTTAAAAGGCAGAAGGCTGATGAGCACAGGGGAGCAAGGGACTAATGTATTCCAGCAGAGTTACAGAAAAAGAGGTTGGCAAATGCCTGTGCTGCTGCTGCTGTAGCCACAGTGGCCCAAGGATGGTTAACTAGTTAACAGCTCCTTAAATTTTATCAGCTTCTATTTCAGGCCTGAAAAAGATCTCCAAAGCCATTTCTTGACAGCTTTATCTGCAGCTGTAGCAGCTGATTTATTCTGAGGTATTCTTCCCAGAAACCTTGTCTTGCTGGTACTATTAGAGGCAGGCCTCTGCTTCCCTATTTTCAAAATTTTGCATTTTATGGACAAGTTTTACCAGGCACAAAGCCCAGTTTATCATCCTGGACAACTCCTCACAAGCAGTTACACAATTGGAACAGCTGACAATGAACAACAGGGCAATGAACTTCCATCTGGAGTGTAACCACACAGGTCCCACACCTGAACAAGGACATCACCTCCAACAGGAACAAGCTGTTTACCAGTGATGGCTCCTCTGGTCCTGTGTCCAAACATCCAAGATTTCATTATAAGGCCTGGGAATGGGGATCACGTCACTAAGTGAAAAATCCAATTTCCATTCATATGGTTAGAAAGAAAAAAGGAAAACTCCTTATAACCAGATTTTTGATTGCCAGAGGCTTTCAGCACTGCAAGTCTCAATTAACAGCTGTCCAGCAGAGACACCAGTTTGCTCTGGTTTCTGAATGAGCTGTGTCAAAGCTCTGACTCAAACTTATTCCTGGGGAAGGGGAGGGCAGACACAGCCAGTGGGACAAATGTAAATGCCTGTCCTGCTCAAGCTTGTCTCAGAAGCCATTCAGAAGGACTTTAAGAGATTAGTCCTTTGGGCAAGGGTGAATTTTAGATATCATTCTTTGATACCACAGAGACATACAGCACCAGTTTCTATCACTGTCAGTAGAAGCTAATGTCAGGCCTCTGTAGGCAGCCCTGTGACCTTCTCTTTAAAGATTTGTCAGCTTTACACCATAATACTGATATCGGCCAGCTTTTAAAAACAGCCTCCAAGTGCACAGGCGTGAGCCTGCTCATGGTTACCCTGATTAAGCCAAGAACAGAATTCATTCCTTAGTGCTAATAGGGGAAACAGAACAAAATGAAGCTGCCATAAATAAACCAAAGTAAAGGCAAATTTCTGCCCTCAGCTGTACACGAGCTGGAAGGGGTCATTCAGGGAAGACAAGATAATTGAGTCTGGAGCACAATGCCAAGGATGAGGATGCATACCCGCCTTTGCATCTCACACTCCCCGGCACCACTGTCGAGGCAAATTCTGCTTATTTCTTATGTAAGCAGATGGACTCTGGACTATACTGCAGTCAAACAGGGACAGCCTCGGCCAGTCTAGACACATCCATGACAGTAGCACAGGAGCTAGACTAGATACCTGTAAGCAGGGTGTCTGCAGTGGCATGGGATTGTGTGGAAAAAGTCACCTTAGCTGAGTTTTTCAACAACAGGGTATGCTCTGTGCCAGATGTTCTGCTGACACAGGTAGACAGAACTCCCTGGATATTATTGCCTGCACCAGGGGCTGGCAGAGGTTTGAGTTCGAGTGGCTTTAACCACATCAGCATCTGCTACATTTCAGGTGAGAGCAAAATGACTTGAAGTTCCTCAATGCACCTTTCAAACACAGTGAAGGGAAGCCATAAGGGAAAGCCCCACTTGTGACTGCGTTTTTCTCTCCATGAGAGATGGGGTATCCTCTTTGGTTTGTCAGCCTTCCTTTCCTTACTTTATTAAAAATAAAATGTTCAAATATGCAGATGAAAAGACTATAAACATTGGATACATGCTCCACACCAAAACACCATACAGCCTTGCAACATCTCCTTTTCAGGAAACAACATTGCCAAAACACAATAACAGAAGGATCAATTTAGGTCATGATGGGATAACCCATCCTTTATTTTACTCCTCCAGGCACAGATGTACTTCTGCACTCTTCCCTCCTCAATGATTTACATCTCACAGAAACCCGGCCTGGCTCTCAGCTACACCGAAACCTGAGGCAGCACAGGAGTGGGGTTGGCTTTAATCCACCCTAGTGCCTTCATTAGTCCAGGACTATGAGAGGCTGTGCCCATCTCAGCACAACTTAGACTATGCTATGCTCCTCATAACCTTGGCAACAGAAAACAAAGCAAATTATACTGGCAGCAATAAGGGACTATGAGCAGGAACAAAATCTGGACTTCCAGGGAAAGCTCCTAGGAGTTAGTTCTGAGGGGACTCCATCCTTTCTTTTACCATCTTTTTATTCAGCCAGGACTGGATGCTTTAGCCATATTGTAAGGGAGAGTCAGCCCTTATATCTCCCAGGAAACTCATTTTTGTACAAGTTCAAGTTCGCTACAGCTGAAGGGAGTTGTGTAAAAAGAGCCTGTTAAAATGTAACCAGTCATCGGATGTGCCGGTTAATCATCTACTTTGAAGCTTGTCCCTTTTGATAATAATTTTCCATGGTTGCAGAATTAAAGCTTAACTGGTCATTGGCTTCGAAAATGACCTTGTCTGACAGGGAATGTAGAAAAGGAAACAACAGTAACATGACCTTCTTGTGTAAATTCTAGATGTGGACAGAAGGGGAGAAAAATACTACTGGCAGCTTCCAATCGACTCAGTGATTTATCTCAAGAGTCTGTAACCTCCCCCCCAGTCATGTCCAGGCACCAAAGATACACCAGCTCTTGCCTGTGGGAGCTGTAGGGCTGTGTCAGACAGAGCCCCACCAACATGGCTTGTTAGACACAAACTCTGGGGAAAGCATAGGAACATTACAGCCTTTGGACCTGACACATGAATGCCAGGCCAGGATCCTGCTGGAGAAAGGACTGCAGGGACAAACTGGTTCCAGTGCCAGCAAAGAGAGGGTGAGCTGAGCACTTCCTTCCTGCAGTACTGACCTGTGTTGAGGAAATACGATGGAAATGTAAGTATTTAAAAATCCAAACTACAGGCAGGGCAGTTTCTAAGCAGATACCAAGTGTGACAACCATCCTCACCACATCCACAATCAAAAGAAACAAGTAAGAGGTTAAAACTAGTCCAGTTCCACTGGACTCATAACACTAAGACGATCTAACTGCTGTAATTCCAGCGTCATGTGTAGAACTATTTTAGCCTACTAATGATGAGATGGAAATAAATCCCAACTTTTCCTAGGCAGACAACAAACACTGCAAATCAAAGGACAAGGATAAGACACAAACATCACCAGATGTGATGATATGCTACAACACTGTGCCAGACTTGTCCCAGCAGCCAGCATCCACTCAGACAAGATGCTGGGGAGTCAGGGCTGGTTACTACAACAGTTGTTGGAATGGGACAAGAGGGAACATAATTCATTACCAGATTTAAGGAAACTTAGTCACACAGTAATGAGGGTTAGTGACTAGACAGATTGTCAAAGCAGAAAAAATTCTTAGCATGAGTCCTCTCTTTTCAAAAGCCCCTTACTTAAGACTTACAACCTCACTTCACTGACTGGGAGTGAAATTTAAGCTTAAAATCCCTGGAAACATGACTCAGTCCAATGAGATGATAAATCAATGAGGTGAAGAAATATCCATTCATTTATATAATAATTTATCTACTAGAGATAATGTAATTTAAGTTGGTCAAAAATATTGGGAGAGTTAAGTGTCTAAGGGAATACTTAAGTAATAATTTGTTTTTAAAATGTTTCGGACCAAACACTGGAGTCAGAAATTTCCAGAATTCCTCACAAATCAGGAGCTCCCCAGCCAGAAGGCCCCTTCTTTCCCTGCTTGTGCTCACAGGTGGTCTTGGTTTCACTGGACAGTTGCAGTGTAGGCTTGGAAGAAACTCTCTGGCAGGGCTGCTGAACTGAAGTTTCTGCACTTCCTTGATGCTCTGTTTCAAGCCAGCTCCCCCGGCTTTATTGCCCAGCAGCTGGAAACCTGGTGTCTGCAGATACACTCAGCTATTTTTCCCCCAAAAACAAGTTCTCAGGTCACCTACTCAGTAAGACTTGCTATTTTGTCCATGGGGAAACTTGGAGCTGCGCTTTGAATACTGCAAAAGTTCATCTTGGTGACCTCAGTTTGATGGGAAATACACCACTCAACTCCAGTGACACTACTTGCAGATATAGTTTGAGATCACACAAGATAAAAACCCCCAGTAAAAAGGAAGATGGGACTCAGAAGAGTCCTGCAGCTGTGAGGCATCGAGTGCTTGTTGTTGTATAACAGGAAAATTCTGCAGGGCTGTGAAGAGCACAGAGATGCTGTTTATATCCACTGCCTGGTTTCAGAGAGCTATTTTGTACTAAATCTTCCTGCTGATCCAGCTGCATTGTGATAGCAGGTGTCTGGTAACATCCATCACATGTTATTGCAGTTTTCCTTTCCACCTTCAGGTGCAAAGGACACAATGCATCACTGTACAATAGGAGAGGAAGAAGACACTGTCTAATTTCCCATAGGATGCAATATTTATCCTGTAAGTGCGGATTAACTGAATAACTTGCAAGATTTGTGTCAAGGCTTGTAAGAAGTGGTGACTAATCCTAGCTGGTGGGGATTAACAATGTTTGCTGCGGGAAACGTGCCAGACTTTTCAATTATATCATGTCTTACAAACAGACTGCAATATTTCTGCATGAGTACAACTGTGTTCTTGCCACAGAACAGTGATAACAGGATATGTCCTTTCTAGTTTTCTAATGCCACAGACTAGAGCAAGCCTCAGCAAGAACATCACACAGATGGATGGCAGTACAAAAGCATCTTGGCAAAAGGAGGAGAAGGATCAGGGGTGCAGACAGGAAGCCCTAAATTTACACCTTAAGAAGGTACAGCTGAGTGTGCATCACCTGTGCTACCCTCACAGGTTGACACACACACGCTCACATTTTCCAGAAGGGGGAAACACCAGAAGGCCACACATGACAGCCTTGAGAAGCAGTGTTGAAGACTCAGACTCCAAGCAGCACACAAGGCCAATCCCACACCAGTGGAAAAATCACACAACTAGAGCCCTTGTCACCAGGAAAAAAAAAAAGCGGAAAGAAAACCAAGAGCTCCAGCTGGCAACACAAGCATCCCACTGTGTTCTTATCCAGAAACACTTCCCCATGCAATTGTGTTGCGCAAAGGTGCAGCTCACTCACGTTTTCATTTCACTGCCTCTGCATAATAGGGAGACACAAGACTTCTCACAGTAAAGGAAAGAAGTCTGAGATGTGGCATTTAAAGCTGGCTGGAGGGATACAGCCCATCCTGACCACTCTAGCTCATTTCCACAAACCCATAGCCAGACCAACGGTTTGACTCAACACCTGTTTCTGTTTGGTTTCAAAAATTTCTTGATACCACAGAATCAAGCAGGTTTGAAAATACCTCTGAGATAGAGTCCATCACCACCTTGTCAACCAGATCATGGCACTAAATGCTACATCCAATCTTTCCTTAATCACCTCCAGGGACGGTGACTTCACCACCTCCCTGGGCAGCCCATTTCGATGTCTAATCACCCTTTCTGGTAAGAAATTCTTCCTAATGTCCAACCTAAATGTCCTCTGACACAGCTTAAGACTATGCCCTCTTGTTCTATCACTGGGAGAAGAGGTCAGCCCCCAACTGTCTTCAGACACCTTTCAGGGATTTGTAGAGAGTGATAAAGTCATTCCTGTGCCTCCTTTTCTTCAGGCCACACAACTCCAGCTGCTTGTCATAAAGCAGCTCCTTTGCCCTTCTCTGAACCTGCTCCAGCACCTCTATGTCCTTCCTGAATTGAAGGGCCTAGATTTGGACACAGCACTTGAGGTGTGGCCTCACCAGTGCCAGGTACAGGGGAAGAATCACTTCCCTGGTCCTGCTGGCCACACTATTTCTGATACAGATATTAAGCAAACCAAAATAAATATAAAAATAAAACAAACCACAGAGGCTCAGCTTGTAAGTATTGCTCTCCCATTCTCTGCCCTGATAGTGTCCAATATCCAGGAACCAAGCTGCTTGTCTTCCAAGTACAACTCTCCTGCCAGTGAGTTGCATTCAGATTCACCCATGGGAGCTTCCTGCTTTGTACAAGACAATCCCCCCTTTCTGTTCTCCTGCTGGAGCTCTCCTAACGAGCTACCCATTAACCTTGATTTCTCTCACAAATATCAGTACTTATTACCACTTAATAGTGTTCCAAGGTGCTTGGGAGTAACAACAGCACCAAGGTAATTAGAAGAAAAGGAACATCTACTTATGAGGTCAGTCTGTGGAGCTGAAGAGTGTTGCAATGGCATGATTGCCCAGTGACAGCTGTTCCAGCACACCAGAGATGGCCTAGTCATTTTTCAGGCTGGTGACAGATTGTCCCTGGTGACTGCACCCACCTCCACAAGGACTTGGCTAGAAAGGCAGAAAAACCCATCACGAAACAGCCCACAGAAAACTGACAAGGCCCTTCTGTGGCATCCAGACTTTTAAATCCAGATTCTGCATCTATACACAGAGAGGGGATTTGAAACTGGGTCTTGAGCCTCACCTAGCAATGCTTTCACCAGCTAACTACAGGGAAGAGTATGACCACACATTCATGTTTTCTAAATGTTTCCATATGAAATATTTAATTTCTGATTTATTAGTTTAGCTGTAATTATTTGTCAAACTCAAACAAAAGCTGCAAGCAAAGGCGAGTTTAGACCTCACACAGGTTTTTTCTGGCTACTGTACATCACAGGCTCTCTCACCCCATTTTGCAGGCAAGAGACTGGGGGGACGAAGTGGAAGGAAAGGGCAGGGCAGGAGTTGCTGCTCTACCAAGCTACACTCAGGCCTGGGGGGCTCTCATTGCTCATATATGGACATCTTATTATCAGCAGAGACAAGTTTCTCCTGTTTGCAAACAGTTATTTAAGTAACAAAATTAAATATTTCCCTTTTATTTCTCAGCCTCACATTCCTGTAATCTTACAAGTCCTCCTCGGCATTTTTCAGGTACCTCTGAAATTTGTTGGGAGCTACAGGAAGCATCTCTCTTTTATATAAGCAGGTCTCCAGGGTCACCTAAGCCAACAGCAAAACTGAAATATGATGTGGAACGGGGCTTAAGCTGCTGCACTCCCCAGGCCTACCAACTTGGGACCTCCATTTGCCTGGCTGCACCTACAGCAGGGCTGGGAAAGAAAGCAGAAGCCTGAGGTGGGAATAAGTCAGGAGCAGTGGTAGGGGGTAGGTAGGAAGGGCAGGGAGACCAGAGAGGGGTAAGGCTTGGGGTAGGGGGAAAGGTGATGACAGTGAGACCTTACTCCAGAAATATTGGGCTTTGCCGCTCCAGGTCCTTCAGTAAAACATGGAACAGGAAACCTACTGTCAGCCAAAAAGAAAGCTTTGGTTATCTCCAGGCTACTTTAAAGGGAGTTGCTCCCACAGCATTTGAAAGTCCTGTCTCCACCTGCCCACTCCTGCCTTCCCTGTACTGAGCATTATGTTAATGAATCATGCATGAACCTCCCTCCCTGATTTATTTGCCAAAAAAACATTTGTGTGGAGTGGCAATTAAAGAGGCAGAATGTGATATTCATCGGCTTTTGTGTCTCTGAGCCTGACCACATCCTGGTGCAGCAACTCCTCACAGGTGTTCAGATACTGTGGCAATGAGTGTTTGGACAAAAAAATACAACACAACTATTTCAACACCACCCAGTGAAGGAGAACTTGTCTCTCTGTGCCACAGAGATGGATTCCACAGCTGTGCCCAGGAAAACAACAGGAAAAATCTGTCATGTACCAATTTCCCAAAACATGCTTTCATTAACTCCATTAGCAGGCACTGTTTCCAGCCTCCTGTGGGACAGAGGACACCAATGGCACGGACATTAAACTGTACATCTAAGGGTCCCAAGGCCAGACCACCAAAATGGGCAAGCACCAGGAGTTGGGCAGGAGTCCCACACCATTCCAGCCAGCTGCACGTGGCTAGTGAAGACCATAAACACAGCTGAGTCAGTTGTCTCTTTTCTTTTTCTCTGGAAATTTGCCTTCCTCCCAAAGAACTGTAATGGCACACACAGGGCGAGAACAGGACACGGGAGCCACTAACACCACTCTCCCTAAAACTGCAGGAAGCCTTACGACAAAGCTTTTCTTCTACTGGTGCCCACAGACCATCTATCCCAGGACTTTTCTGCTCCATGCCCAGACATTTTCCCAGCTTTGCAGGGAGCTGAATGTCTGTAATAAGAGAGACAGCACCTACAAGGTGCCATAAGGAGGGAGCAGAAGAGACAAATGATGCTATCGACAAGTAATCCAGGTCCCTGCAATGACAAGGGATTTGCCAAACAAGAGACAAAGCAGCTCCTGCCTGAGCCTTGCAACACAACCGTTTTTTTTCTCTGACACTACATCAGGATGGTTCATGAACTCAACCCAGTCCTATCTACCTCCACAGACCAACTCCAATTCCCAGAATAGTTGTGCCTGACATCATCTCCACTCATCTTTCCAAACCACTTCCCACAGTATGGAGTATTTAATGACAGCTTGGGGTGTTCCTTACAAGCACCCCCATCCACTCACCATGACAGCCTGCAAACCTCCTGCCCAGTTCTGGCATCCTGGTGCACTCCTAACACGACACAAATACCCACCACGATCACCATGCTCATCACCAGACTTGCAAGCAACAAGTGACTTACCTGCAAAGGTCTGGCTTTTGTGGATCTGAATTACAAACTTTCCCTGGGACTCTGCTGGACTTGACACGGTTATTACACAATTAAAAGCAAGGGTTGGGAGAAGAAAGAGGAGGTTCCTCAGGGAAAAGGGAAGAAAGTATATGGGCTGATCAATTCCATTTCCCACAGTTTTTCGATCAACCTTCAGAGATTTCAGTAATGAAAATGGTAGAGTGGATAATATTTTACAGATATAAATTGTATGCATCATGTACTCAGTATACATACTATATAAAAATATTTTAAATAATTTTGTACTCAACCTCATATTCTCCTGGAAGCAACAAAAGAAAAGAATATACTCATTATTTGTTTAGCTCACTTCCTTATGTAAGGTTCATGTTTTCTTTTAAAACAGTGGCAGGAGAGTTGTGAAATACAAATAGTTTCTCTTTTTACTCTTCACCATTATGTCCAATATTGACTACTCCCACTCACTCAATTGGTTATATTTTGTAAACAGCAAATGCATTTTAAAAGTGCAGATTCTTTCCAAAGCTTTCTCAATTCCACTGACATAAAACTTTGTATTGATCTATTAAAAATCACTCTGTAATCTAAGTATTTTCTAACAGGCCATACCCCTTTCCATGGCAGTGACCATGGTCTCTAACCTGTACTATTCGCCACTGTTGCAAAACTACAAAACCCAGATCTACTACTCCACACTTTTTATCAAGTTTGTTTGAAAATATTTCACTTGTGATGACCTAAACATTCCGGAAAACATTCCCTAAACCTTGACTCTTTTCTCATTTTCCATGCTTGATGTTCTAACCATGCTGGCACTTCTTGTTCAGAAAGATAAGAGCGGAATGTTTGTACAGGGTTGGTTGCACACTTGCCTTTCTAGTATTTAGATGAACATTTTAGCAATATCAGATAATGTTTAAAAGTCTAGTCCTGTACAGTATAAAAATTATCTAGAAGTATTTTTGTGAATGAAATGTTTGTGTCTTCCATGTCCTCCTTAAATACTTCATGTCTCAAATTATTGATTTTGAGTGTGTCTCAATACAAGACCTCTTTGCTTCTTCTACTCAGACACAATCATCATCATCACTGGAGTGTTTAATTTCTGAGGCAACAATTGAATACCTTTTTTGGCACTAGAATGGTTAACAGCTGACATGATGTTTTTAAGTTAGCTATGTCAATTATTATGTCAATATTTCAACTCTTCCACTGCTCTGGGGAGTTTAGTGCTGCTTTTGTTGATTTTCCACTCTAATGTTCTAAATCCTCTTCAGCAACATCCTCCCCCCAATCACCCATTTGTTCAGCTTCTTAAGAAACCATTTGCACTTGTATTGTGAGTGTAATCTATAAATGTTAGAAACAGAAATATTAGTTGTAGATATTATAGCTGTATAAAATCTAGTATAAATATCACAACTCAGTCTTAATTACTAAATATTTCAATATACCTTTAGTGTCAATGATTATACTATTTAAAATATAAACAGGTCAGTGGTGGTACAGCATTTTCTCATTTGGAGAGAGATTTAATAGAATTTTTTTGACTACAGATGCTTTGGAGAAATTAGTATTTGAAACCTGGACTGTCCAACTGGACTGTTTCTTAATTACAACAAAGAACAGGCTGTTTCTGTCAACTGAGACTACTAAGAATGGAGTTGCTCCATCATTGCTTTGATAAGCAGATGGTTTGTGGCCACTTCTCCAATGTGGAGCATATAACGGCAGGAAATGGAGCTGGTTCAATGCAAGAACTGCCTTCTTGCCCATCTCCATGGCAGAAATGAGCTACGGGCAAGAGGTTGGCCCTGACTCCTGTCTTGTGCTAGGAAGTGGCACCTTTAGAGTAGGAGATGTCAGGAGAAGGATTCTTTGTGTTGGAGTTGATGCTTTTTCATTGTATTACCACAGCACAAAAGTAACAATAACATATCTTACCACAGTATAGAGGTAAGATGGTGCTGACTGATTTTGTCACATCTTTGCCTAACAGTTTCTCTTCTTTCTTTTATTCTGGTTCAATGTTGGGCCTTGCTGTACAAAAGAAAGACATTGACATGTTGGAGTGTGCCAGAGAAGAGCAACAAAGCTGATAAGGGTTCTTTAGACACTTGTTCTTTAGACAAGTCCTGCAAGGAGTGGCTGAAGCAGCTGGGGGTTTAGCCAGGAGAAGAGGAGGCTCTGGGAGGCCTTATCAATTCTCTACAATACCTGGAAGGAGGTTTTAGGGGAGTAGGGGTCATCCTCTTCTCACAAGTAACAAGAGAAAGGACAACAGGAAACAGCATCAAGTACTACACATTTGCAGCTGCTCTGTGTTAACATCACTGCCCAGATTAAATATCTTGGATCCTGTTTCCTTACAGATATCACCTTAGCAAAAGGACAACAAACAGTATAAGGACATTTCTGCAGGTATTAGAAGTACCCAGCTGAAAAAACTCCTGAGTGGGGCACTGTAATAATGAATAATGTTTACATGATGGATGTAGTTAGGATGTTCTTCCCAATAGCAACTTTCAAGCAAAAGGAGGGTGCTGTCAAAAGTTGTGGAGACTACAGCTCTAAGGAATAAGATTTCAACAACTGTGTTGGTTATTTAAGGACCCTTTTTCATAAGTTTGTATCAAAACCACGTGTCATTGCTCTTTCTAAGATGACACCCTTCAGAGAAGGCAAGGGCATTACTCAGAGGCAGGTCCTGACCAGCATAGCTGTGTACAAGCAACCAAAGAGGATGGAGGCAGAGTCGTTTGGCTGCTTTTTGGATAGGAAAGCATCATCTTGGTAGCCTTAGAAACAAAGACCATAAGCACAGCTTGCAGACACCTGGCCCCAGGCTATGCCTTGCCCTTCCCAGAGCAGAACAGTGGGCAGTGCTGAGCTGAGATCCTGCAGGAGAACTCTTCAGGAAAGCACAGCATCAGAGCACTGCCCTGTTTCAGGCACTAGGTCTTGACTATAATTTAACGCGTATGGCCCAAACTGGAGTCATCACCAAAGGCTTTGTGGCTGCTCCTGGGAAAAGGCCTATTCCCAGCAATTTGGTGACAGGCAAATAGCTACCCTTTGTACTTCCAGAGCTCAGTCTCTTCGGAAATTTAAGCAAGAAGGAAGCATTCTTCACTTCCTGTCCTGATAAACCAGGTGATGTTGTTCTGAATGGTTTATCAGCACTGCCTCAGAGAATATAATTCCAACAGAGAGATAAAGCTTGTGTGCATATAATTTCTTCAGTGAACCCTTTGAATACAAAGTGCTATTTAGGTGCAAGATCTTATCTGGGCATGGCCACAAACATATTGGTTTTGTAGCAAGCTTTGCCCAACATCATGCCAACTCTCCCAGCATTGCTTCCTCTGTTGTACTCTGCTCCAGAGGGACATAGTAGAAGGCTCATACTACTTTGCCTACCAATTATAAGCCATGTGAATAGCTGAGTGCTTCATTTTCAATTTGCATGCACATATATCTGATAATGGCATGTAAAGCAAGCTTCCAAAAAAAAAAAAAATCTCAATTTTTATCTCATTGAGTGGGACTGAGTCTCCACAAAGTGATTGAGGGATAGAAAAGGACATCTCCTGTGCACAAGCACAACGTAAGTCTTGGACCCAAAATTAATTTATTCTGAGTGTTTGATCTGAGATTTCATGGGGGATCTCTTTTTCCTACATTAGGTCATTCTGCTCCTTCAAGATCAGTATCCTCCTGGACACATTACAAAATGGAATCACTCAAGCTCATTAGTCCCTTCCCTGATCTGTGAGCCCCTGCTCTCAGCAACCATGTACACTGGTGCTTCCAAACCCAAGGTAGTGGTGCAGACCAGCTTCACATTGTGAAATACTCTAACAGGGCCATAACTCCCAGTCTCAGTAGCTTGGCTATAAGTCTGTATCTGATTTTAAAAGACACATCTTCAAGCCAGACAGAAAAGTTGCTGTTCTCTCTTACAGTCAGGGAAGAGGGAAAGGGGGAAGACCTTGAAATCTTCCTGTAAGTGACAGATTTCATCCAGATCTTCAGCCTTTAAAAATTCTGTTCAAGGGAGAAATACTAAAGCCAGTGTGTCCAGAGAACTGTGCTTCTATAAAGGCCAGTCAAGTCCAACCAAACACTCTCTTTCAACTTCAGTTGTGGTTGGATTGGGCTCTTAAACTGAGCAGTTCAAGGCAATGCACATCACTAGAACAAACTAAGTTGCCATTATTGTTGCTGAATTATAAGGAGATATAATGAGTTGGAAGAGCACTATCGTTAACAGCTTAGTTATAGTGTAATAACCACCAAAAAGACATTTACCTAAATTCCCTGTACGCTGACATTGATCAGAACAGCCTTTAGATCATGGCTCTATTTCATGTAAGCATTTATAAACGAGTATAGAAGACCACTGTCATGATTCAGTGACTGTTTATATCAGTGATTAGGTAAGTACTGACTTTTCAGAAGAATCCATTGAAAAACAGGGCCAAATGCCAACTATTTAGGAAATAGGGGTATTTAGAAATGAGATTACAACATCCATGTCAGAAATATCTAGAGCTGGAAAAGAATCAGGTACATTGCAACATCAATTCTATCAAGTAACCCTTCCTCTCCAAACTCGCTTTGATGTTCTAGTCAAATATTTCAGATTGCAGATCAAACCTAGATCTGGTTTTGGCGGAAGTGTTTTTACAAAGAATTTCAGGAGTCAAGGACTTGAGGTTTTGCTTCTGTAGACCAGTAATCAAGTTGTCAAAAGAATAAACATCACAATTGTAGAGCAGAGAGCACATATTTTTTCCCTTTCCAACACTGTCAGAAAAAGTGAATTAGTACTTAAGCTGTATATACATATTCTCACAACTGCAGGTTCTTGGTGTCTGTGTGTGCTTTCAAGAATTCACATCAGTTAACACAGCAAGTTCCTACACCTATAGCTCAGAAAGAATTGATTTGCACTAGAGAAAAAGTAGGACTGTGGCAGTTTCGTAGCTTCTTCCAACTGGAAAAGGAGTTGCTGCCTTCCCAAAAACAACCTCACAACTTTGCCAGGAAAGCCTTTCTGCAAGTAGAGTTTCTTCACTGGATACTAAAAAAGCAAAGTACTAAAAAATGTAGAACTTAGACACAAATCTCAAAGGGATAACACTGTCTCATGGGGGAGACTCTGCTCTTCTCTAAAAATGCAGACATAGTTTTCTCCTTTCCCTTTTCCCTGGTTGGGATTATCATGTACCTTTACCCTGATCTACTCAAGATGCACAACTTGGGAGACAACCTTGCTTTGAGAGGTGGGTCTGATCTGAAATGGAAAAAATGGGGCCTGGAAAAAGCAAGAGTTTTCTCTGCTTGGAAGACAGGAAACAGCCCTGGGGGATTACCCCAGTGCCTCATGCACCCAGGTCTGGTATTCCCAAGTATACCAGCACTATCCCGCAGGAATTTCCTCATCTTGACATCATACATTGCAGCGTGTGACAGCCTACTCAGGGATTCTCTGCAGCATATCCCAGGCTCTGCCCTGGAAAACCAAGGACATATAAAGGAGAAGAGAAATAATGACAGCTTTTCAGTTCTCCTATACTGCATACAAACCATTTGCAGAGCTTTTCTCACAGATGAGTTAACTACCTCATGCAGCCCATCTCCTGTCACTTGCTCTGAAAAACTGGCAGAAGAAACAGAAGATAATGGCTGTGTGTGAAAGGGTTCAAAATATCAGAGAGAGGAGAGGTGGAGTAGATGACAAGCAGGGATTCATAGCTGAGGGCTCTGCTCATGCCATGGATTCACTCTGGGACCTTGGACAACGTGCTTTACTCCTATCCCCAGGTAAGGTCAGGTAGAACTCTTCATATGACCTGTGCCAGAAGCAAAACACTTAAAGGAAAGGGAGAGACAAGAGGCTGTGGCTGCTTCACAGACAAGCCAACACCATTTCCAAGCTACAGAGAAACTCAGATGAATGAATTTCTCTCTGTATACAGAGAGAATTATTATAATTATCTCATTTGGTCCTAAGATAAACAGCAGGAAGCATAAATATCTTTATGGCAACATATCAAACAGGACAAAACAGTCAAACCATTTCCCTCTCCAGCCCTGCTCTTTCTGTTTCAGTCTGCCTCTAACCACCATTCCCTTCCTCTGAAGGGGATTCTGGTGGGGGTGAAAGAATGTAGGTAGAACAGAAATTCTTCTGAGACAAGAGAGGAATCACAGGTCTCATGGGATGTCACTTGGAGATGGCTCATTAATCATGGACTACTTTAAAATTAAATATTTTCTGTCTTTGAGCACCTTTTTTTGGTAAAATGTATTGATGGAACAAGCTATTACAGCAATGCAGCAGGAAGCAGAGCACATGCTGCAAACCACTGAAGCAAAATATAATCCACTGAATGCAAGGCAGACTCTTCTTCATGGGGAAGCAAGGGACATGCTTGACAAGGGAAACAGGCCTAGCCCAGGTGAGACTAGAAAAGAAGGTCACATCCTGGCTGTGGCATGGGAAGGTAGACAAGGACTTTGTGCAGAACAGGACTGAGGAGGGAGGTCAGGAAAAGCAACATCCATGACCAGGGTGAGGGTGGTGTTCCCAGGACAGCCTTCTGCACATCTTCTGAGCACAGATTCAGTGCAGTTCTCTGCACAGCATAACTTCACCCTTCATCTCAGACTCTTCTTCCTCTCTCCCTCTCTGCCCACAGCACAAGGGGCAGCACTGCCTGGGAACTGGCAGGGAGAAGCAAGAGAAATAATCCAAGCATCTTCCCAGGCTGCTTCATCTGAGAAAGGAGCTGTTTTCTTTTAGGATCAAACAGCAGCTCCAGCTGTCCCCCATGAATAAGGAGACAAGATCTGTCCATGCCAGATGGACAGGCCTTCTCTTTCTCCTCAGGCAGGAACTCTCATTCCCTATGCTCTCTCTAGTCAGCAGAAAGGCAGAACTTGAAGAAGTGGATTCAGTCCCCAAAGCCAAAGCTGAGCGCAGAAGCACTGTGGGCAAAGGGAGAACATGCTCCCAGCACAGTTCTGTGCTGAAGACCAAACAATAGGAACCTGCCAAGAGGAGGCTTCTCCTCCCTTCTCCATCAGACATGGACAGTGAAACTGGGCAAGACAGCAATGGCCTGATTTGACTGCAAGGAGCTCCTGCTTAAAATAGCTGTTCTACTGCTGCCACAAAGTATTTTCTTTATAAAATATTGTGTAGAAGTAGATACTAGCAAAATTGAGGAGAGAGAGAACAAACCTGGAGAAGTACTAAAGGCTCCAATAAGTTTCTAGTGAGAAGCAGCACTCTGATTAAATCAAGTTCCATTTGCCAACATTTTTGGTGTTCCACTGCTTTAAATGGATAAATTGTGAAAATTTGTAATCAGAGAACAGTGATTTAGGAGATGGACTTAAACAGACTTTCTGGACCCAGTCAGGCCTCTGCCTGGTCTAGAACAGGGCACTTTGCTGGGGAAAGGCAGGAGGTCTCTGACCAGCCTGTGTGGCTCAGCAACACGTTCCCCAAGCTGAGGGGAGCACAGCACAGCTGTGGCTGTCAGAATGGCTGTGTGTCCTACCCGTGCTCAGAGTATGCATGGAGAGGGGAGATGTTTATTAATATCGTCATATGAAACAAACTGTACAAAACTATTCAGACAAACGAGAGACTCCAGTCCTGATGTGCTCTTTAATTCTGAAACCAATATTTATCTCTGTGTGACAGAAAAGGAAAGATTGGTGGACTGTAATAAAAGGGAAATGAAGGTTCAGGACAAATTCCATTTCCCTGCTGCAGTCTAGCTACAGTCAACCAACAACAGCTTGGAGAGTATGCAAGGAAAAGTGGAGAAAAATGATAGACATAACATAGGAAGTTCAGAGCACCCCATCCTGTTCTCAAACACTCAAAAAGAGATGAAACAAACTCTGTTTTCTACATCCTGCTGTGTTACACTGTTGACAGAGCCCCTCTTATTTGCTTTAACAACAAGGCACAGTATCGCAAATCCCTTATAATCTCTGTCCATGTCCCAACTCGGGATGGGCTATTTGGGAAGACTATTAGAAGCCAAACAGCAGAAAAAAGATGAGATACATTTGCAATCCTTTCCCTTGTGACTCTTGGTGCCCCAGGGAACAGCAAGAGTTTTGCATTTTTGGCTTCATAGACACGTGGGTTGAATACCAGCTAAACACAAGCAGAGATACAATCCCAAATTATTCATTCCTTTCAGTCTTTTGCAATAAGCTCCAGGAGAGCTCCTGCACAGTGGCAGCAGCAGCTCTGGCTGTGGCAATGTCACTTAAGTCATGAATTATTGCAGGCTGGCAGTGACAGCAGTGCCAGTGGGAAGTCAGACCTGGAGAGATGGGGAACCATTAGACTTGTGGTAGTCTCAGGCCAGGAACATCATCTCTCTCAGGATACACTGAGCCCATGGGTGAAGGAAGCAGATGAGAGGCATAAGCAAGAATGAGGTGAGAGTCTGCTCAAACTCTACCATAACCTCCCAGCTGTCTGTACTTTATGACCTGTCAGTATGTTTGCAATCAGGAAAGGAGGAGTCCTTTCCCATCATTTAAATTTCTCTGTCCCAAACACAACTCAGCCAGGGTCACAGCTCTGGCCCAGTTTGCAGACCCCACATGGACAGGTCAGTCCTTATGGAGCAAAGAGAGACACGTCTACAACAGACAGTCACAGCAACCTCCGTAACCAACTTACTCATCTGCTCCTGTTCCAGAACACAACCTGTCTGCTCCAAATCATGTGGAAAATCTGGAGATGACTGGGCAAAGCCTTCACACACTGAGTGACTCATGGACATACCGCCTGTGCTGCTCTGAATTTTCTCAAGACCTCATATCCCAGGAAAATGGCAAAAAAGCTTATTCCAAATGTTAGAGACAAGGTTGAAACATGCTAGTGCAAATCTGGCCTGCACAATTGATCTGTGACAGTCAACAGGAGCCTATTCTCTGGCTTCAGCAGGCTGATTATCAGGCCAAAGTTAAGGAAAAGGGAGAGAAGATCACCAGCTTCTTGAATTCATACAGATTAGAGCATCTTTTATCTAGCCATGCTCCCTAATGCTGAAGGGAATAGGACAGCAACCATAAAACACATCTATGCTTTCAGTAAACCACAGCATTCCCACAAGGACAACTGTTCAGTGTTAAAAAGGCCACTCAAGAAGTATGGCAGAGGGTTAAATTGTGTGACAAAAACTCCTCCTGTACTTTGCTGATGCTCTGCACAGTTTCGGAAGTGCCTCCAGCACCTGAGACAGGTGGGAAGGCACATCCAGGCAACACAGCCATTCACAATATTAATTCCAAGGGCTGTGTGTCCTTTAAGTTCCTGTTTGTTCCTGGCACAACTTAAGGCAGCCACATCTTCTTCACAAGGGCATGAGGAGGTGACACTGGACTTTTCACAGGGTCCTGCATTCCCCTCCCTGCTCTGGCCAATATGCCACCAGGGGTAGGGGACAGACCTCCGTGATGGCCCAGTGCCCTGCAGTGCAGCACTGAAAGGAGCTCAAAGTAGCCAGACACACAACAGCTTGACCTTTTACTCTTTCTTTTATTGCCTTTTTTCCAGGAGCTTGTTAAAACTACAAATAAAATGAAGTTTCATTCAGATGGATTTTTATGCCAAAATGGGAGATGGGGGAAAAGAAATAAAAGCCCCTCTTTGTAAAAAAAAAAAAAAAAAAGGAATCATATGTCCACTACTTTAAACTTTTTTTCATAACTACTTTCAGAACAGGAAATTCATTAAATCTGATCCTTTCCCGCAAAGGTCTCAATTTCAACAAAATTTTCTAATGAAAACACTTTCATGGAAAAATTTGTGGCCAATCTACATTCTGTGCTATTCGTAGGACATGCACCTTATGGGTCTGGAAACAAAATGGTAATTGTAGGGAGAACAGGCAAATTTTTCACTTTAGTGAGCAACTGTTTTGCTTAGGGACCTTTCTCTCACCCTCTCAATTGGAAATGCTCTAATTCCCATTTGATTTCTGCTGGCAAAGATTTCCAAAGCTTCATGGAAAAAAGCCGAGGCTGTTGTTTGACTGTACCTCTGCCTCCCCAGTTCAGAACAGAGCCTGGACACTTAGACACGATTTCACCATTTCACTACTCGAGCAAACCAAAAGCCAAGCCCAGTCCTGCCAATATCCAGTCTCTGGAGCTATTAACAATTCCCTGTTGCTGTGGACCTTGTTTGCATGTGAGACTGGTTAACCAACAGCTGCAGGATTCTATCAGCATTCTTCTGCTCTTTCACACCTTCCCAGCTTCTTTTTCTCCTCCAGCATTTAAAAGGAGCCAGTACATACAGACATCACAATCAAATTAATGTCAGGTAAGAAGGACAAACTCACAGATAGGAGAAGATGGGATTATCTGCTTGGCTGCTGCTTGCTCTGACCAAGTTGCAAAGTCCAGGACAGTAAAATTTCCACTGAGCTTGCATTTTCTGTGATGTAACTCTCTTAAATTATTTAAAAAATTAATTAAAAATGCAAACCTGCTGCTGACAAAATCCCATGTAAACTGTGTCACGTGTCACTAGGCCTGTCACATCCACTGAGGAGGTGGAGGTTTTTGTTCAGCAAATAATTTAGGTACATGCATGTTTCAACCTTAGCACAAAAGAAGGGGTATCACTCCTCAGGGAAGCTCTGAGACCCAACTCTTCCTTTTTGCATGGCCACCTGCCCAGTAACTTCACCTTGTCTACGTTCCAGGAGTCTCAGAAACAGAACAAAGCAATTGCTTCTCACTGAAGAGCCACAGTGATAAATAGGGTAAGGCAAGCACTCAGCTAAGGAGCCAAGATGCAGGTGCACAGGGAAACAGGTTCTGCTGCTCCATCTCTCCCCTCCTGGCTGAGCTGCCATGCTACACCTGATACAGGGCTGTGTCCAAGCAGGAGCTGTATACAAGTCACACTCCCTCTGTTAACAGCACAATAGGATGGAAAAAGTTCAACATAATCAGTCTTTGCCCAAGTGCATGTTAGTCTTGGGTACCACATTCACATTGCTTCATCTTTTCCCTGTCTAAACTGCATCCCAGGCTTGGAACTCAATGAAGCTCAATTCCACTCAGGGTGCACAGTCTGGATGCATCTGTGCTGGATGAAGGGATTTTGGTCATTGCTATTTTCCAGGTCAGGGATTGGAAATGAACTGTCTGTCCCACTTCTCACTGGAAGCACTGGCACTCCTAGGATTTCTTTTGGTATTTCCGCCCTTTGCTCACTGCTCCAGGACAGCAGAGCCCTGGAAACCTTGCCCTAAAGGCAAACAGTGCTTTCTGCCACCCCTATTCCTCCTTTCAAGAACAAGGGAAGACTCTCCTGCCCCATTAGATCTAACTGGAAACAAGGGTTTAGGACCTCCTTTTCTAAGGCAAAGCACTTGACTTAAATTGCAGGATTTAGCTGAAGATGGCCTCTTGAGGAGAGGGACAAATATTCCCATTCGATTAAGGGTAGCACTAGTTTTACTTTCATGGGACTCAGCCTTGTGGGCTCAGTGGCAGTACAATACAGCTCCCAATGGCAAGTACTTGTCCAAATGATGCAAAAGTTGCTCTGAAGTTCACTGAATATTCCATATGTCCAGATATCCTGCTATGAAATTAAGTATTGTTGAAAAAAAACCCACGCATATTTTACTTCACTTGTTTTTCTGAATCTCACAAAAGGACAAATCAGTAGGCAAAAAATTCAACATAATCCACACAGCTACTAATCCATGCATTTCCCAGCTGCTGAGTCTAAAATCTGTACAGCCACACTTTCTAGGAAACACATCCAAACTCAAAGATCTCATCAGGACCCAAAGTGCAACTGCATGCAAGATTCATTTGTANACTCTAGCAGCTTCTTAAAGAAGCCTCTCTCCTAGCCCCCCCAGCTAATAAAAAACTCTGGTTACTTAAAACCACAGGAGGAGAGGGACAAATATTCCCATTCGATTAAGGGTAGCACTAGTTTTACTTTCATGGGACTCAGCCTTGTGGGCTCAGTGGCAGTACAATACAGCTCCCAATGGCAAGTACTTGTCCAAATGATGCAAAAGTTGCTCTGAAGTTCACTGAATATTCCATATGTCCAGATATCCTGCTATGAAATTAAGTATTGTTGAAAAAAAACCCACGCATATTTTACTTCACTTGTTTTTCTGAATCTCACAAAAGGACAAATCAGTAGGCAAAAAATTCAACATAATCCACACAGCTACTAATCCATGCATTACCCAGCTGCTGAGTCTAAAATCTGTACAGCCACACTTTCTAGGAAACACATCCAAACTCAAAGATCTCATCAGGACCCAAAGTGCAACTGCATGCAAGATTCATTTGTAAGACTAATCTATCCTAGAAATTTTTGCCAGAGCTGTAGTTGTCTTGAAGTTGTGCAGACACAATTGTTTCAAATACAGTAGCAGCCAAAAGATACAGGAACACATTCTGCAGTGAGGGAGGAAGGGGATCATTTGCCCAGGCAATACTTGTTCGCTGATAAATATTCTCAAGGCAAAAATTATTTATTTATTCTTTTTATCCCTAGAGAGATAAAAGAGGCTGGTCCAGCACCCATCACACAACCAATTTAACCAATCTAATCAAGATCTGCTCTAAGTGAGCCCCATAAAGCAGGCTCTCAGAAAAGTGGGAAGCTCCCCTCATTTGAATTTTTGGAAATTCTTCTGTCTCTAGCAGTAGGGACACATCAGCAAAAAACACAGGCCACAATGTTATTCCAGCAGAGCTAGTCCCCTGGGTCCCTGCTGTAGCAGCCACCACCACCCCTGCTATCTGAAGTCCTTCCATAGCCCACAAAAAAACAGATCCTGCAAGAGCCTTGGACATGGTCCAGATGTAGGCTGAGTGTGGCAGGATGGTGACTGTGCTTTGGGTGTGTTGTGGGAAGAGCGTGGTAGCATTAGGCTGGCACTGACCCAAGTGCCAAGTCACCCAGGCCAGCTCCTGCCCATGCCAGCCCTGAGGACTCATTTCCCCACCAATTATTTCTACAGTGTTTGGGCTTCTCACTGTTTACCTTAAACCCCAGACATTTCTGCTAATCCAGAGAAGGTGTGGAATACTCCTACAACTATGCTGTTGATCAGCACAAGGTCAGCAACAGCTTCTCTGCAACTCCCTGCCTGGCACAAGCCGCCTCTTATCTGTGGTACCCTGGCAAACAGGGCACTGCTGGCTCTCTCAGGCTGGCCTTTGCCTCCACCACCTACCTCTGTTTATGTTACTTTCCCAACACACTTGCAAATACGATAAAGTTTAATCTGGTACAAAAGGTAAATAGGGTTACACAAAGCTGGATTTAGCAATTTAGTTTTATTGGCCACTAAGGCTGGCAATTCTTCGATGCAGGTAATGAGGAGATAGCCAAGCCAGATAAAGGATCTGTGCAATATAAACATCCTCCCAAAAGCCTGCTCCCCGCTTGCATAAGTGCTGTAATCATGAAAGCAATTCTTAATGGAGCCACTTGGCAGAGGCCCTGGCACAGCAAGCTGTGAGCCTCTCCCAGCTGATGGACCAGCTCCAGGAGCGTGTTACTACAGCGCTGCAGCTTGCAGGAGGAGGGGCAGGAGGGGCAAGGCAAAGCTGGATCCAGTCTGCAAGCAGTGGCACTGGGGCAGGGCCAGTCTCCTCTAACATGTCACCTGTACAGTTTGAAGCAGGCCAATCATCCCTTTGAAGCTCAATCCTGCACCTGTAAATCGAAATGGATGATTATCCCTTTGTGCCCCATCTTTCATAGGTAAACTCTTAAAACGAAGGCTGTTCCTTACATAGGGGTAAGGGTTTCTGGCTGAAAGTATTACTGTCACTGAGAAAATTGCAATATTATTCCTGCTAATAAGTGACTTATTTTTTCCCGACCTTCCAATATCTGTCCTTCGCCTTAAAGAAGGAAAAATAAAACAAATCAAGACCTGTGTTTCCTGCACCAGCATCCTGCCCTCTTTCATCTCTCTGTACCGAAACCTAGGACAATTCACAAAGCTGAACAGGAAACCTTTTGCACCTCGCATTTTGTGCTGTTTGGTTCCGTTTTCTCCTTTGCTATCCAATTTAGAATATCCCCCAAGGAGCACAGAAGTGCCAGACCTGCCTTGTCTCTCAGCAGAGATCATCAGTGTTTCACACCTTCCCACTGCACGGCTTCCCACTGAGGTGATGGCTTGGGCACTGCAGGCAGGACACCATCCTCAGCAGGTTCAGTCTGTTGCTTAGCTCTGGTTTCCTGGCAGTGCCATAAATAATATACTTCAGAAAGGGGGAAGGCTCAAGAGAGTCTCTGTCCTTATGTTTTCCATGAAAAGTAAAAAAAAAAAGTGACTCTTACTTCACTCCAAAAGTCACTAACTGTAGGACAGGTCTAGCAGTCACTTGCTCCCCTTGACGTGGTTTTCTTACCGGGGTAAAAGGGGCCTCGTTCCCACAAACATTTGCCAGCTGCAGGACTGAATCAGAGCCTAGGCATCCACTCACATATCCATTATGCTCATTTCCAATGCCATACATTAAAAATTCCTCCTCGCCTGAACTCATTTAGCTTTCAGTAGGGATCTTTATCAGATAGGAAAAACTATGTCTATCGTATGCACTCGAAAGAATTGTTGGCCAATTACTATATAGGGATTAAGAGTGTGATCTATTGGGAGGTACTAGACTAGAACCAGTGAGTTCCTGTCTAATGGACTAGACAGAATCAGATGTTTAGTGTTAAAGACCTAGAACTGTTTTCTAGTCCACAGCTTGCCACTGGTAAACTTCAGCTGAGTAACTGCCCTTCATATGCCTCTTCTGCCCTCTGTAAAACATAAGATGTACTTAGACCTATGAACAGAAAGTGTTAGGTAACAATTTGGGGTCATTATGCAGGGCAGGACTCACACTGGTCTACATAACTGACTATTCACCACCTCCATCAGAGAGGCCAGTAGTGCTAAACTGGCCAACAAGGAATTATCTCCAGCCAGCAGGCAGAATGCATCTAGATTGACCATGCTTCTGGACTTTGAGGGGTTTTTCAATAGTCAACACTGATCTGTCACAGCAGTATGAAACACATCTATAAGGATTATGGGCCTTTTCTTTCAATCTGGAGCTCCATCTTAAGCCTTCTGAAGCCAATACAGCTGTTTGCATCAACATTAATAAACTATCCAGCAAGAATTTACTCACCTAGGCATCCTCACTGGCACAATAAAGATGACTGTCTACCTATATAGAGCTGAGACCTGCAGGCAGGCTGCAATTTTTTTTTCCTTTAGTGCCAAAAAAAGCACTATCTCTAACAGCATCCATGTCTGAGCTAGGATACTGCTTCAATTTACATACTGCAAGGATTTATTAGACCAGGTGATCACACAGATATCCTCATGGTGCAAAACCTACTCAAATGTCCTTGTTTTTCTCATTCCTTCTTTTGCAACCCAACTTCAAATGACCCCATGTCACAGGCTGTGAACAAGCAATTTTTTCTTCACTGAAGATCAAAGAAAGGCTGCCAGCACCTTGACTTTTGGTTTGGGTTTGTTTTTTTTTTTTTATTTTGGAACCACCCATCTGGCATCAGTATCTTGATATACTCCAAAGTGGTGCTTCTAAAGACAGACAGACCAATTTTGAGGTTTGGTGGGTTTTTTGAGACAAATATGTGATTCTTCCATATATAATCAGCATCTTAAAATATAGCTAACCTGCCTTCTTTCCCATTCCTCGTACCTAGAAAGTCTCTAATGGCCTATGAGTTTGCCTAACCCAAGTGGAGACTTCAAGTCTTATCACTCACCACCTCTGACTACAGAAAACATAACCCTTTCTGAAGTTACATTCCCTTTACAGCTTCAGGACCACAGCTGGTTTAAACTGACTGACCTCCACTGGCATTTAGGAAGGAATCTTGATTTATTTTTATTTATCACATGATCTATTTCTCTAGGTAGTATAAAATAATACCTGACACAAGAAAATCCTTATCACATGTGTTACTTCACTGAGGGAGCAAAGGAGCAGCACAGGCATTCTTCTGAGAGATCAAATAACAAGTGTTCTTCTGATAATAAAGGCACAACTAATTCAGAGTGCAGGCTTGACACTTGTTTATCTGGACAAACAATTATGAAATGTTCTTTTGTGCCTGTGAGTATTGCGTAGGCAAGTGTCATGACTGTCTGGGTTACTTTAAAGGGCCACTGCTTAGGTACCTATTCACTGCTCAGGAAACCAGAAATGCCTTGGACAAACTGACCCAGTTCAAAGACCCTGTTTCTTCCTGGCTCCCTTCACAGGACCAACTCCAATCCAACCCAAGTGGAGATTTGGGGTGCGATTTCCCAGAAATGGCAGCGTGTAGCAAGAAAATTATGTTTTCCTGAGGCATTTAGATCCCTAATGGCAAACTGTAATCAGGGATACAGGAGTCCTAAGTAGTTTTTGAAAACAGAACTTGGGAGTCTAAACAATTGAAACACTTCTGTAATTTTTATGTTTATTTCTGAACTGGGACTTTAAAACAATCTGTAGCTTTTCTCATTTAGAAATTATTAGTAACAACAGATGACCATACTATGTTCTAGACCAGCTGTATACAGATGCAATGGTCCCCTCAGCATCTTGCCTGGTACAGACGATTGCATTCCATTTTCTTGGAAGGGGAAACAACCTTCTTGTAGACCCCAACCCCAGGCATCAAGCTGAACTGCGTAACTGCCCTCATGGAGCCAAGGGCAAAGGCTCCCAGGCAGCTAAAACTCAACACATTTCCCTGCTGCTTCAGGTTGAATGTGCCCTATTGTCTGACTGCACAGCTCAGGGTGGCTCAGATCTGGTCACAACCTCCACTTCTGAGAAGGAGCAAGTTCCCAGCGTAACAGGGAACAAGAAAAGAAAAATCCAAAGCTTTCACAAAACAGCATCTTAACAGTTTTTCTGGGAGGTCAGGGCAGGGAAGCCACGTTGTTACATCCTTCATGATGTGGTCATGGAGATGCCATTACTTATGCCCCTCATCTGTTGCAGTGCCCTCCCATAGAGGCTTCTCTTTCAGTCTCTGGGAGATAAAGAAAGTTTGAAATCTATTTTGTATATGAGAAATTGTATAGTTATGTAAGCAGAGCTGGTCAAATACAGTGGTGACTTACAAAACCCCTGCAATCTAGTTGTGCATGGAAAAACCTTATCTGCCTGTTCCCAAGCTGCTAACTCATACCTCTGCTTCCAAACACAACCCCCTAGCTGACACTGTGCACTTCACCTTTTTCTAACACAGAAGGAGAAGAGAGACCTGCTAATGAGGAGATTAAAGAACAAAGGCTTTGCCAGAAAACAAGGATGATTAAAACTTCCAGAGTAGGACCCAACACCAGGACAACAAAGTATCACAGATGGCTTCAGCCATAACCTACAAAACTGCTAATTGCCAGCAGATGCCAAAGATATCAAGGGCTTACCAAGGGTTCTGAAAACAATTTGACAAACTCACAGAAAAGCCCATCAGAAGCTACTAAGCACAGGACACCATATCCCAGAAGGAAGTATCACCACACTCTTGGTTTATGTGCTGTAGCCACTGTCAAGCACCAGTAAAGGACTAGATGGATCTCTTGCCTGGCTTGGTATATCCATATTTCCCTTCTAAGGAAGCAAAAGGAAGGGAACGACAGACAACAGGACCCTGATTAACTGAGAAATCAGTACAGTGCATTGCTCACACTGTCCAATAGTGGGTGTACAGATCCTTCAGAAGCCTCACACATGGATGAGGGGGCAGGAGAAACGAGTTCCATGAAGCGCCATCACAGACACAGTCACCCTGACACCATTTCCATCTCCTCTCAGCAACTCCCTGATGGTACTTTCCAAATACCACATCACAGTCATGTCACTGTCCTTCCCTGGAACAAGAGCAGAAGAATGGCTCTCAAACTCAGCCCTATCCACCTCCTTGGCTCAAGCTAGATCTGCATCTTTCCAGACAGATGTCTGCCTAATCTGTTCCTTGAGAACCTCCAGTGATACCAACATCTCCCCTTACCAGGTCACCTGCCCCTCTGCCAAAAACCCCAAATCCAAAGCATAGAGTAGAACAGCTGACCAATGTATCTGTGCCAGGTTAATATGCCCACAAGTACATTGCTTGCTACTCTCAACCAGATGTGTGTTGTCTTTTTAAGGTTTATGCTAGTTCACAACAACTGAGAAATCAACTTCATGCTTTTTTCCCCTCTCTTTTTTTTTGTGTCCATTTTGCAGGTGGGAAAAATTAACCACACAAGGTCAAGTTAAGCAAAGTTTAAGGGCACCCTCCATATCAAACCAAAAAATCTATGGAGACACTTCTCCCAAGGCAGGCAATTTATTGTAGCTGTGCTTATCATTAGCAAAATGGAAGGTGATGAAGAAATGCCCTTCACTTTAGATACACATCTCACCATAAATAGACTGCCTAATTAAACCACTTGTTTTTAAAGAGGAACTAGAGAGATTTGGCCTGTTCATAAAAACAAACCAGCTACGATTAAAGTTCTGAGACTTGCTATTGTCAGGACAACCTGCCAGCTTTTCCCATGGAGCTCAGCCCCTTGTACAGCAGGCAGCCACTGCAGTGCTGCTTTAGCACTGCTAGGGGTTACAACCACCACTGAGACTTCACCCAGGGCCAGTGGACTTAGCCAGGCAACATCCCTCTCTTTATTGCTGAACAGTGCAGCTGCATAATCATGGTGATCCATTAAAATAATAAACTCCACATAATAAAAATGTTAAATACTCAGTATAAGCTGGTAGAAGTACAATAGCTTCTTTCCCTGTTAAATGACATCCTGATCAAGATTTGTGTCACGTACACTGTTTTCAGGAGCACAACACTATTCAAGGTGACTGTCCTGCAGGTTTTTGATCACCATAATCTTATTTTTGAGCAGGCAGTGCTGGTACAAATTGAGAAATGAGCAATAAGGCCTTATCACATAAATTAGCTCTCTTCAAGGCAGTGCTAACGTTGATAAGATGTCTCATGATAGCATGTCATGCAGAGGGACAAGAAAAGCAAGTGAGTACGTGGAACCATGAGTGTAAAGGGGAGCAGGGCCCAGCTCTAAGAGCTGCCTTGGACCTGCAAACTGCTGCAAAAGGCTCTACCTGAGGAAACCGGCTCACATAAGCCACTGGGAGGTGAAGGAACCATCCAGACTGGGTATTTCACCTTTTCAGCTGAGGACATCTTTCATCAGGGAGAAGAAATAGGCATCATAAGGAAGAACAGAGGGCAAAACCAATGCAATTGGAGATAAAGCCTCTAATCATAGCAGGAACATCCACCCAACAACCCAAATCCAGACAGCTTTTCTGCTCTACCAATATTGAGCTGTAGATATGAAAAATCAGCAAAACAGCCTCATTCTGCTGAGCCCATGAAGTCAAAGTTCAGCTTCACATTTACTTTCACTGGCTGTTTTCTGATGGCTTAGGGTCCTTAGGCAAATGAGACTGTGACAGCTGCACTGCTGCTGCACAGTAAGCTGGGCCCCAAAACTGCAGGGTAAAGGCACTGAGAAACTGGCAGGACCTTACAGGTTGTAAACCAAAATATCTCATGCACACACTTGGCCCCACTGCCCACAGGTACCAGGCTGGGTGTGGGACATGTTCATCCTCTTGCTCTCTGATGTGCCTGTGTCAGGTGGCCCATGGAGCAGATGCAGGGAGCCTAAACCAGAGCCTGTGTTCACTCACCCTTCTATCTTCCTTCTACACTCTCTCATGTCTCTGCCCCAGGTTTCTGGCAGTGCCATTCTGTGTAACAGGATGAGCCATCTCTTTTGCAACAGGACTGGCTCACCCTCCTCTCAGGGTCATTGGCCCCTTCACTCATTGTATTATCAACACAACACATATTTTTTTCCCTTCCTGCTGTTTATTGCTGGAAATTGGTTTGATCAGAACCAGTGAATCATGAAGCCTTCAATAAAGTCACGAAGCCAAGAGGCTCAAATCTCACAGCACTTGTAGCTTTTCTGTGCGAGGTGAGACAAGAGTTTCTCTCTTCCCCTGAAATGAAGTTTCTGCTGATGGCCCGTGCTGGAGGGCAGTGGGATCAGCAAAATACACCTGAAGTCCAAAGTGCAGAGGTCCATAGCACTGCAACATATTCCAGTTAAGCAAGCTGTTAGATATGGAAAAGGGAGGAATGACCGTTTTTTACCTACATTTTTGAAACTGAACCAGTATTAGATCCTTCACCTCTGTTCAAAAGCCTAAGTGCAATATTCAGAAAGCATACACACTACACAACACATTTGGAGAGGAAAAAATCCAAACAAAACAAGATCACCAAGCAAACCAGCAGCAACTCTGTTAATAAACCCACCTCCCTCACAGATCAATAAAACATTTTGCTGCAACTTGCCCACATCAAATTCTTTTTAATTTCTGAGTGTTTCTAAAGTTCCTAATGTTTGCCTGGGACCAGAGCTGGCTGCTCTGCCATGCTGAAAGCCATCCTTGCAACATGCCTGAAAATCTTTGCCTTTGGTATGTTACAGCTGACATTAGATTTACTGCAGCTACAGCAGCACTGCATATAAATCTGCTATTTGGTGGCTGCAGGCTTTGCCCAGATCCCCTCAGACGACAGGAAGTCTTACACTGGCCTGACAGTTTGTTTCAGCAGCCATTTCTCCAGGGCATGGTATTAATATATCTTCATTGTTAGTCAAATACCACACCAGCCAGAGCACTCCGGCAGGAAAGATCCTCTCCCATAAAACCACAAGCCTGAGTCAAAGATTGAAGAGGCTTGTGTGCCCATAGGAACTGCACTTTTGGGAAGCCTAACCCATCTCAAGAGATTTTAAAAACACCACAGGGCTCAGAGTAGAATGCTTAGAAGAACAGATTGTGTTCTATAACCTGCTGCTCTCGGCCTCCTCCAACACAATGCCTTTAAGAAAGGAAAAGAAAACAGCTGAGCAATGGATTTCACTACTGTTATTAACACTGAATGAAACTTTGCTTCCCTGATAGTTTGACAGGTGAATCAATGGCAATGTCTGGCCACTTGCCAGCCCCAGTGGTGAGCACTGGGAAGCAGAGCTTTCCCAATGCCTGCAGATATCATCTTACAACCTGAGGCATACAATTTGATTACCCTTATCTGAACTCACATGTTATTTGTATCAAGAGTTGCCTGGATGCAAAAATCACCTTGATGACTTCCCATAATGCTGGATTCCACTGAGCTTGAGGCTCTGAAGAGGCATTTCAGATACTTTTTCCTAGTTCCTTAGCAATGTGAAGAAAAATTTGTCAGCCCAAATCTGAACACATAGTCCTACTTTGACATGACTTGATCACTTTTCCATGCAAACTTCTTTTGAATGAGACAATTCCTGATGCTCAGCCTTTCATCAAGACCCTTGCAGTATTAACCTTTTCTTGGAGCCATGTTGCTGTGCAAAGCTAGCACCCATCACTGCTGCACAGAGGATCACTTAACAAATGGATCCTGAAGTCCCGACCACCAGAATGCAAATGAAAGTTTCTGTTAATTTATTCAAGCTACTATTTTTACAAAAGATATTCTGAGGGTAGAAAAGTGCTAACCTATGTATGATTTGCCAGATCTCTGAAACAGGCAGCATGTGAGAAGTTTGGAGAACAGGGAAAACGGACAAAAATCTAGGGCTCCAGCAGGCAATATGATGAGGCCTGACCACAAAAGTGACCTGAAAGCTGAACTCAAGTCCAAATTCACATTGAAAATAAGGAGAATTCAGGTTCCCTTAATGCAGGCGTAGATACCAGGGAAGAGGTACAGCAGTAACATCTCAACCACCACAGCAAATGTTACCTACATTTCATAATATAGAGAAAACAAACACCTAAAAAGCAAGAATAGAGATTAGTGAGTGAAGAATCAGATTTTCCAAGTACTGCTTTTACTAAACAGACACTGCACAAAACACAGAGATTGCAAACCTGTTTCCTGTTGGTTGTCTCAGGTTAGACAACACTGCTGTGGATTAAAACAAAAACAAAGCTTCCAAGTCTGTCCACATCACCTCCCATATTTCTCCATTTCTGGGAGTTTTATAGGCAAGAAAACAGAACTCTTGCTAGACCCACAACTTTTAGCACAGTGTTTTTGTAACCCTCTTTTTGAAAACAGTTGATTAAATATTGCTGTCATAAATTCAGCCTAGTAACAGCTGGGACAGATTTACAGGGGATGGGTTTTTTTATGACTATCTATTATTCATGGTGTGTTAGCCCTTACAATGTGTTTAGCCAAAGAAAAAAAAAAGATAAGATATCTTCTGGTTGATTATTGACAGATACTTGGCAGCTTGTGTCTCTGGGACTGCCTGGTCACAAATAAAATAAATCCAGTCTCCAGAAGCACTGATTCGATAACTTGACTATGTCAGGCTGGAAAATGATATGGACTGAAGAAGACAGGGGCAATCATTTGTAACAAACACTGTATTTTTGTCTCTTAAATCTCAGGCAAAACTTTGTCAGAGGAGCTGAGCTGTCAGCCCTGGAGGCGTGTGGTAAATGCTCCCCCAGAAACAGCTCGGGCAAGATGTGACCTGAGCCTTCCTCCTCAGGAAAGCAGTGTCTGCTCTGAAGGTACCAATGTCATGCGCAAGAGGATTTCAGGTCACAGGTGGGTATCCCAGGAGCTATGTCAGGTATCAGTCGATCACAGATGTCCTGGCAGGACATGGACAAGGAGCCAATCTCACCTCAGACCAGAGAACACCGTTGCTGCCCTGTCAGTTACATGGGCATGTTTGGCTGAGCTATAGACAACACAGATCAGTGCCTGGCTTGTGTGATTTACATCAAACCAGACTTCAGGAGATGTGGATATCAACTGCAAAGCCACTAGAGAGAACAGAAGTCAAGACTTAGCCACAGGCTGTTCAACATTCTGGTGAGAGACATCACTTTTCTTCCTAAGCAAGCCAGAAGACCCCAAGACATGACACTGAACTGTGTTTCTATTCAGCAGCTGAAGCCTGGTTTCTCCTCAAGCTTTGTCTTATGAGCTTCCCTAGTTTTGAATAGGAAACAGCTTACAAGGAGCAAGGGCAACTGTCAGTGGCATTCCTGACACCACCTTATTTGGCCAGTACTATCCCTTAAAAAGGGGTGACAGGGATGAGTTAGGTCACTCACTTCATTCACGCACACAGAGTTGACATTAAAGCACTATCCATAGGTTTTTACCTTGCCTCTATCCTACAGAGTTCAGATGCTGCTCAGGAATGACAACCATTACACTTTAAGCATCTGTAAGGCTTGACCCTAAAACCATAGTGTACAGGGATTGTATCTTTCAGAGGCTGTGTCCCCAAAAAAGAAACTCTTCCCCAAGAGAAACTTGGGGAGAAACCTGCAGAAATATGGTGTGTTGAGCAGAGGTAAACAACACCCACAGAGAACAGCCTTCGACCCCCTTGAACGCCCTGCAATTAGAGCAGCTGAATTCTCTCCCAGCAGTTTCACCCCTCACCCTCACAACAAACAAAAACACTGCTGAGCACATCCCAGCAGCTCAACACAACCCTCTCACTGGAATTTGACTGTCCAGACTCTTTGCCTGGGCACACCTACATCTCCCCCCTTTTTGCTGCCCTCCCCTCCAAGCCACCACTGCTCATGTGGGTATAAAAGCACAAAGCCAAACTTTACAAAAGTAGTTTCTTTAAAAATGAGGCATTTGTATTCTGCTCTGAGCTGAGGATCTCTGCCAGCAACACAAGCAAAGATTTTTTCTGTCAGGCTCCTTCTGCTGGGAATTACAGGAGCTGATTTCAAGCCTGGGTTTATTTCAATCTCGGTCAAGTCACTTCATTTCTCCAGAGCTTTTCTTTTCAGACTCACTTGTCTGCTGTTGACTATTAGATAAAGATGAACCCAGGCCAATTAAATAACAGTTCTTTAATTAGCTTTTCCTTCTCAGCAGTCATGTGAAATACTGTTTGCTTGCACAGCAGAAATAGCAAGATCCAAGGTGAATGGGTTTTATTACTGATCTTGCACTGTTCATTGTGCTCACAATTTCCTCACTTAGAAATAGCAAGATAATCAGAGACTGGAGACAACTTCTCAGCAGAGCTTCCCTTCTGGTTATAACCTGAAGTGTTGTTTTAACTCTCATTCATCATCTGTTTGCTTTGCCTGTTGGCTAAGTACCTTACCCCACCCCTTCATATGACTTCTTCCTTTGGTTGACTTCATGCATGACTTGACTTCCAAACTGCAAGAGGTCACCTGACACACAGGTCAGTCAAACATTAACTCTGCAAGCGCCCTGGCGTTACCAGGACACCAGCTGCTCATACATCCTGGCTCGTGAGTCACCAAGTTAGGTCATCCCACCTAGAACATTTGTGTACTACAGCTCTAACTGCTCTTACTGCTCCATTAGCAGGAGCCATGTGTCTTTTGGAGAAAGAAAAGATAAGCTATTAGGTACCTGCTTATCACTCCAGTGAACAAGTTCTAAGCAGCCTCCTATCACTGGTAGAGAAAACAGGAATCCTCCTCCCTAAATATTTAACAACATCCCTGAAAGACCAAATTGGTTTCTGTTTGTATGGCTTTACCAGGCATTAGCAAGGAAAGTCTAAACTTAAACAACAAATACCTTACTACAGTCGGCACTACTGTCGTTGTGGGGGCTGTGTGGTCTCCAGAGATGAGGAGTGCTGGAGCTCAGGGCAGAGCTGGGTACCTGCCCATGCCTGCCTGAGAGCCTCTGACGACAAGTGAGAAGCTGAGGCCAGGGCAGCCCCAGGAAGCACAGCCCACATCTCAGCAGAAGAGCTGTGACCATCAGCGAGCTGGTTAAATGAAAAGAAGCTCAGATTGTGCATGGGAGGGAGAGACTCATCTTTACTCCCGCTAAGGCCTTCTGAAGGTGCTAATTGCTCTCTCTAGGAAATAGCATTCCCCAAACTCTAGTTATTTCAAGACACATGAGGTTCGGCTCTGTTTTATCTCTGGTGGCAATAGCAGGTGGGTGAAACTGCAGCAGGGAAAGGATAAAACCAGGGAAGGTCTTGTGTTGTGTGACGAAGGCAGTGACGCATATCAAACAGAAAACTTCAAAAGCTCTTATCCAGCTCAGAGCTGGGTGATGATGTGTCTCCTCAGAGCAAGCTGATAGCCTTGAGAGACAAAGGGCCCCCTGAGAGCCTGGAATGGCTGCACCTCCTGCTTGCCTTCATTAAAGCTTTGGGCCAGTTCCCAAAGAGCTGTGTCTCAGCGATGAGGCTGCTGCCAGGGTGGTAGATAAGAGCACAGAAGAGCTGCATCTGCAAACCCTTCCCCACCACTCCCCCTCCATGGGCCTGCCTGTTGCACCAGCACGTTAACTTTTGGTGCTTCCCATCCTTGGTTTGTCCTTTCTGTGTATGTCTACCACCATCACAAGAGCCCTCAGGTACAGAGGCTGCACCAAAGCACAGCAGTTTCACCATAGGCCTTGGAAACCATTTAGAAAGCACCACTGTGCCAGTCTTAGCTTTGGTTTCATCCAGGACATGCAAACCAAATGACCACAGCTTGCAGGGAAGGCACAGGTGGACCAAGGGCACAGTCAGCTTCAGACAGAGGCCTGTGAAATAATAACACAGGAGTCATGCTGCAAATTCAGACAAGGAGGGAGATGTTCTAGACCCCACCAGAGCCCTGTGCAGGACTTGGGCAGGTAAGCTGCTCTTACTCATCCTGTAACTCATCTGGGAGAGAACTTCCTTTGTTTCCTATTGCACAATTATCACTACCACATCTTCAAGCACTTTAACCCATGCCTCGGATAACCTTCCCTTTCAAAAGCATCAGGATTTTAAAATAATCTATGCATTTTTCTATATTGATATCATGACCACAGAGCTTTTAAAATTGTAATTTGGCCTGGAATGGGGACAAGATAGCAAAGAGTCGATACAGTAAGAGGAGAAAATAAACAACCACCTTTATCTTGCCCAGCTTTTCCATGGCAAACCATGGCATAATTTTCTATTGTAAAATCTTTTGCAGCCCAGGTTAGGAAGGACACACACAAGCAAAATCCTAGGTGACAAGTTTTGAACTTCAGCTTGCATCAGCACAGGGCAGATTACAGAGAAGGCACACTGTGATGTCTGTGCCAGGTCACCCTCCCTAATCACTCTCTCACCAGGGCTTACTTCTCTCTCAGGCACACACAGAGGTGTCACAGAAGACTCTAGCACTGCTGGCAGACAACACACAGGCACAACTTTTGGGCTTTGGCAAAGCCTCGTGCAGATATGGTGCATTGCCACCCAGTCCCCAACTCTGACACCCAGCTAATATCACACTTCAGCAACTTCAGGCTTTGTTCTCATCTGTGACTGGAGACTTCCTTTCCTTGCAAGGCAGCAGCTTTGTAAAAACTTGAGTCACTTAACTACACCCTGTAACAGGGGCTGGTGATATTCTGATGCCTCAGGGACCATGATGTTTGTGACCTCTGCTTTCCTAACAGCAGCCAGAGCTGCCAATGGACTTGGGGCAGCCCCATATTTGAAGGATTTACATGGAAAGAGGGCAGGTTTAGATTAGATGTTAGGAAGAAATTCTTCCCTGTGGAGGTGGTCAGGCACTGGCACAGGTTTCCGAGAGAAGCTGTGGTTGTCCCATCCCTGAAGTACTCAAGGCCAGGTTGGACAGGGCAACCTGGCTTAGTGGAAGGTGTCCCTGCCTATGGCAGGGGGATTAGAACTCAGTGATCTTAAAGGTCCCTTCCAACCCACACCATTCTACGACTGATCTCCAAGGACAGCTGTAGGAGGCAGCTGTCTCCTCTTCCTGAATTTTGGAGACTATTTCAAAAGAAGCCACTTAAAGCAACCAAACCAGCAATCTCCCCTCATTAGAAGGGAACTGCTGCTCTACCAGATAGAGCTGCCATATCCCTACCAGGCACTGCCTCCAGGGGTGCCAGTCCTAAGCTAGTGGTAATTAACATTATTAGACAGGTCACATTTTTGATGCACTTCACAACAGGCAGAGAAGGATAACCACCCAAAGTCTAGGTGCTCTGGGACTTAAAAGGAGCCATCTAGAAGGCCAGCTGCATAAGATAACTCTAGGTGCCGAGGTTTGCATTTAAAGGAGACCAACTATTCTCTATGGGGATATCTGCAAGCCCTTTCTGTTAATTGTTTTGTTAGTGTCTTGCAGAGAGTTCTGGGCACTCCGGCAGTAAAACCTAAAAAATGCACCCTGCTGGCAGGTGGAATTGCTGGCCAGAATCTTCTGTCTTTGCATTTGCTTCCAAGCTTGAAGCTGTGCCCTGAAGAAACCACAAAGCAATCATTCTTCAAAGTGATCCTCAACAGGGGGATGGGATTCGTTTGGCTTTCCTTGTTGCTTTCCAAAGTCCCAGAAAAGGGAGGATATTATTTGTCTATGGAAATCTCATATGCAGAGCTACATCTGCAGAAAATAATAAAGAGAGCATTGATGATAGAAAAGCCAAGAAATAGCTCCAAGAGCTGTGTGTTCATGGAAAAACTACTATTTTTCTTGACTGTAAACACATTTGGGGAACATGAAAATGCAAAGAATCAAGTTATATTACATACCTGTGATTGCCCAGCTTATTTTACACACATGCACCCCTCTTCCTTTGCAAGTTATAGCTCAAATTCTGCAGTGCTCTCAAAAAAACCCATGAAACTTCCAAGTCTGAAAAAATCCTGGCTCTCACCCTTGTACCCAATTGAAACCCTTGACAAAACTTTTTGACCAGTTAGTACAGCAGCACAAAATTAACATAGAAGCAACTGGGTAGCTTTGATGGAACCTGACAAGCTGATACAAGAATAGATTGGTAAGTGGGTTTTTAAACTTTAAGTCTGAGGATTTCTTTGGATCCAAAATGAAAGCAAAAATGCTACAGTTGTAAAATCCCATAAGACGTTTCAAAATTATTTGAAGAGCTCTTTAAAAACCAAAGACTGAGTTTCTCAGAATCTCAGTTTCTATCCCTTTCTGATCGTAACAGTCCTGGGCACGATAATTGTGGAAAAGTGGATTCCAGTTCCTCAATGCCCACAAATCAATGCTCACAGCAGAAAAACATGCTGCAAATTGATGGACCCACTAAAGCACTGGGGAATCCAACAGTGAGTGTCCACAACAATAACCATTAAAAGCCCATTTTACGTATTTTGAACAAAAAGCAGAAATGAAAGCAATGCGAACTATTAGGGAAAACCAGCAGAGAAGGGAAAGGGTTGCATGTTCTCCATACAAGCCTTACATAGGATACAATATGATCCTATTCATCAAAGGAACTGCTCTGAAGAACATACTCGTAAGAAACAGCTTCACCCTCTCAGCTCAAGGTGATTTTGAAGCACAAAAAATGCTCCAGTAGAACACAGCATTGCCTATGTTCTGCTCAAAGGAGCAAATGTTCAGCCAGAGGAGTATTCAGACAAAATGAATGGCTGCTAAGGCACAAGTTACACAGATACACCTTGAAGGTATTTTTACTTTGGGTCTTTTCAAAAGCAGACCTGGTTCTGAGGGACACATTAAGATGCAAGAAGTATTTTGACAACAACAGTTTACCAGAGTGATCCATCGGAAGCATTTGGTGAATTAAAAGAAAGTAACTCCAGAATGATTGCATTGAATATAGTCAGTACATATAGCACAGAGTATTCAGCTTTGCATCTCTCTTAGATATTACGTATTTTGATTTTTCTGTGTCAGGTCCCCTTTATTTGTATCCATTCATCCTTCCAGCATAATGTCATCGATCTGAGTGAGGAAAAACCTTCAGATTTGCCTGTGGATGTTTTTGTTGTTGTTTATCACTGCTTCGTTTTTAAATATTCTGCTAAAAATTATTTACTCACATTGCAACCTCTTCATATTTGGCATTTCTGCTGACACCAACAGGGCAATGAAGAAGAAAGGGTGGTGCTAATAGAGAACAGGGAAAGGATGCAGGTCTAATTACTGGCTATCCTACAGGAACCCTTTTTGGGGCAAATCAGCTTAATGGGAATTTTCAAAATGCTCCACATTTTAGGTATAGATCAATGACCAAAATAAAACCAATTGTGCCAGCAACGTGAAATCGGTATTTACTATTTATAGGAACATTACACCTCACCACACATCAGTCCCCAAACTACTTGCAGACTGGATCTCACCCATGCTGCCTTCTTGGGGGAGAGCTTTAGGAGCCCCCTTGGTATCAAGTAGATCACTTTACCAGTACTACACATTGATTTACAGCAATTTCCCTGATGATTATGACTTCAAAACTCACAATGCCATTGCACTTACTCATACATGAGTCTTTCTGCAAACTTACATGGACAAGAGGGGAGGCACTATTACTTTTTCACTTCACTAACATCCCTAGAAGGCAAAAGTGAACTCTACCACCTTTGTGCAAGGCCAAACACCAAACAGGCACCCACATGATATGAAGATAGTTGAAGTGCAAACTTTTGTTCCTACTGTGGAGACCCCAGAAATTGCAATAAACCTGTCAGACATCAGCTCAACAGGAGAAAAAATACATCCCAGTCAAGGACGCAGTCAGAAATCACCACTCGCCTGTAGCAACGTGACTCATCACCTGATGGACAAGGCAAAGACAGAAAGCTAAAGGAGGAGCAATGAATGCTCTTCACAACAGCAACAGACACGGCAACAGACCTGGGGAGGCAGTGCAGCCTATTTCCCATCACACCCAATAGGACAGATATTAATCCTTTCCCTGGAGGAAAGGAGGTGGAAAGATGCACTGTCACTCCAATGCAGAGTTAGAGAGGATGAAACTCACAGTTTCAGGCTCTCCTGATCTCTCCACCCCAGCTCCCACACCTGAATGCAAGATGTCTGCTACGGGCAAGTGTCATGTGTGCAGACTTTTGCTCCAGCCACTTCAATCAGATGACATTCCTGCTGTCCATAGCTCTGGACCCACGAGCAGTATTTGTTTGGAGAGGCTTTTAAGGCATCCCCTGCTGTACAGTCCTATTTACCTTACATTCTGTGTGTTTTGACACGAGCCCCAACCCCCAACTTGTGCACACAACTGTCTCCTTTTAGCTGTGGTGCATTTTAGAGTGATCATTTCATGCTTTCCCAAGGTGTTAGTTTAGCAAACACAGTGTGTTTGTCACTTAGCCACAGCACAGATCACAGCACAATGCTCACACTCTTTCCTTCCAGATGAGGAGATGCAAGGCTTGCCAGGCAGCCAAAAGACAGTGCTGGGCAAAGCAGAGTCACAGGGACAGGCTGCATCCCAGTCCCTTTGCAAAGTTGGAGACTCTCCCTTTGGAATGCCTGAAAAATGCTTGTAGCTGCATCACATAATAAAACAAAACCACTTTAATACTAGCAACTGCATTGGAGAAGGTGGATAGTGAGTCGGATGGGATGCCCTCCCACAACAATTTGTGAGGTTTTAAATATCCCAGTTCAGAGAAACTAAAAAGGGAAAAAAAATACCTCACAATTTCTCCAGAAATAAGAACACTGGGGGAGGAAAAGAGGAAGAGAACATTTTGTTTCGATTCATTTTCAGGAATTTCATTTCAGTTCCAACATTTTTTTTACCCTTCAATTAATGCTAGCTATCAAAATGAAGCAGCATTTGGACCCAAAAACATTGAAACTTTGCCATTTAGAAAAGGTCAAACAGTTTTCAAAACATTTTCGTCCAATATTTTTCAGCAACTGAAATTCATCAAAACCAACATTTTCCCATGAAATTGTTCCATCTCAGACAATTGGCATTTTCTGAAGCACTCAGACACTTCTCAAGGGATCTCCCTGCCAGGCCAAGGGGCTGCTCTTCCCCATTTGACATCAGCTGCCCCCTTCAGCAGGCAGCCCATGCTGTACTGTCAGACCCTGGTAAATCACCCAGGCTCCAAGTCAGAAGATCAAGTCAATCAAAGTCAGACGCCGGGCCCAGATATTCACTTGGACTGAGTTCATTACATATCTTCCATGTCTGTTTTATTTGTGCATTTTCTATGTCTGCTTTATTACAAAAAAAACAGTTACTGGGCAAAGGAGTAAAGAGAGGTCTCTCAGCTTTGAGATACCCTTACTGTTACTACAGTGTAAAGTGTGTTTTCCTTCAGCTAAGATCCAAATCTATCCCACCTGGCTCAAGCTGATACATGCGGTAATGGACTCTGTGCAGAATTATCTAACTGGAACAACCACTCTGACCTAAAGCTATGGCTGGCTTTTTCCACCTTCTTGGTGAAATGTCATCCAAAGGCTGTCTTCTACTCACCTTCCAAAGGTTATCCCTCTTGAGATCCCAAGTTTTACTGTGCAGTAAGGATATCCTCCAAGAGAGCGTGCTCATTTGTCACCTGAGCCCCACCAGCTTCCCTGAGGAGCAAAGATTATGTGGCACCTGTTCCTCCTGCCTCTGAGTATGCCATGAGCCCAGAAACCTGCAAGTCCCAGCCACCTTACTCTTGGATGGGACTGAATGACAAATGACTGCACACAGGGAAGCTGTGCACCAAGGGCTCCCCAGGAGGAAGGTGTGATGTGCAACAGGGATGCAGCTACATGGGATACAAACCCATGGTATGTCCATGGAGATGCAACTACATGGGATACAAACCCATGGCATGCAGTTGTTTGTGCTCTGACTCCATGCTAAGAGGTGGCTGGCTCACAGTCCACTTCATCTTCGCAGAGGCAGACAAGCTCAGGTTTGTCTGTGCTCATCTGTGTAGACATGAGTAACATGCTGGGGCCAAAGTCACAGTCTAGTCCATAAACAGTTTCCATCAGAGCACAGCAAACCACATCAATTAAAGGAGAAGAGACTGAAGCCTTCATCAGGAGCTTAGAGGGGGCTGAGTCAACAGGAATTCAGACATGCACCTGCACTGCCAGTGTTAGCTGGCATGGGAAGCAGGAGTATCACCAATCAACAGCCACAGTCTTCCCCAAAATTATACAAGACTGTTAAAAACAAAACGTAAAAACGGCATATTCCCCTCTCTACACACTGTTTCTCCCCAACCCTACTCACTGTGAAAGCCAGAGCAGTACTGAAGGATACTCTATATTTCAATACAAACTAACCAACATTCCCTCCTAGAAACTGCCAGGACCCAGGTCTTCAAATGCTGCTTTCTACATCTGTAACTCTGCAATACAAGCTTCTTCCAAAAATACTCTTACAAACACAGCCTTGAGGGGCATTTACAAGTGAATAGAGCTGGGAACTTGCTGGGTCATCACCTACTCATTGATACACAGCCCCATAGCACTGTCCCCAGTTAAAGCAGCATCAAGCAAAGCCTCATTCTCCAGCTCTGGAGCTTCCCTGCCACACATCAACATGGCAGTTGAAGGTTTTTGGACTGTGACAGTCACCACTGCCTGTAGGTGGGAAAAATGTCATGCAAGGAAGGTTTTTATCAAGGACCTGTTTGCAGCAAATCCAGCTGTAACACAGAATGCCAGAGGGATTTCTCTCACAGACAAAACACTGGGCTCCTCGCAGCACTCCAGCCAGTGAGCTGAAAAGGGCCATGGCACAGAGCCCTCCCTACAGTACCCTCCCAGTGGTGGCCTCGGCTCTGAGAGGCAGCCAGTCAAGCATACATGGTTTTCTTTCAACCTGGAAAGATGACAGAAGCCAGCACGGCAGGAACCCAGAGTGATGGGAGCCAGGGCAGCAGATGGGAGCTGGAGAATCTGGGCAGCACTAAGGTCACTTCTGCTTCCTTCAACAAAACCCCAAACAAGTCACTCAAGCCCCCCACAAAAAGGTGCAGAACTGAGAGCACAGGTTGTATCATCACCACTCTGTGTTTCAGGGGGATGGTTCAGGTTACTGAGCAAACAGCTGCTGCATCTACTAGGTGATGGGTGTTTTAAGCTGTTGCAGAAAAATCACATTTCTTCTATGACTTGAAAAACTCATCTTAGAGATTTTTCAAGTTTCCGGGTCCTCCTTGGAGAGAAACCCAATTTCAAATCTGGACCCAAACTGTGCAAGGGCCCAAAAGGGACATCAATCCATTATCTGACTTTAGAGACCAGGCTTTTTTCTGCTTACACACTCCCTGCAGAAATAATTTTGTTCATGTTTGCATCTGAGCCCTCAGGAAGCTCCAGAGTAGTCAAGGAGAAAAGAGCAGAAACTTTCAAACAGCTTTGTGGGTTCTGCACTGAAGTGAGAGCTGCTTAAACATTTTTCAACTAAAAACATGTGGCCAACATTTAACTATAGCCTTAGTTTCAGTTTCTTGAATGTCTCTAACAGTGTAAATTTTTAAGCAGCACAGAACAATACCCCAAATCTAAACTGCAGGGTGGATTTAGAGGAAAAAAAATTAGATTTTTGCAATATGAAGGGCATCCAGAGCAACATTTTCAAAACTTTTGTTTCTACCAGTGACAACCAGTAGTGACTGGCCCTCCTGTAACCTGATCTGTCACATGCTGGTGTTCTTCTAGCACTCCCAAGCCTTTTGTGCTCTTCTTCAAGGTGGCTACTAGAGTTACTCAGTCCCAATTCTTCTCCACAAGATTTACGGATCACAACTATGAGCGAGAGTTGGTTCACATCCCTCTTCCCCTATGACTCAACCAGCTGGTGTGGATCACATTTCTGCCTCAGCAAAGGTAACAGGAATCCTTTTCCCAATTCCCAAAGTCCATGAGGATGCAGAACTGGGTGCATGTCCACAGCACAGGGGTGTTGGAAGCACAACAAGCAGCACTGGGCCAGCCTGACCCTGCTTAGCCCTGGCCAAGGCTATTGGCCTTGGTTTGCTCACAAACCACATGTGGAAAGGAGAGGCAACAAGAGAAGAGGGGAAAGAATTGATTTGGAAGAGCTCCTGGATCCTGCATCTGCACCTTACTCTTGACAGGATGGGGTTAGATGGAGAGGATGACTGTGTTTATCAGGCTTAGCACCTTTTGCTACTGCTAGGCCATGTTTTTCTCCTACCTGCTCAGGTAAGGAAACTGCTCAGTAAAAGGAAATCGCCTGAAGGAAAGAAAATACTTAAGTCTGTGGCAAAATTAATTTTAATTCTACAGAAGAATTATCCAATCTTGCCCTCTCTCCCCAGTCAAACTCTCCTTCTTGGGAGGAATTTTGGGCAGGTCAATTTTTGTTGGTCTTTTTGCGAATTTGCACCTGGAGTCTCCCACAGAAAAAGGTAAAACTTCCAGTTCCAAGATGCAAAATGTCATTTAACTGCTTTGCTTTGACCCTCACACACAAGGGGCACCAGAATCCTGTTCTGGTACCAAACGACACCGGTGGTTCCTATGCCTTGGATCGTGGACCAAACAAGGGATGGACTCACCCAGCTCTGGTTTTTTGCCAGGTACATCTCAGAGCCCATGTCACAAATTTCATATCCACTGCATCAAAGCCCCTGAAAATTCCAAACTTCAGTTATCACAAATTCATTTAATGAAAAAAATTTTGCATATATTTTACAGGGTACAAGAGAGAATGCTCCTTCCCATATGGTAGGAGGAGGTTTTCCAATGTACAAACTATTCCCAGGAAGTTATAAAGCCAAATACAGATTTCCTGGAAGAAAATGTACTGCTCAAAATCAGTATGTGCAGAACATACTCCACACAAACATACGCTATTGAACACTGCAGGCAGCAAACCCTCTTGCCAGGCAGGGAGCTGGAACCCTGATGACCAAAATGCTTGTCCAGCTCTGCTCCTTTCAAGCAGAGCAACTTTGACAAGTCTTTTGTCTCTGTTTCTCCATCAGTTAAAAGCTATTTGGTTCTGGGCTGAATCAGATTGGGACACGGAATTGCCATATCTGGTCTTGGAGGCAGCCAAGTCAGAAGTCAAAGGCTTCTGTCCCCATGGCTGGGTTTTATTAGAGCACTAAAAAGGTACAAACAGGACAAGATAACTCTAAATAGAGAAAAGGCAGGCATGTCACGTAAGATAAATTAAATTAAAAGCTTAAAACTATATCTCTCTTCCAGTGTCTAATGCCTCCTGGGATGAATGCTGCTCTCCAGTTTATTCCAACAACTTTTGGTGAGCTCCTGAGCAACACAAACCACTCAGCCTTTTCATCTGTCCTCTCTGCAGCTTCAAGGCCACTCTATACCCCACAGGTCACTTCTCCCACCCCTCAAGCATTGGAGAGGCAAGCTCCTCAACATTCTGATGAATGAATACGGGGAATAAAAGGGATTTAGGATGGGGCAGGGCTTTCCCCATCGTGGGAGTTGTGAGCCACAGCGGGGCTCCAAAATTGCAGCACCCAGGCTTTGACCTGTTGTCCTACACGACAATACTTGAGGAAGCTCCCAACTTAGTCAGCAAGTGATGCTGGGGTACAGCCTGTCAGGAATTCCCCAGAGAGGTTTCTCATTGTGCTGATTCACTGAGGTCCAATCCAGCTATGGGAACAGAGTGGTTTCAGCAATCTCCCAGTTTAACATTTTGGGAGGGGAAGGCATCTTGAAACAGGCCAGAACTGTTCTTGTTTTAGAAAGTTTGAATACCTTATGTGCTTTTTCTGCTGGTGCCAACCAGTTGGGATTTGTTTTCAATTACCAGGAAACACAAAACTACAGTAAAACTCATACCAGTTTGGGAGGGAAATACTGAAAAATCTTACAGCATGAGAAAACTTCACTTAAAATCCATCCTTCTGATCCAAAAATGAAGATGAGACTACATGAACATTTGTAGCTCCCAGCGAGACTGACCATTTCCAGCAAAATCTTCAGTCATGTGCTGGAACATGAAATGACAGAAGAGAGGAGAAAGGGTATCAAAATAAAGAAATAAGGCTCTGAATTGTCTACATAATTGCTTATGTTGCTGAAGTCCAAATCTAACTGGTCCAAATCCATTCCTGGCTGCTCCTAGACCAAGTGGTTACATTTTGGGTTGAAGCTGAGACACTGGGTCAGAGTCTAGTCTAAGATTTGATCTCTTTGAGCAATATGCTGGTGTCAGGTGTTTGAACAAGGGAACAGCCTCAGGGCTGGTCTAACTTCCTGTGATCACTGTGGTCTCAACTAAGGGATTGGGACAAGACAAAGCTGAGCTTCACCCCAAGACAGGCAGTGTTCAAGGAGAAGCAATTCCAGCCTGTGTCATCAGCAGGAGGAACAATGGTGCAACAGTCTCTCCCCACACTTCCCTCTGCAGGTCAGACAAAGCCAGCTCTAAAAATTCCCACAGAAGCTTTAATGGCCTGATTACACTGGAAAGTCTGGCTTTTGTGGCTACAATTCCCAAACAGGTCCAGCCTTCACCAGCAGCAACCGAGTTCCAAAGGAACTCCAAAGTGCACTGCATAGCAAGAAAAAAGGTACCAGGAGCAAACAAGGCAGCTGTAAGGAGAGGAGACTGGAAGGGAAAGAGAGAGACCACTGAAGCAGCTCAACTCTTCTCAAGTTATAATGAGAGTAAAACTTGAAAAGGAAGCATGGAGTAATCTGAAAATCAATAAAGATGGAAAAAAGGATGATTCTGCTATTAAGATCTCTGACAGAGTCCTGTTTCTCTGCCACAGTTTTCTTCTATGCTCTGGGCAAGCAATTATTGTTATTACTACTATATTATTATCTGGACAAGCCATTATTATATTTTAATATTATTACATTTTGCCTCTGTTTCTCAAAAATAATGTATGTACACTCCTGTCTTGTGGGGCTGAGACTGCTCCATCTCCATCCCAGTACAAACCAGAGAGGCTGTGGCATTGCCAGGGTATGGGTAGCAGGACACCCAACACACCAAGGATGCACTGCAGTCACTGTCACCCTGCAGAAACCACACGATTGTGATTTCTGACCCTCTGCACATCTTTCCTGTCCAGCAAAACTTTTGATTAAGGAAGTAAATGTGGATTGCCTGGGTGGATGGTAACTTCACACCAGGCTGTTGTAAAGATACAGGAAATTAAACACATCAACAGAAGGTACAACTGGAACATGATACTTCAGTCTGATGGTTATCTAGAGCTACCTGCACCAGGTCAGATTTTCAGGGGACATTGTGCCCTTTCTGGCTCACAGCTGTTGTAAAATGAGCCTCCCTCACCCTCTCTTAGCACAGGCATTTTGGATATCCATAGCCTTCCAGATTTGTGCCTGTCCACAAGAGGCAATTCTTCCTACTAGTGTGAATAACTTGAACTCCAAGGAAGCATAGGAAAAACCTGGGGTACTTTTCTGTCCCTTTCTCAGAGCTACTGAGGGAAGTAGCCGAGTATACCAGCTAGGGAATTACCTTCAGAATGTTTCTGTTAGACTCAAAGGAAATACGTGCTAGAGAGAACTGCTTTTAAGAAGGAAATTGACATTGAAAGTTCTCTGCTCAAAGCAATGAGGTTGGTTGAGTCCTGCAAATCCCCTAAAAATAAAGCTGCTAGCAGGTTTTCTCCCTTTTTACAGAAAAAAACACAGAAGTTAGGAAGTTACTGAAGCTACTGGTGAATGTCAAGGGGAGGTATTTTGCAGTGGAGACACCAAAACAACTTGAGTTTCAATTTGTTTGCTTGTTTTAAACAGGTTAATTCTGCATAAGATCAGTAAATAAAAAACCTACATCCACCATCCCATAAACTGCAATAAGCTAATTAAGTTATAATATTTGCGATTCAATATACACTATGCAAACGGAAACATTAATGAATTTTACATAACAAGCAAGCAAAGAACATTACTTGTCAGATAGCCTCAGAAATTCATTAAACAGTCCTGTAAGAGGCACGGCTTTAGTGCAGAGCACTAAAATGATAACAAAACCTATTAAGGAGCCTGTTTAATTAAGAACATACTTGCTGGCACACCTGATACTTATACCAAGGTGTTTGTGATACGACAAAGTCTTTCTTTGACAGTACAGCCAAGGAGATCGCAGTCAAATCTATTCTTAAAACACAAAGATAACCCTGTGACTAAGCAGCCAAACACCACACTGTGGAAAATCTATACAAGCGCTAAGGGAATTGTGCATCTTTTCTGTAAAAGCATAAATGAGATTTGCATGTGCTCCCGAGATGGCTGACTGACAAGTTTTACTCAGAGTCATGCCAGAGGTATCTGCAGAGGGTGGAAACAGCTCACTCTGGACTGCTCAAATCCTGAAGAACTCTTGTAACATCAGCAAACCTCAAGGGGTGGGGTGGGCCAAGGAGGGTGGTCCTTGCACCAGTGACTGAGAAACAGGGAAACCTCATGTTTCCCTAAGGCATATTGTAGCCCTGCTCTGCATCTTTATTTTCTCTCCTGCTTGTGTTGCATGAACTGCAATGCACTGGAACCTCGTGCAATACACAAGATTTATCCTTTTGAGAGCTGTGGACGCACAAAGGGTGGCTGGTACACGTATCTGTTACGCAGTGATGCCTGAGAGGAACAAGCCGCCTGGCAGCACGGAACACCCATTGCTCACTCCCTCAGCCACCACAGGGACAGAGCTCTAAATATGTTCCAGTCAAACCACCCACATGCTCCACATGCTCTGCAAAAAAACAAAATACCATTTTATATTCTTCACCAGAAACATTGCTCTTCCTGTCCTGTCCTTCTGTTGCTTCTTTTTGTTGTAGATCATTACAAACAGCACACGAGTCTTAGCTTATTAAAGCTACTGCTTAATCATCATCTCACCAGTACTTTGGGGACATTTTATTGCTACTGACCCACCAACATTCAAGCTTATACAATATTCTCAGAATACACAGTAATTTATCATTGAAATAAGGGAGCTAAGCAAGCAGCCCCAGGAACTTCAATTAAAATCAGTCTCATGCCACCTCCTGCCCATGGGCATGAAGAGTCATCTCTCAGCTGAATCAATTTCTTTTGGAGATAGTCCCCTTATTTGCTTGTTTGGAAACTATGAATTCCCCTCATGCTGCTGAGCTTCCTGGTCAACACCTTTAGCTGCAGGGTTTTCACACAGGTTTAACAGATGCCAGTGCTATAGGCAGATTCCAGTAACAGACTGTGCTTCTCTCCTGCTTGGCCCTGTTCTAGTGCTCCTGGACTTTAATACCATGAGACTGGGACTCCTCAGCCTGGAATTGCCGTGCTGACCCTTTCTCCTAAACTCCCCCAAAAGGGAACAGTTTTTTCAGCTCTCAATTCTTGCATTTTGAAAACTTCATCTCCCTTACACCTTATCTAGATGACACACCTGTGTCTCCACAATTTTTACAGTCCAACAGACCAGGGAATCCTGTGAGCAAACAGCTACGCAAATAACTCACAGGTTGGGATCCAACCACTAGTGATGTGTTTTGGGCAGGAAGTTGTACAGCATTCCCTGCTGCCATGTGGTCTGCCTTCTCCACCAGCAACATCCAACGCTGCTCTCTTGGAGCCTACCTACATAAGCTGAAATTGTAGTTTCCCGAAGCACTTCAAATAAAAGAAGCTTTGATCTTCCATTAAGCTGGACAGGCACTTAAGAACAGAAAGCTGAGAACAGAACTATTCCTCAAACAACCCAGGCAAGCACCAAAGAGATGGAATTGCACTTGAAGAAGGGCTGAGAACTGGAGGGCAAGGTAGTGCTCTTTCCCCAGATACAGATAAAATAACCAGTTAATAAAATTCAGATCACTTGTTCTCTCACAATCACCTTTAACTCAGGAACTCTTGGGGTGATGCTACTTCCAAACAGCACCCAACAAAACACCTTATGCCCCGAGGCAAACCTCAACTTATTACTTAGCAAGTCCTCAATAAAAATACTCCAGAGATGCCTTCAGAGATTAGTCAGAGTCTTTAAAGACACACACAGGCCCACAGATTCAAACTCCTTAGGGTCTAACAGTCTGAGACTAAAGAAAAATAAAAAGAGTTGAAACCTACCACATGTACGAGAAACAAAGCATGTTCTCCCTCCTCTTTCCTCCTCGCTCTTGCAAAATGACTGAGATTCCCCAAACAAAGAAACTCTAAAGCCATTAAACGAGCACAGCTTTAACTTAACTTCAGAGCCCTTCTTCCCCCACCTGACTCGGATCCAGGTTCTTGCCCTGCTACCCAAGCCACCAAATCAGAGGTAACAGTTTTCACCTGCCACAGCAATTAGCGGCTCCCCGCGCTGGCACAGACCAGTGAACTCACAGCGACCCCTCCTTACACCAGGTGGCCGAGGCCGCGAAATCATCTCTCTGTATACCAGGCTTTATTTCAAGGGCAGCTTTATCACTAATTCTACGTTGTTCTCCAACAGAGCAACATAAGAAACAGAGAGGAGGGTGGAAAGTCTGAATACAGCAGTGCTGACAGAATCACTGCATTTCAAAAGCCTTTATAAACGGTTATTTACAAAGCTGAAGGCTCCAAGTACCCTATTCACATGCATTTCAGACAACCCTATTCAGATGTACCTGGGTCTAGGGTGCCCACACAGGAGAGCAGGGGAAGCCTGACCCTCCCTACCATTAATGAAAGTATGCATGGCACGCTTCTTTCTCCTGACTAGATGCTTTCTCTAAAGCTAGATGCTGGTAAGCAATCCCTGGCAATGAAAGATGTGAAGGTGTCTGCCCCAGATTTTGCAAAGCAGCTCAGCTCGCACCCATGGCTTGTCCCCTTCTTCCTGGCAAAGCCAGGCACAGTCATAGCTTGGGCTCACATCTCCTAAGCCATCTGCTGTCACTGCTTCTCTCTAATCACTGTTCTGAAAGGAAGGCAGGGATTTGTAGAACTGGAGTGCAGGTGAAGTCGGTAAGGAATCCCAGGCTGACCCCACTCAACTGAGGAGTAAAATTTTTAAAATAGTAGCAGTAGCTGGCAAGCAAACAAGTCCAGGTGAGGTTAGTCTAGGAGCTCAGGAAAACCTCTTTCCCAAACATTAGTTGATATCTTCCTCAAACCCGGCACTTGAAGGGCTCCTACAATGACTGGTCTTCATTTCAGTACAATCTTCTTATCAGGCAAGTCATCAAATAGTACTGAAAGTCCAGAGGATTCCCGAGTAATAGTTCCCTCCATTATCAAAACTCTCCCTCTTCTCCTCACCCACACTGATGCAAAGTTAATTGAATAATGAAAGCAATTCAAATTGCCCACAACTTGTTCCTATCTCTGCTTTCAATTTCCTCCTCAAATGCTGATTGAGGAATGTCTCACCTGTCTCCTGATGCCAAACTTTAGGCCAAGAAGGAATTTTCCCTAGAAGACGTAGTCGAGGAGGGCTGCATTTCACCCTTTCCTCTGCAGTGGACAAGTGCTGGGTTTCTCAGGACACTGGGATGGATCATTCGTGGTCTGCATTTCTGCTGCTCTCTTTTGTCTTGCAGATTGCTCCTTCAGACTTTTTTATCTAAAGCTTTTAAGGTAACTGAACTGCCCTGTGGAAGGATCAGCTCAAAATGAAGCATTTTCTCCCCATTCCACACTCACATTTTAACCATTTTCACTAAGAGCACAAGTCCATCAAACTGACAATAGGCTGCAAGCCCCTACTCAGCACAACTGGCAAAACACATTTTGGAAACCAAAATTTACAAGTTCTGATGATTTTTCCCACTTGAATCATGGGAAAGAAAAAAAAATCATTCAATACTGATGACCCAGAGACAGAAAAGCAGCTCTGGAGACAAGCAGACTCCAGATGGTAGATGTTTTCCAGAGCCACTGTCCCAGGCTCACAGGAGCTGTAGTTTAATCTAAGTTTTCCCTGCACAGTACAATCATCTCTGAGTGTGTTATCATCAGTGATGCACTCAGCAATGCTTTTTGGCTATTTGCAAAAATTCAATTGTAATTTTCAATTTAAACAGTCAGCATTACAATAAAAATTACTTTCTAGCACATTCACTGAACAAGAAACAGCAAAAAGTCACCCCAGAACATGTACATGTGTGTTTCTAATTAATTCTGAAAGAGCTGCTTGGGCTTCAAAGGCGAAAATCTGTTTGGTTCTCAGAGCAAGGAATTCCTTGGCGAAGACATTATGCTGAGGCCAGGATGGACTACTGACAATTTCACTGGACACATAGCCCTAAGCTGGCTTATGTCAGGGCTGGGTAGAGAAACAGGGCCCTCAGGTGCTTCTGAGGGCACTGGTGGCAATGGAACATCTCGGAACAGAGGTGGGAAAGAGGTACAGAGAAGTAATGCCATTCTGATAAAAGCTACGAGGGGGAAAACCCCCTGACCTCAACAATGTGCATGCAGGGGGAATCAGCTTTAAGAGATGAAAACCACAACATCTTAGTGAAAAGAAAACAAATGCACTGAAAAAAAATGCAGGGGGAATTTTGACATGGCATTGTTTTTTTCAAAGGCTGGTGCATAGATAAGACTGCTTTGGTCTTTCACAATAACCAAATGACACTCTTTCCCCATAAACCCTCATGAACATGGTTTCTTGCCAGTGGTATGTCTCATCCCTATTTGTGCTTTTTTTGACCCTGTTCTCCATGCTTCCACAATGGTGTTTCATTGGGAAAATACCCTTTAGCTGCCAAAGAACAGTGTCTCTTTACATAGTCCTTGAGACATTTTACCCATTTTCCTCTGAACCAAAACTTTGGCCATTTCTCTCTCCTTGCTTAGCAAAAAACAATCAATCTCCCTCTTTCTCTTGTGGGTGAGGGTTTGGGAATCTAATTTCTATTTCAATAGCTCCTGTGGACTTACACAAGGCCAAAAGGGAGTATTTCAATGTCCACTCAGCCCTTCAAACAAGTACACATTTCTTGTGGGACAGAGGGAAATAAAGGATTAAAAGCTCTATTAGCACATCTTGTTCAGCATCACAGGATATTATAGTTCCTTCCTACTCAGAAGGGATCAGATAAATCAATTACTATGAAACAGTTTGTATTTTATAGAAGATTAGCATTTTCAAGAAAAAAAAAAATTGTGGATTCAAGCTCTATTTTGCAAAATTCTCAAAAATCTGCAATCTTTTGCAGGATTGTCAAACTCATAATATGTCATCCCTTTTTTTCACAGTCCCTTACCAACCAGTATGTCTTGAGCTATCAACTGAAGATTTTGCTCAGCTTTCAGGTGTCCAAAAATCCTGAAGTTTCTTAACATTAATGAGACTGTCCCACGCAGGAGGACATCCTGGGTGGGACATGAATGACTATTTCTGCCAAAGCTCAGCTCTGAAGGAGTGACTGTCTGCTCAGATGTGACCTTTTTACTAGAGAAAAGCAGTAGCAGTGTGCCTGAGGGGTTTTAGTTTTGGGATAATAAGTACAGAACATTCAAGAGGATCGATCCATTATAATTATTTTTCATTAAATGTCTGATAAGGAAGACAGAAACAAATATAATTTTCTGAACACATGTCTGATTGAAGATGAATGTCTCAAAGCAGCAGCCCTTAGCCAATATTTGCCTTCTTTTAGATAACAAGTCACAGCTCCTTCTCTCCAGCAACCAACTGGGATGTTTAGTTGTTTAATTTGTTGTGCATTTGACTTCAGCCTTCCATTTTTACAGGACTATTTCTAAAAGTCTTTCTGTCTAAGCACAAGCTTCAGAAATCATCTTGAAAGGCTCAGCCACTGAGCTTTTTTTCAAGTATATCTTGGTGATGAGGTAAGAAAATTGAGTCTACAGACCACAGTAAGCAGGTTCTTTTCACTGCTTCTCAGCTACCTGCTCTCCCACCTCAACACACAGCAAGTTTTTTGTTCCCTAGAGGGGTCAGGTAGCAGAAGATATGGGAGCCATGAGCAAGCAAACACTTAACTTCCTACTCAGGATCAAGCAAATGAGGGCAGACAGCCATTTATACACTTCACTTGTGTCTCCAGCCCACAGTGTTTGCCTCTCACATGCTCAGGTTACTTAAAGGGCCAAATGCCACCTACAATTCACATCTTGGGGATAATGGATGAAGTGCAGATGTTTCTGGATATTGACCCTTTGGCCTCTGGAGTAAGCTTTTAGTAAATCCTTTGATAATGAGCTGATAAATAATAGGTCACTCCAGCAGAAGACAATCTGATCCAACTGTTTGAAGAAGCCGTGAGAAGGTCAGTGGAAAAGCTGACAGTATCTCATAGATAACAGCAGAGATCAACCAGCCATTCTGTTTCTGTGGAGCAGCAAATTTTCAACCCAGAGTTCATATCTCATCATGATGAAGACTAAATTTTCAATCCCATTATCAGTCTAAACACTATTCCTGATTAATTTTTTCCATGCTCCAAGGTACTTGCCTCACACCCTATTCCTACCAATGTTCTGAGGGAGCCACAACCCTACATATTCTGGGCTGGAGCCAGATACCCCATGTGAGTGCTCACCACTCCTTTGCAACACAAGGACCCTGGAAAGCAAGCAGGTGACCTGTAAAGGACCCTATAAAGTACAATTACCTGACTTCTACATTTCTGCAGTACTGGCAGAATTCACCTTCCACCAGACAGCAAAGAGAATTTGCCACTGTCCCATCCTTCCTCTAGTGCTGAACAGAGGAAAGGGAGCAACAAAGCATCACTGACAGCAATGTTAGAAGGAAGACTGTCTTCATTCAGTTAATCATTCCTCTGGTCACACCTTCCAGCTAACTTACCTGGAGCACACTTTTCCAAAGTGTGACTGTCACTTCTTAGCTACAGTATCTTGCAACATCTGCTTTGCTTTTTGTGCCAAGCTTCCTAGAAGTGTAAAATTGCTTTTCCTTATTATTTGAAATGTGGTTGCCATATTAAAGCAAATCCCCCAATTCAGGGTCATCTTTAGTCAGTGATGACAACTTCTTCCAAAAAGGAAGAGCTGTAAAGGGTAGTAACTGTCTGCAGCTCATTTTGGAGGATAGGTACCTGTTAATGTTTTCCATAACAGATCCAGGCTTGTAGCTAAGGATTGCTGTCTAAAGTTCAGGACACACAAGTCTCCAGGTCAAGCCATATGCACTGACTCAAGAAGCAAGTTACTTCTACTAACTGCCTATTTCACAACGGCAAGAAAGGAGATGGAAGAGTTTGCTGAGACTCACAAAATCAGAGGAGAGGATTCCTACTCCCCATCTTCTGGTTATAGTTTATCCCAGGAAGAAAACAGGCATCAAGTTAATAACATCATGCAGAATAGAATAAGGGAGAAAATAACAGCTTGTGGCCACGACAGAGCTCTTAATTCACAGCTCCCCTCCCAATGAATGTGTTATTATCATGCATCTACAATAATTAGAAGGGAGCATCCACCCTAAGTATATTGAAGAAACAATTAGTTGACCATGTAGCTACTTTTAATTTATGAATTAGGTGGAGATATTGAAGGGAAATCACTGCAGTCAAGGGAAATCTAATGTAAGAGTAACAGTCTTTCAGCACCAGACCAACGGGGAATATAAGATTTGCCATCAAACCTTTTCACATCCAAATCCTGCCTCTTGCACAAGTCAGAATCTGTGTTTGAGAGAAATCATTCTTATCCCACAGATCTTCCAGTGATCTGGGAGGCAGGATTATGTGGGAATCCCTCCTAGTTTTTGCAGGTGATGAGCAGGTTGAGGTTACCATTACTCTAGATCAACATATGTAAAATGGAGCTACCACGAGTATCTCATTGTGAGATCCCAGCACAGAAGAATTCTGGATCTAGTACTCTCCTTGGTCAATCTGAAAGCAAATCATCCTAGTTTTGGATGGAAAGTTCTGTGAAGTGGTGTGCAGATAAGTTTGGCTAATCACTATTACAGAATGTTCCCTAAAGACATTTTTGAGTCATGAAAACATATACAGTTCCTGGGTGGTAATCTAGATTTGCCTGAAAATCAAATTCAAAATACAATTGGAATTAAGAGATCATTACTACAGCCAGCTGTCTCTGAAGAAATGTTGTGTATCTTTAGCAGATTCATGGTTCTCAGAGGGAACCATTTCCCCACTCATCTGGTAAAGAGGAATAAGGGGAAATGTGTTCACCTAGAGCAACACCCACTTCAGAGGAGAGTTTCCTCTAAAGGCCAGGACAGCCTAGCAAAGGAGAACATCACATCTGGGTGGTTCTTAATTATTGGAAAAGAGACGGCACACTCTTGGTTCTGCCAGGCAGGTAGAAGGTGACAGCTTGTAATGCAAGAGCTTTGCTCTTAGTGTGTCAGTTTAGAGGTGAGAGGAAGCTGAGGATCCCCCTTGACCTGGCAGCACACGAGCAAGTTAACAAACACATGTTTAGAACCCATCTTGTCCCTTGTGGTGACACTGTGGAGAGTTCAGGCTGTAGGAATAAGCTTTGACAGGAGTTCTGCAGCACCTGAACAGCTGGAAATACTTTCCCAACACCAGGCCAGGTCCAGTGCATTCCCCACATTAGAAGCCCAAACTTAGGTAAGCTAGAGATAATTTTAGGATCTTATTTATGATCAGGGCACAGATGTGTTTCTTTACATTTTACTTCAGCAGAATAGTGACAGTAATAATATAGACAACAGTTAAGGTCTCCAAAGGAAGAAATTGCTTGATAAAGTGCAAGAAAAAAAACAAACTAAGTTTAGGAGCAGGAACACATTCTGGTTTTACAATAATGAAGTCACACAACACCCATTATCCGGTTAAGTGAATTATGTTTCACATTTTCTTCAGCTTTGATTCAAATTGTTCACATCTCCCCAGTTTCAGAAGTCCAGTTTAATCCAGCCCTGAATCTCAAGCAACACAACAGCAGTCTTCTGTGACTCTGTGTGGGAAAAACAATTTTTTTTCTATAACAATAAGATTCTTCAGCTTTGATTTGTCTCCACAATAGTCAGAAAATCTTCAAAGGAACATGATGTGAATTATTACTTTGACAAGGACCTGTGCCTTGTGAGCTGCATGTGGTATACCAAATAAAGCTCCTCTGGGGCTACAGCATACAAACACAACAGGGACTGCTGGGGTCACTCAAATCCCTTCATTTGGGAAGGAACAAGAGAGCAGAGGCTCTCAGTGACAACAGTTGTCCTGCTTTACCCTTCAGTGACGAAGAGGAGTCTCCAAAAAGTCACAGATAGCTCCCAGCCATCCCCAGAACACCCCTTATACTCCACTCTCTGAGACACACAGCACATGTGGGAGGATTTTGTTATGAGTCTCTGAAGGCTGGCAAGAGCTTTCAGCTTTCCCCAGCTGAAATCATAGGTGAATTTAGGAGCCTATCAGAAAAGAGGAAAAATAGGTTTTATTTGCCATCAGCCTGAGAAAAGCTCAGAAAGGAGAGAGAGGGGAGTGGGAAGAGTTAGTACAAAAATCCTGTTGAATTTCAAATACACACCACGGGTGAGAGGAGGTTTCTTGCACTGCAAGTCCCATGCAGACCCTTTGGGAGGGCCAGTCCCCTCCGCTGAGCTGTCTGCATCTACCTGAGACAGCAACAGAAGCCTCTGTGCTTTTATCGGCCCTTCGGGACGATACAAGCGAGCGGCTGCCTCAGGAACAGCAACTAAGTGGAGTGATGTGTCAGTGCCTCTCAAAGGAGACCTCTGCTCCCTGCCTTGAGACAGCTGCCCTAGGGCAAGACATACAGCTTTGCTTAACTGGGCCTGGCCTCCCATGTGACAACGCTGCAGCAATTCAGTTTGCATATAAGGTTTACAACCTTCTCAGAGAGGGCTTCCCTTTCACAGGTGGGCTCTTGACATCCCACATCCCCTCTCCACCCTGTCTCTCCTTTATGACCCCTGCTTTCTCAGTATTTTTTCCTCTCCTTTCTCATAAAACTTACTTATCTAAACTGAGCATTTTTTTTCCCTTAGTCTGGCTCCTATTCTCAGAAGAGCCATTTCCTCCTGTCTATTGTTGATCGTTATTATTTCTGCTCTGTAAATGCATCTATCATGATCTTTGCTTCTAAGAAGCGAGAAATCACAAGTTCCTCATATTTTTCAGAGAACCTGTTTAGCAAGGATTCTGCAAAAGAATAGTTTCTCTTCTTGTCCTAGAAGGCTGCAATCCCCACAGTACAGGGCAGCTTGCTAATTCCAGCAGAAAACACTAAAACTATTGGCAGCTTAAAAAACAAACAAAAAATAAACCCCAAAATCCCCAAACATCCTTTCCTGAGGCTGGAGAAACACTCCTGCCTGGCCAGCCTGCTGAGTTAAGAAATACATCACATCTCATGGCTGGAATGCTAATTAATTTTGCAACTAATGAGCTGGTGATAACACTGGAGATTGGAAGGAAGGCACAGCTTTGATGCACGGTGTCACCTTCCCCAGTGGACAGACAGGATATCCCCAAGGCCACATGCTCTTGTTTTGCTGTGCTGCTCGTTGAGGAAGTGTTTCACACCAAGATGAGTCTTTCCAAAGAATCACCTCTCCATAGAGACCTCTCAAGGGTCAGGGATCAGGAAGGGCTGGCAGTTCCCTACAGGATGAGGAGTCAAGGATAACTCAGCCAGCAGGGCAGGGCTGGCCAGCCAGCACCCCATCCTGAAGGACATAAGCAAGACCATCAGTCAAGTCAGGGAATGGCAGCCAGGGCCAACCCAGAAGCCAGATTATTTGTGGTGATACAGCAGGTCAGGGCAGGAACTCGAAGTGCAGGTCAGTCAGCTCCAGTGGCACTAACCACAGCCAGGCACAGTCCAGTGGGCACCAGCCAGGTCAATGTCAAACTGGGAAGTCAGTCCGCAGATCAGGGTCCAAATCTGAGGTCCATTGCCAGGCACAGGCATGGCTGTATGGAGTGGGAAACAGGTACACCTACACCACAGCTCAAGGAGCAATGGAAAGTCATGGACTGAGGTTAAATGTAGGCTCTAAGCCCATGGGCAGGGGAGTGGGTAGAGGCCCCATGACAGGCTCATCAAGGTAATTACACTCAGGGCCTTGACACTTCATCTCCACAGCACAGGCCAGTATCATGGCCAGCCACCAAGAGGGATGCCCACAGATTCCATGCCATTTAAGTACAAATATTCATACCAGGTAGCCCAGTTGGATTTTGCCACTGTCCCCTCTATGTGCAAACTCCACAGTCTTCACAATAGGCATAAAGGTTCATTGTTCCCCCTGTAGGAAATAAGAAGGATGATATTCCATATTACAGAGCAGCCTGTGTCTCAGGCATCAAAAGGTGAAGCAATAATCAGGAACTGCTTTTCCTCCCCACATGCTGATGTGCCTTCGGGCAGTGAAAAGCAGCTGCAGGAGCAGCAGGGCACCTCCCAGAGCATCAGCACAGCAGCACAGAGGCAAAGACAAACAAAGATGCAGGAAGTGATTATACCTTCGGATAACAGGGCTGCAGAGCTGAGTAAGCAATTGGTTATTTGAGTTTGTCGCTAAGTGTGGGGCTTTCATTAGAGACAAACAGCCTAAACTCAACAAGACAACACTGGCAGTTGTTCACATCAGCGAGGGAAGTCAAATAAGCTCCTCCAATGGATACTGTAAAAGCAGAACATAAGAGAGACAGTAGCATTAGAGAGGCTGGAAATTGGCCAAGATACCCTCCTAATTCAGGAGGAGAAGTTCAGTGTTTCAGGAGCATCACAGAATGCTCCTTTCTGGGTGACATTTAACTCAAGCTTCAGACTCCAGACAAGAACGCACTCTGCAATAGCTGGTGATGTCCAATAATCAAAACCAGCAAAAGCTTTCCATTCTGTTGCTGAGCTGTATCCCTGCCATGGTATTCTCTGACCCTGGGTCAGAACATACAAGCTTACAATCAGAAAGATTTAATGAAAAGCATGCAACAGCCAGAGATCCTGCTGCCAGGGGAGGAGGGGAAGAGAGGAAAAATATATCAAATGGCTTATAGAGAAAGAAGCATGTGCACTTCCCAGCAGAGGATACAGTCTTTTAAGCCATCCCACTTTGGGGAGCTTCCCCTAACTCTGACACTTCCTTGAAGGCAAAAGATAAACAAATCATGGGGCCAGTATAAGGGCTGTGCAGCTGCAGAAGTCTCTTAGAAGGTCCCTTTTGTATTGCCTTGGTTTGTTCTTCAAGCTCTGAGGGAAGGTTAAGTTGAAGTCACCTGCTCTCTGATTCCCTGTGTACACAGATCCGGCGGCAAAAGCACACTTGAGCCATCGCAGAGGGACAGGCAGGTTCTGCCAGGTACAAGATTTATGAGGTTAGTCATTTTGAAGTGAAAAATAAAGGAAAAAGTCCTGCAGTTTTGCTTTCAGAAAAACAGCTCTGGGAATATGCGTTTCCCTGACACAAGTTCCATGTAGACATGACATTAAACAGTCCTCAAAAACCCCTCTGAGGAGCTGTCAGACCTGCTGATACCAATATGTGGAAAGTAGAGAGTCTGGCTCCCCATTCTGAGAGAACCAACAGCCAGCATCTATCCTTTGGGTTGTTGTGCTCAAGAGCAAACAAGGCAATGAAACATGCCCATATCTTGCAGCACAGTTCCCTTTTCAATGCCAGTTCCTGCCCCAGCTCAGTCCAGAAAGGATTGTTGCATAATAGCAGTATTTGCATTAAAGAGTATCTAGTGCCTTTAAAATTACTCTTTTTACTTTTCTAGGTGTTAAGAAGGCAGTGGGAACATTCATATTGATCTCCTGCATAAAAATGTTCTTGGATTTCATCTGATGTCCCAAATTTCTTCTGGCAACAATAGCAAGACTTGGTTTCTTCAAAGGATCCAAGTGACAGAACCACCACTGTATCCCTTGGTAAATGGTGCCAAAAGTTATTTAACTATTGCTATTTAGTCACTGTTAAAACCATGTACCTTATTTTTCTAGCTTACATTTATCTAACTTTAATTTCTAGCTGCTGGCTCACATTATGCTTTCATCTGTTTTTCATCCTCACACAGGCATCACTTTACCCAATGAAATTTAGGCTGACACAGCAAACGACACTCAACAGTTTTGGCCAGGAAGGAAATTATCCTGCATCCTGCTGCTTGTAAAAGGGTGCCACTGAGTTCAGACAACCAAATCTAAAAGTAGCATCTGCTTTGTAATTAAGGCTTGCATAAAGCAATAAGGTCTCAGCTCAGGAAAAGCAACAATCCCTCAGCACCCTGTTTCTGGAGCTTTCTGAAAAGGTGGCCTGAAGCAGCCAGTCAGCAAGGCTGGTAGCAGTTGATTACCTTTAGCATTGCTGTTGAATTGCTGCCATCACCAACCAAAGTTATGAATATGAAGGAGTGCAATAAAAGACAGCAAGTGCCATCAGAGTTGCAGAGAAAGTGGAGACATGTGGGCAGAGGTGAGGATCTGTACCCCCAGCAGCTCTGCACGATGTGGCTGTGCTGCCATCCATGACCCTGACCTGCTGCTGAGTGCTGTGCTTGAGAAACAATGGCAGATTTGCCCCTTACCTAAGAATCTGGGCCAAGCTTGAGCAGTGGCTGACTTCTCCAGCTGAGAGGTCTCTTGTCCCATGACACAGGCTTTATGGAGGCTGATGCAGGGAACAACAGAGCCAGCTGGGACCAAACTGTAAACAGAGAACTTTGAGAATGTAAGTTAGAGTCGACATGGGCCTGGCGAAAAGGAGAACCCAGCTCTCTCTGTGAGCTGTGGTACCACTCCATCTCCAGGACAGTGACACCATTCTCAATCACAGCAACACCATGAACAATCTGTCCCCCCACACAGTAATGACATGAGGGAGAAAGCAGCTGGTGCAGCCAAGCAGCACCAGTTGGCATTATCTTAACACTCTGGGCTGTAAATTGTGTCAGAGCTGCTTTCTGTATGGTTCGGTCATTCTTTCCATGAGGGAATAAGAACACAGATGACTGGCCAGGACCTGCCCAGAAGGTCCCTGCAGCTCTACACCAGTTCTCCAAAGCAGCAGCTCTGCAGCAGATCCTTGGATACCAGCAATGGATTGCTACAGTCCTAGAAAAATAGCTGCCCGGCTTTGCTCTCCCAGTGACAGCCTCAACACAAGCCATGTGGGCAAGATGAGGCTTGGCTAATAGGGCACCTCAGTGTTGAGATTAGGAATTTTCACATTCCAGGCAAGTGGGAAAACAAAGAGCAAAGGGGAACCAGCCCACTACATTTAACTGCACTGTTAGACAGAACAAATCTATTTTCCTTATGTCTGTTGTCAAGATCTGGAGGATGCTTTTCCATAAGAAAAGTAACAGTGGGATACATATGTGAGATATAGGGAGCAGGTCACTCTCCTTTGCTGTGCCAATTAGTCTCTCCCAGATGATATTTTCTCTCTTTAATTCCAGGTACTTCTCAGTGTAGAAGAAGTTCCAGACAGGACTGATGCTTGGACAGCTGGGACTTGCCCCCGCAGCCCAGAGCCAGGACAAAGCTGGTCCTCCAGGCAGACTGTGCGTCACAGCCTAGGAAAATTCCTGCTTTCTCTGGTGCCTGAGGCATGTGCACACACACGTCCCAATCCAGCTGCAAAGCAAACCTGATCTAGTTTGGGCTTGGAATTAGTAGGCACAGGAAAAAGGCTGAAACTTGACTCCAAACCTCCACTATTGATTTGGCCCAAGTGTTCCCCTTTTCATGCCTCCTCACCCACATGCAGCCCCCTCAGTCATGGGATCGCCAAGTGGTATTCACCAAATAATCTAAATAAGCACCCTGTGTTTCCCAGCCTACCAGGATGGAAAACCTGTCTGACAGCCCAAGTTCCTGCAGGAAGCATGATGAGGTGTTAAGAAAATAATTGTGCTTACATATTCTTTGGGCTGAAACAGCTGCTTTTGTAGCTGGATGGGTTTTTGGCTTGCAGTCAGCTTTCCCTACAAGTTGTCTCTACAAGACACTTCATTTACTTCCTGTTCCCGAGCAAGTCCCTGCAGGAGAGCAAAGAAACTGGGATTAAACATATACAACAGAGCCCAGCCAAGACACACAATCTGAATTCCCAGACGAAGTACAAGACAAATATAAGCATCACAGAGGAACAAACATAATATGGGCTTAAGTCTTGCATAAGCCTTCTGTAAATGTGATCTTACAGCAGGCTGCACCTTCCAGCCTGGCAAATTCCATAAATGCAAGGTTTGCAACACATCAGATCTCAGAAAGAGAGACAGGAGGCATCGAGAATTTAGAAAGAATCTTTAGGGATCCAACATCACCTTGGATGACACAGAACCACTCACTCAAATGGTGGTTGGTGCATGGATGTAAAATGAATGGGTTCTCTGAGTCTCAACCCAGTTCTGCACAACTGGAGCCACAGGACTCCCCATTTTTGGCTGCGAAGGGATGAAATTAGAAAAAAACCTGTCTGATCTGTCCTCCCTCTGTATGTCTGACACAGGCACCCAGTGGCCCCTAACACCATGAGAGCAGCTGATGTCTGGGTGACACTCTCAGGGTATCTCCAGCTGTGCTACCTGCCACAGGTGAGCCAACAGCAGATGAGAGAAGGAATAAAGGGCTGAATCAACACTGCCCAGCTATGGCCAGACAGCCAATCTTCTATTCTTAGTTTTCCCGCAATAGTTCTCCAAGGTCCCAGCCAACACTCCAAACACTAAATTGCTGTTGTAAGATTAACAAATATAAAGGCTGCCTTCCACCCACGAAGGATTTAACACAACATCTACTAGTAAAACCCTAGTGTGCAAACCTCAAGTATTTAATTAGAACATGGTCTTCACAGATTCTTCCTCTGCTCAGAAGGAGCCTGAGACTTTAGTTTCTGAGCAGACACACCATGTCCCACTCACCAAAGGGGAAATCCCCCTGAATCCAGCTCCATTGTCAGCCCAGCAGGAAGCATAAATCTCACAGGAAAGGCTATTCTAGTGATGCTTACAGGATGGTTTTACAGATCAGAGACACTTGTGGATCAAAGCCAAGGCAGAGCTGGCCAGCACCTTCAAGATTGTGGCTAAGTAGAAAAATCTCCACAGTGGTAGAAAAAACAGAGGTTAGACACTTTTTCTTATCTTTTAATTATTCGTGAAAGTAATGAGAAGTTTTCATCTCTCCTCAAAATGTTGTACTTCTTCTGGTAGTGGCGAAAAAGAACCTCTCCCCATCATACAGGCATATTTCCCTACTGATGAAGTGAAAGAGTTCACAAAAAATTAAAAGGAAAAAAATATTCTGCCCCCAGGGTCATGATTTATAACAAGTATTTTTAATATTTGCCATGAATAGGGAATATCAAAGCAACCAGTTCCACTTTATACAGTTGACACTTCTTCAGGAAACCAGCATGAGTGCCACAAGGACATTTTCTGTCATGTTGGCAGGGGGCAGTGACCTGCAGACAGCAGTTCAACCAACTCTGTTCAAGTGCTTTGCTGAGCTGGTGTCTAAGCGAGGAAACGCTAAGGGAAGCCTGGAGCCAGAGCATTTCCCATGAGACAGTGAATCAAGACCTTCCTCCCTCCTGTGAGTCAGTGTCACAGGAGGCAAATTGCAGACAACTTCTGGCTGGCTGAAGCTGCAGCTATGGCACTGCGAGCAGCCTGGCTCCTCCGGATGTGTGCACGGAGACGGAAGGGAAACAGGACAGGAGACCTGCTGGGAAGGCCCCATCTTGCAGCTGCTTCTGTTTCAAAGCCTTGCCAGCATCAGTTGTGCTGAGGAGATATCAAAGGGGTAGCAGGTACCTCTGGCCTGTGCTTCATGCACAAAAGTGGAAAAGAACAAGAAAGAACAAATCAAAAGACTCAGAGCAAAGAACGAGCTAAGGGTTGGGAAGAGAAACACATTCTGGGTCACAAAGAATGAGCAAAGCACACAAAAACCATGCAATTACCTCCTGCAGAAAAGATGGCAAGATCATCTCATTTCATGCAATGCACAGATCCCTTGAGAAAGTGCAGCTTTTCTGCCACTCCATCCCGTTTCAGAGCCTTTCTTCCATGGCTGTGGCTCTCCTTAGCCTTCTAGCTGCTTCTCTCCACTCGGGTCTCCTCTGTCCCGAGCAGAGGAGAGACACTACTGAAGACCAAAGCAGCTCATGTGCTTCTGAGAAGCCTACATTCCTCTCTAGTCACTAAAACACCCCAAACCAACAAGAAATGGTGATTTCATAAAAGAAAGAAAGAGTGGAGAAAAAGGAAGCCAGCCAAATATTAGAAAGTAAAGTCATTGCATTCACATATAACACAAAGCCTCTGGTTCAGTGTGACCACATCAGAGCCTGTGAGGATTGCTAACAGGCTCGGCATGGGTTTGTTGCCTATACTCATTCAGCAAAGGGTACCCACAGCTAAAAGAACACGTGTCTCCCTCTTACTTACTTATTTGGAGCTCCTGTTTGGAAACTCAAACTCAGAATACTAAGAGCAGCTATTTCCAAATACTTCTTAGGTGGTTATTCACACACTTGCAATATTCCATAAGCATTTGTCATTGCTGATTATCTTAGCAAGCACTGTTTGCAAAGCAGAGGTAAAGGAATGGTGCAAGGACAAGCTGTTCACATCCCATCTTAAAACAGGCCCCACTGTGATGTAGCATGGCTGAAACATTTAGATAGCCTCTTCCTGAAAGGTTCCTGAGACAGACACCACAAGCTCCCCAGCCAATCCACCTATCACTTCCTAATCCTTAACTACCTAACAAAGCCTTCCCCCTCCGAAGTTTCATGCTACATCAGCCTGCCTGAAAGCAGGGAAATGTGATGAAACATTAGAAAGAAACAAACGTGTGCAAGGAAACCCTGCAATTTCAATCCACCTCGTGCAGTCAGCCTGAAGAACAGGAGGTGAAGCCCCAGCTCTGGTGAGAACTGCAGAGGTCTGGCAAATAATTTAAGAGCTGCTTCAGGTACTGTACTGAGCAGGTGCTGCAATCTCCACCCCAAGATGGAGAGAGCACAAACTGAATTTAAAAAATCCATGGAAAATAAAGCCATGGAGGGCTGTAAGTTAAGTCTTCTTCAATTCCCACTGCAGGGTGAACTTCTGTGAAAAGCCCTCATAAACATACTTGAGACACTCCTTGTTTTCCTCTTTCCCTTCAGGAGATCCCCTCCAGCTGTGAGCTACCCACCTGCTCGTGTGCTTTCACACACACAGTTTCATCAGTGGCAAACAGTGCTGCATGGATCGTGCTTAAAAGTGTGGTTTCTACTTCAGTCATCAGGGAGACTCCTGCAAATTGCAGAAATTCAGGGATCCCAGGGACTCACCACTGAAGGGAAGAAGAGGCCCCAGTATTGAGTAAATCAGAGTGGTTTAATGTAACAGCTGTCTGAAAGGCCAGTCTCAATTCCACTGTTACTCCAGTTCAGTTCACTGAACTGACAGAAAACTACCAGTACAAAAACCCACTGCAGCAATGATGGGCTCAGCCATCTTTCCTGGCTGCATCCACCCATTGCACAGGAGACTGTTGCAAAGGTTGTACCCAAACCAGGTATTTTGAGCTGAAGGAGCAAATTTTGTGCACACTTAATTGACTTCTCTGGACCCGTGTGCTACTTTTCCCAACTTTCCCCTTATCTAAACATCTTTTGTAATTTAGAACAATCTCTTTCTCTCTATGCATGCCTAGCACAAGAGGCTCCCATCTCTGATGGGAGGGCTTTGCACATCACAACAAACAGCAGCAGCAAAGCTCTGCCCTCCACATAGAGATGAAAAGCCCCATGTCTATGTGCAACTGGTCATTCCTACCTCATTGCTGGATGAAGATGTTTTCTTCCTCCCACATGAGATAAGCAAGAAGATCTGTGAAAGTCATGCTCCCTGCAAGGCAAATCAGCAGCAGGTAAGGCCAGTGGACATTCCTTACAAGGAAGTATAACATTCCCTCACCCATGCACTGGGAACAACAGTAGCCACCCTAAAGGCTGGGGGAGAGATAGTACTGTGAGGCAGCACAAGGAGATAACAGAGAAAACCAAGAAATGTGTGGATTCATTGTATTATTCAGACTCGAGTTCCTAGAAAATATTTTTTCCTCTGGTCTGCAGCAGCATGAAACATCCTGCAGATGACAGCAGAATTTCCAACACCCTACGGTGCCATTGACAGTGCTCAGAGAGAGCTGGCAGAACAAGTCCTGGCTTCTTCCAGCCAGGCATCTCACCCCTCAGCTGCTGCACTGCCCATCCCATCTGACCATAAGAGAGCTGAGCAATTCATTTCGTTTTACAGAAAATGGTAGATTCACAGAAAAGTTTATTAAGCTATGAAAATCCCTCCTCTGTGGGGAGCTTCTGCTGGGGGCTTTTCTAACAAGATTTGCACTTCAGCTGCAACTTGAGGTAAAGAACTAGTTATCATTTTATAGCTAGTGCTTATTTCCACAAATTAAAAACAAAACAAAACAAGCTGGAAGTTAGTATCTTTGAGTTCTCTTCCACTCTGCCAAATCTCACTGAAATCTGCACATGGGCAGAAATGACATGGGATGTATTTTTTCACAAACCAGACTCAAAAGGACAGTGGGGAGGTGTTTCTACTGACACACCTACAAAGGCAACTGAAAGAAGTGACAGAGAGCCACAGCAGACATCAATCTCTGCTCTCCCCAGTCCTCTCAAAAATTTACACTGAGAGATAGAAGTCACATCACTTGGCTTCCAAACCAGTATTGATCCATTAAGCCCTACTGTCCCTGGCCTGTGGATGAAAAGCACTTCTGGGTAAAAACAAGAACACTGCTAAGTCTTCCTTACAGTTTCAAGACGAAATGAGGAAGGCAGCCCGAGGTCCTTCTCACAGCCACCAGTCACCACAATATTACATCAGCCACAATGCTACAATTCCAGTGGCGGGCTAGTATGAGAGTTAAATAGGGAGCCTGAATCAAACTGCAATGCTCTCCAAAGACAACCTGAAGTGTAATTAAAAAAAAAATAAAGAAAAAGAAAAGTGCTCTATTCCTTTCTGTAGTTATTTTTAATCCAGGGTGGACTGTGTCATTCTGGAACTGAGTCAAATGAAAAGGAGACATTCAAAGCACTTTACGCTCCCTCTGCTGCCCCTCTGCTCTGTGTCAGTCATCACTTCTGGGTTTGTAAACGCATAGTGGGATTTGCACAGGCCCAGGCAAACCAGGCTCCTCCATTTACTGCTATACAACAAATATATTCCAGTAACTGGCTGTTCTCCTGCCAATGCCTTCTGTTTTCCAACTCATTTAATTTTCTTTAGTGACTTTCTTTCAGACAAGTGGATAACCAGAGCCTTGGGTCGACTCCATATGTGGATCCTGCCTCTCAGCAGTGCCAGTGAATTCTTTGCAGAAATCCTGCTTGTGTAGGAAGCAGGTACAAAATCTCTTCTCCCCACACCAGACCCAGTTTATTTGCTCCTGTTTCCGCTCCCTTTTCACCATCAGTCAGCCCACAAAGCCGTGACTGCTCCTCAGCCTGAGGCACTCCACAGCTGCCTCCTGCCTTTCCTGCCAGGCTCTCCCAAGCTGATAGCCAAGGAAACCCGTCCACACCTATGCAGGCCGGGGCTGTGCCTTTGTTTTGGGCAGTGACGTGTGCTCGGGGTGGAGGTCACCATTGTTTCAGCTCCCTGATTCCACAAAGGAGTGTTAATAATTTCTTACAACTGCAGTAAATGAAGAGTGGCAGCTACACCCAACCTATAACATTATACATCATTTGTTTTCCTCTTACCTGCCAAAAAGTGGGTTTTTTCCTTTTGCCATGGGAAAGTACTTGGGTTGCAATGTCACCTAGGCAGAAGATGCTAGCTTTAATGGGATTTCTTTCAAACATGTGGACCCTACTGATGCACAGACAGGGTTGCCCTGCCCTGAGCCAGGCCTAAGGACTCCTGAGGCCATTTGGATCTGAGAGCAGAGCCAGGCTCCCTCTCTCACATACCATCATGTCTCCCTTCATAAGGAAGGGATGCAGTGGATAATGCAGCTGCCACCTGCGGTGTTCAAACAAAGCAGTTTGACAGCACTAACAGAAAAATACAACTGTGCTGTGGAAAGCAGATGCGTTTTCACAAAAATGAAGTACCTCTCATTGAGCCTATGAAAGGTATTTCTTGCAGAGAAGTTGCATGAGAGTCAGTCTGAAATTGTTTAATTTGTCTCAAGAGGTACCCAGCTCCTAAGGTGCTCTCTGACTTGAAGAGTGCAATCACATACCAACCTTTGCCTTCTTTGAGCACCATATAAAGGAAAGAAAACACTAGGAAACATCCCCCGCCCCCCCTGCCCGCCTTGTGTAGCATGAAGGTTATGACAAAAACTAAAACATTACAGTCAAAAGCCTTATTTTGTGAAAATAATCTCATTTTACATATTCAGTGCAACATTAAACCCGTTCTCCCAAAACTCAGCTGTGCTAAGGCTTGTGAGCTTAAAGTGAAATTATCCAACAGAAAAGTTTCACTGCCCCAGCAAAAAAATGAGAAGCAGTGTAAAACACAAAGAAAATGACACAATGGGTGAAAAGTAAAAGGAGGTAGTTTAGACACAACCCATCTTGATATGCAATGTTTCAGTAATCAGGGTGAGGAAATGGGTTTTCCTTTTACGAAAGGGTGGGCCAGATCCTTGGCTGGGATAAATCAGTGCTGCCCTGCTGAAATCAATGGATTGTTGCTCATTCACAGCAGCTCAGGATCTGGCACATTATTTTATCTTGACAGTATCATAGTAATGTAATTCTAAATTAAAATCACGTGGAGATGCTGTTTTGATACAAGATTGTTAAATACTAAATACACAAAACTGAACTGAACTAAGATGAACCTAAAATGATTCCTGCAGTCAAAAGCGCCAAGGATGCAAAGCACATCCACGCAAACTGGTAGAGTGGTGGCTGTGATGGGAGCACTCTCACTAGCCCCCAACAGCACAGGTGGCCAAGAGAGGCCTGCTGGGCTTGAAGCTGGTGAGTCCTGCACAGCTCTGCACAGTCCTGCACTGCCAACTCAACTGCTGCAACCAGATGGGAAAAACAAAGGATATTCTTCAGCTGCAGACATGGAAACAGCACCCTGGGAACCCCTTGAGCATCACAGCAACCAGGCAAGGGAGACATTGCAACCACTTGTGCAACCCTGTCCCACTTAGTCACAGGATTATGAGAGCAGGATTATTGCAGCCGTGCACCAAGTAAGGAGCAATGGATTTCTCCCAGAGCATCCCTGGGCACCCTCCTCCCAAGTTGCTGCTCTCCCTGCAGTGACCTAGCAATCCGCCTTGCCCTGTCTGGCCAAACTCCAATTCCCCCTGATCCCAAGCAACCAGGCCTCTCAGTCTTTTTCAGGATCAGTCAGGATGATGCTAATTCCCTGCTGAGGTGGGTGGCAGTCTTTATTATATTTCGGGCCTGAGAAATCTCACCAGTGCCCCAAGAACCACAGGACTCCTTCCTAATTACACAGCAGAGCACCGCATGATTCATGTCAGCAGCTCCTGGGCCCCCTCACCTCGATCCTCACTGGTGTGACACAACAAATCCGAGTGGAAGTGATTAGCAGGTTGCAACCACAGCCTCCATTAACAAACAGGGCGCCAGGAACGCGCCGGCGGCCGCAGTCGGAGCCTGTTGATTCACGCTGCTCCTCCGAGTTGCAACATCGGAAGTTGCACTTTAAAACCCATCGCCTGGGTTGCTCTCGGATTTCCCAATGAGAGCTGGAGGAGGATGGAGAACCCAGGCTGAGAACATTAAATATGCATTTTTAAATTCCCAGGGGAGGTTCGAAAATTAGAACTTGCTCTGGGGCCCCTTCTGTTTTTGTTTTTCCTTTCCCTCCTCTCTTTCCTTTTGGTCTGATTAACTTTGGTGACTGGCTTGCACAATTTTATCAGGTTGGGCCTGATGAATCATTCATCTCCAGCAAGCAACAGTGAGAGATTGCAGGCCAGGCAGGGTCTGTGTTGCAGTAACCAAAAACAGCAAAGAAAACACCCCCACCAAGAGAGAGGGAATGGGGGCAGGGAAAAAAGAGACAGTGGGCCAAGAGCACTCATGGACAGCTTTCCAATGTCTGGTCACAGACAACTAGCAGCACATTCATTTGTAAGACTGCCAGACCTCCTAGGAAACTAAAAGGCTGCAGTTATTTATAAAGCTAGATGTAGCTGTTCTGCCTGTGTGCAAGACTAGCTCATTATATTTATAGATACCTGTCCCATTCACCTACTTCTGGGCACTCATTCCCATAAATCCATGAAGCTGGCAGGATCTGCGTTCAAACACTGATACACCTCTCCTTTCCGAGCAGGGCCATTTGGAAGTGTCTGTCACCACCGCAGGGCTCAGCAGCATGTACACATAAATATACACCTGAAAGCCCCACAATTCTGTCAACACACAGGAAGACAGATTCAAGAATTTGTCTTCCATATGAAGAGCATCAGATCTTGCATTTCATTTGTAAAAAGCTCCCGGTAAATCTTAACCACAAAAGTTTGATTTAATGATGGTTTAAAACTGTCAGCTGGCTTCAGTAGAGAAGATATACAAGTCAGTCCCATTAGTTCTGGCAACCTGGAGTCCAAGCCCCCCTTAACAAAAATAAAATCAGTCCCTCTAGATTTTATGCCTGAACCTCAAACAATCTGTGTATAAATCAAACTCAGAGCTTGTCTGGTCAGGCATGAAGAGCTTTGCAAACACAGCCCTTTAGTGAAGCTGGGGCTGTGGGCAAGCGAAGGCAGCTCCCTACAAATTGCACTGGAGACAGGAAAAGCAAGAGATTTGGCCTTTCCAGTTTGTGGGTGTTCACACACAAACACAAGAGAACTTTTCTGCTTCGAAGGTGAAAGAGACATTTCTCAACAAAAAAAACCCCCAAATAGTAAAAATGGCACATACAGCTGTATGTTACATCTTGCTCTTGAGACCAGCTGGGCTCACTTCTGCCAACCAGAAGCCTCGCCCAAATGTAGATACAGAAACTGAGGCAAACTGCTGCTTCCAGTTGCCTATATGTTCACAAACTTTCAGGCAGAACCATGTTCTACCAGTCCCAATCCCAGATTTCTTAGGTGCTTCAATTTGCACCATCATTTTGGGCTAGAAATTACTACATCAGACCTAAAACCTCATGCAATTGTCCAGGTCTGGCTCCCTCAAGCAGCCACACTTCCATGCCAAGAAGCATTTTGGCTCCCTGCAAGTTGCAACAGTGGGCAGGTCTTGAGAGTAGTCTCAAAGAGCCCCCTCAGAGGAAAAAACTTTCACAATCCAAGGGCAGATACCATTTTCCCTGCTTAATCTCTTGGAAGGATTCCCTCTCAGTCATGAATTAAAAGTAACCCAGGGAAAAATATTTGCCCTTGTGCAATGTATTTCAGGGACCGATTATTTAACATTTAATGCTGCATGAATTCAAATCCTTTTAAAAAAAAAAAAAAAGCACCAAAAAGCCAAGAAAAAAAGGAAAAAGAAAGGTGCTCCCATAGCTTAGAGCATACATAGTCCCACATGTCTATCCAAGAAAAGCCAACAGTTCAAAGCTGAGAGGGAAAGAGGCTGAGATCTGTGGGGCTGGATCTGGAGGTAGGAATTTTCGCAGCTTAGTTTGAGTGTGTGATCCCAGGCTGTCTCCCTACACAAGAGGTAGCCACAAAAATTATAACCAAAATTTATATTTATCTACTAAAAGTCATCATTATATAATTTACTAATAATCACCTCAAAAGATTCCCAACCAGTTCTACTAGGAACCTAAACAATACAGGTTTGGGTTAAGGGTGTGAGAGAGATGAAGTAAAGCTGACTCAAGCTGCTTCCAGTGGTTAAGCTGAGTGAAATACAATAAATACAGAGCAAACCTGATTTTTCCCTTGCTGCTGAACACAATATTTGCAAGCAATTGCACTGGCTGCAGCAGTTTAACACACAAGACAGGATCAAGATGCTTTGTGTATTATTTACACATCTAGTTATGAAAGTTCAGGCCATAAACTGAAAAGGAAACTGGATTTTTAAAACAGTTTGTGCCTTAAGATGCCCATTTCAATAAATACATTGAGGCTTTTTTCTCTATGGACTTCCATCTGAGATGGTCCTTTGCTCCTCTGCTAGGATTAACAGCAGCTCGGTTTCCTCCTTTATTATAATCATAGATTTTACTTAATCACTTCTACCTTTTAATCCATAACCTTGGATGATTTATGGCATGTTCTTTAAAAACCCTTCAGTCTCACTGTAAAACAGTGAGGAATCCAAGTAGGTTAAGGCCACAATCAGTTGACCTCAGAGGAATGAAATGCCACCATTTGTACTAGGAGAATGGAAAGACAGCAGCTCCTCTGGGAAAGGATGAAGAAAAATATCCATGCAGAGGTTATTTTGTTAACCAAACCTGCCCATCTCTCAGGTGCCTTAGAGGACACCTGAGGACTTCTGTAGCAAAAGACAAGTAGAACAGTTACAAGCAGCTGCCTGGTAACAAGAAGGGGTCTGTGCACTCACAGCCCAGAGCTCACATTTCATTGAGGTAAATTAAATAGTGACCTACAGCCACCATTACCTGAAAGCTGATCAGTAACCATGGCTCAGCTCCAAGACATCCATACCTTTCCCATCCCAGCAGCAAATCAAGCCTGGAAGATAAGCAGCCCTCCATCTAAGAGGTCCATCCGTTTGCGCTCAGTATGAACATACACTATCTACACTGATGTGTGGGAAGCTTCACTGGGTCTGTATTTAGAGGATACAGAAGTTTTAGGATGCCTGACCTCTAAGTTGCCCTGACCTTCTGCTTACATGCTTTTAGGAAGCTGGAAATTAGGCTACAGCAAACACCAGATGCCTAGTTCCTTTATAGGTCACCTCCCCATCTCCAGGTCTTCTCTGCATCCCCAAATGTCAACTCCCTGTCTCCAAAGCAGGCATAGATTTTATGAGAATTCTCTTTGAAGGGGAAACCACCTTCCCTCCCCACTACCCCCATCCTCAAAGCAACACTAAACCACCTCTGGAGTCTGCTAATGTTGATGTATCAGGGCTGGCTTTGCAGGAGAACTTTTAGCATCATCACCAGGACACAGTTCTGAAGTGCTACAAGAAGAGATATTGAAAAAAAAAAAAAAAAGAAAGAAAAAAGAAAAAGGGAGAGCTGGAAGGAAAGTTTACTCCCAAAGTTCTGACCAACACTGAACTTTGATGAAGGTAAAACTAAAACACCACAAATACTTCCATTTTTAGAGTCCGGGGAAGAGACAAGAGAGTTTCTCTGTCAGGCTCTCAGTGACAGAGCTGAGCAATGAATGACAGAGAGCAGCTCTCCAAGCCACTTGGGGAACATCCCACAGAGTCTGAAAGCAGCATTTACAATGCTGTTTTGCAACTGGGAGAAGAATCAGAGTATGATCCAGCAATCAAGGAAAGCAGTCAGATTCATAGAATATTTTTTAACCCATAATAAATTATAGTTTCCTAAACTTTATTGCGGTCACAAAGTCAGAACAAAAATTGATAGAAAATACAATTACTGTGCACAGAAAATTTTGAAAAATGTCACTAAATACTCAGAGGGAAAACAGTGAGTGCCATTTTAATGAAAACCAAGCTTATGGATTGCTGGTTTCTGAAAGCAGTCTGGTAAATGATTTTGTTTTCCAATAAGCAAAACAAATACTGGAACAGACCCATAGTCCTTTCTCTTCTCTTGCTCCAAACCTCACCATTTTTCAAAGCAGAATAAAGGATGAGTCTTCTTTGATTTTAAAACCAGTAAATGGTTCCCAAATCTACTGTGAGCCAGAGGGAGTTAAGGCAGCAGAGGTCAGGAGACCCTGATGTACACTGGAGATTGCAATGAATGGACAAAAAGCAAAACCTGCTCCCGACAAACTAGATTGGGAAAGTGCCTGGAGATGGGGCTTATCATGCCACAACTTGAAACTCCCCAAGGAGTGCACACACCCATGTCTCTACATGAAAGCAATGAGACGGGAAGGAAGCACAGTTAGGGTTTGGCGCTGCTCAAGCCCCATGCAATTACAGGCAAGAGTAAACATCTTATTCAAGGATGAGCCATTGTCCCTCAAGGGAAAACCCTGGGGCTTCCAGCCCTCCCAGGAAGGTCACAAATGGGTACAGGAAACAAGTGGAGACTTGCACAAAGGGAATGAGCTAAACCTCACTGCCCATGAGAGAGGAACTGAACAGACAGGTCCATGTGCTCCAGCACTGGGCACAGATTTCAGAACATGTGGGAAGCTGTGGCATCACTGAATCTTTTATTTCTGAAGCTTCACAGGTATTATTTAATCTTTCTTCCCAATAAAGCAATAAAATCTCAGGTTTGGCAAGAGCACCTAATTTAGTGCTCCTGACAAAAGTCTTTCCTCCATAGCAGGAAGAAAGGCATCATGAATTTGGGGGCAGACCTGTTCCTCTGGAGGCAGGGAATCCTCAGATTGTACCTAAACTCTGGTCACTCCTCCTTTAACACATCTACCTGCCCATTACACAAGCTTCAACATCTCCCAAACAAGCCATGGCTTGAAAGGATAGTCTTTAAATCCATTTTTTACCTTCAGTGCCATCTACTCAGTATAGCCAAGTTTACAGCCTTGCAGATGCCATTTCTCATTAATTAAGGCCCAACCAGGCATGAGCTGTACAGTGTCTGATCCAAGAAATTCATATTCTAAAGACTTAGTCACTGGTAGCTATTGAGAGCACTTCTGCAGGGCTGTGGGGGCTCCCAGAAGACAAGCATATGCATTCCTCTGTAGTCACATCCCTGCCACCATCCCACACAACCAGGCAACTCTCAGCAGGCCTGGAAGTCTTTCCTCCGTGGAGGAAGAGGTGGTATCCTGAAGTTGGCAACAGAACTGTTCCTCACAGATGCAGGAGATCCTGAAAATATATCTAAACTCTGGTCAATCCTCCCTTAACACACCTACGTACCCTCACCACACACTTCAACAGACACCCCAAGAGCTGAGACAGGTAACAGATGTGAGCACACAACATCTTAAGTACCAAAGGCCTAAGGAAAAATCTATGGAACTCCTTCAGCAAGCTCAGGAGGGGACAACTGACAGCTCATTTGTTGCCATAAGTACTTGTTCCTCAGATGCCAGGGCCAGTCAACATGAGCTAACTAATCTCCTGGAAAAAAAAGTGAAACCATCTGGCTCCACAGCAACTGCTCTTCATGCCTGGGCTCAGAACCCCACATGGCAGATCGTGAAGAAACCATATCAAACAAGAAAGTATGGCAATGACATACTCTTTGCTACTGTCACACGGCCCCAGTAACTGCCTGGGAAGCCCAGGCAGCCACCCAGCCTGCAGACATTCCCTCCTTTGCTCAGTGTCCTGCTGCGTGGGAAGATCCTCCCTCTCCCAGACATGGCAGCAAGGTGCCTCATGCCATGGTGGCCTGAGCCAAGAGGCCAGAGCAGGCCTTTTCCAGCACAGCAAGGGGACCTGCTGCTTGAGGGCCAGCAAACTTATGCAGCTGGGGTCACAAAGAGCAGGACTAACAGCATCAAGGTGAACAGGGGCAGCCCAGCTGCCTCCAGCCCGCCTACTCCTGCTGATCCTTGTCTATGAATGCTGACTTCTCTTCCTCTGCTGGTTTCCTGGCCTCTTTGGAAGCAGAAGAGCAAGTTTCCTGTCCTGCAGAGCCACAGTTTGACAGAAGCATCTGCAGCCTTCCCAGACCTGGGATGGCCACCACAAGTCCTTGGCTTTGCCCTTCTATGGCCAAAGTCACAATCCCCAAGCCAAGGCACAGCCCTAGGATTGGGCTCCCAGATATGATAGATAATTACCAGTAATCACTCCAGCTGCTCCCTGCCTCCCACCACTGCTACAAGCAGGAAAACCAGTGGAGGAAACAAGCCTTTCCTGGCAATGCCCCAGCTAAACTGAATCAGCAACAAGTCTTGAATGATGTTCAGACTGGTGGCCACTGAGGGACCTTCAGAAATGCTACTGCTTCCCTTACATTGTTACATATATACACTATACAAAGTCTTCACATATTGGTCATATAAAAACATTCAGGACAGCAACGAGACAGACAAACCAATAATTCACTACTAACATGGCATTCAGTGAAAGCTTTCCCCTCGCTAACCAAAGCACAGCCCATTACCAAAGCAGGCTCAGGGTTATTCTTTATTGAATGTTTTCCATTACCAATGATGACAAAACCGAAGTGAGGATACTAAGAAATCAACACATACAAACTACAAAAATTCCCTGAAGGAACCACAAAACATACTCCCTGAAAATCTGGTAGCACAGAGCTGCTGCACACTTTCCCATGAGCACTGCATGAGCAGTCCATGCCAGCTGCCTAGACAGCCTCATCATACATGATTTACAAAGGTCTTCCCCCAAAACAGGTCTTTGTACATGGCTCATGTCTCAGTCTGACTGGGAAAGGAGAGATGAAGAACCTGCTACCTGTTCCCTTCCATGCCTCCTCCTGTCTGGAGGAGCTTGTTTTCCCTTTGGTTTTCACCAAAGGGCAGAGTTAAACTCAGCTCAAGGTAGGTGGACACATGCATAGCTTTATTTCAAGCATGTCTTACTTGCTCAGTGCAGTACTGTGAGAACTAGGAAGAAGGAGAGGAAAAAAAAAGGCTTTGTGGTTAATTGTGAGTTTGCCAATGTGGTGAGAAATAAGGCAGCGAGGATGGCAGAGATAATTACTCTATGAGCTGCATTTCCCTTTTGGACAGGAGATAATGAGACATCCTTTGCAGAGGAGTCTCCCAGCAGAGAAAAAGACAACAACTGGCAAAGGGCAAGACAGATGGAGCTGCAGAAAGCCACTGCCCCCTTACAAGTGCTGGCCAACAGGGCAAAGCTTTCCTAGCAATGAGGGAACAGAACCAAAATTGACTCTGGGGAAACAAAGTAGTTTTCTCTTCTCTTGGACACTACTTGGCCACTCCTCAGGATCCCCAAACTGTGCAGCTGCCCCAAGGTTCCACACATGTCACAGGTGTGTCCTGCTTGGCAGGGCCCTTGGCTCAGGGAGGGATGCAGAAGGAACACGTGCACTCTACTGCACTTCTTGAAGCCTGGGCAGGCAGAAATTGGCTACTGAGACTGGGAAGCCTCAGAAGACTTCAGGGAAATGCACAAAGCTTTTGAAAAGAGCCACAGCTCAGCAACCTGCAGCCAGGCACAGATTACCCTAAATCCCTTGGTTTCAGTGAGCCAGGGCCTGCTCCTTACCTGTCCCCTCCAAGAGAGGGCTGATTTTCAGTACTCATGCCCCCAAGTTCACTTCCAGGTGCTGCAGCCTTACAGGGCCTCCAAAGTATTCAGCTGCCCAGGAAAGAGGCTTGACGTGAGAACGTTAAAATAAACCCCCAGAACTATGAGAGTAAAATCACCCAGCACTGAGGATGGAGAAGCCTCCTGTTGCTCACAGATGTAAACAGAGAACATTTGCTGGTGTGTTGCCTCTCAGGTCTGAGTTAGCCCTGAAGGCTGACAGGGCAGTGGGATGGAGTTTCTTCTTGTTTATTTAAATCTGAGTCCATCTCGGTACCTCTTCCCCCAGAGATCCTTTGCTGATCAAGCAAAGTTTCAGTTAATGAGACTATTTTTAACACCCACCGCCAGGAGAAGCTGCACCTTTTAACAAAGACTCCTCACACTGTAACGAGCACATTATTGCTGAGGGGGAGGAAAGAAAAAAGCTGGGGGTGGGCCTGTATCTAGGTCAGCATCAATCTCTCTCTGTCACCTATAGCCTTGTTTTATGGGAAGCATGTGGATAATAAATGGTGATTACGGAAAGTGGAGGGGAAGAGGCAATCCTGAGAAATTTATAGATAGGAGAGAATTCACATTAATAGGAGATAATATGGAGCTGCAAAACTGTTATAAAAAAGGCATTAGAAAAGATCTGTAATTGGGGTTATTAGACAGAACTACACCATGGTTTTTTGCTTTCTGGGTGCATGTCACCATGATGGATGTCACTTTCGATAGGGATAATAACAGTAAAATATCCATGTTAAAGCCAAGTACATTAACTTCTATATTGGTGTAATTTACTGCGTTATGAGTTCCCATCATTCAGGAGCCAGACAAAATGCTCTTCCTTACGATGTCAATAACGGTGCAAACATTTTACAGGAAGAAGTGTTTCTTTAAATATCTGTCATATATTAAAGAATTCTTTTAACTTGCCATTACTCTTGTCAAGAAAGACAGGGAGCAGGAGAAAGGGGTAAGCTGTTCATATTGCTAAGATACATCATGAACTGGATCTGCCATTTCTCTGTGTCTAGTGAAGTCATTCACAGCTGCTTTTCTGGCCAAACATGTAAGAGTTTAGTTTGTTACATGGGAAGGGGCAGAATGGACAGGACAGTATTTTTTAAAAACTACCCATGCATCAATATGATATTGAAGGAAACATCAAGTGTCACTCACTTGTCAACAAAAATAATACAAAACAAAGGATTACCCTGTTTTACAAGTGTGGCTCCTTAGCAGGAAGGTGGAGGCCCTGTCTCAAAGTTGAAGCATTGCTGTACCTGCTTAGGTGCATAGAGTTATAAATAGAACAAGCCAAATCTCAATTTTTTTCTGTCTGTTCTCCATTGCAGAAGCTAAACGAACAACAAACGTGGTTATTCCCAGGCTGTAAGTAGAAATCACAGTGGCATCAACAACACAAGCACTAGGTCAGGCTTAGGCTCCAGGAGGAAGAAGGGAGGAGGGTGGTTAATGGCTGAGCCTTTGGCTCCAGCAACAGGACAGCTACCGTCTACAATCACCAAGCACCTCCGTGCCCTGGGGCAAGTCACTCCTTTGACTACTCCTTCCAAAAAGTGAAACGCCTTCAGCTAAGGACTGTGATTGTACAGGGACAAGCACAACGAGGCCTTGAGGGACTGTAGCAAGAATCCTTTCTGCTTCAAGATAAACTAGTTCAGAGGCAGTGTGGAGCTCCAAAACATATGAACATATCCATAGGAATAGCAAAAGCACTCTTAGAGAATCTACTTTAAAACTGCATGGAAGAGGACTCGATGCCACTGTAATTTCAAAAACAGAGTGAGCATTTGAGGGCTGGGCTATAGCAAGTTTTAGTGCTATAAAAAAAAAAAAAAAGTCACAGAAGACAATTTTCCTTCTCCCTGCAGTACAGACCATATGAGCAACACAATGCAATCACTCCCAGTACCTCTTAGCCAAAAGCCCATGTCCATAACAATGAGACCCCACAGCTCCCTCCAGCCACAATATTCCTGAGAGGCAAGGGGTTTGTAGGGCTCTGAATGTAAAGATAGTTCTGCTCACACTCAGTTTGGCTTGTGAAATCGATCAGTTCACTTTCAGGATCAGGCACTGAGAAATGTAATCAGCTCCCCCAAGCTGCACTTTCAAACTGCAAATTACAGAATGGCTTTAATGTTAAGAAAGAATTAGATGACTCGGGTTTGTTTCCAAAACAAAACAAAACACTACAATGTGACATTACTGAACACTGGACTTCAATAGTTCATTCAAGCCCAAACATTTTACTTCCAGATGTGCAGCTGAATAATTGAGGATTCAACCATTAATGTCCTACTCTGTGCTGTTTTGGGGTTTTTATCTCTCCTCAGTAACTGCATTTGATCAAAGTGACTCTTCTCTACACACATACAAAAGGCTTTAGCTGATACCTCAGAAGTGAGGCAAGGCAAACAGAAGGATTCTCCCTTCCTTCACGCTGGAGCTACATGAGCTTACACCTGCTGAAGACCCTGCCTCTTCTTTTCTTATTCTTCACTGTGTAAGCCAGACTCTGCTCTGTCCACCTCTGTGCAGACTGGAGAGTTCCCTCTCCAAAATGTAGAAAGATCTCTTCACATTGGCTTCACTGGTGTTATCCATCCCTGCTCTGCAGTGCTGGACCTAATCTGGCAGGTACCAGGTACCTGCCACCTCTCTGCCTTCTACTGTTCCTTTCACAATGGTTTGTCTGCTGAGAAAATATTTACTTTGTGTTTGAGAAAAGGTCATTTACTGGTGGTGCAAACCACTCTCCCCTGAGACAACAGGAATGGGAGTCAGACTCTAAAAGAGAAAATCAGCCTGGAGCCTTTTTCCTCCTCCCACATCTCATTCAGATGGCATGAAAAGACCCTCAGTGGCTCTAAGCCCAAAGAAAGGAGGACATATTCCATGTACTTCACGAAATCTATCTTCATTGTTCTCTTGTTCAAAAGGAAGCAGGGCTTGCCCTAATTAGAACTAAGGTGGGTAACAAAACAAAGATTCATTTCCTGTAGCACCACAGGGCTGGCAGGAACACTTCCCTGTCCTCAGGTCTCTTTCTGAGGACAGTCCTCCAAAGTGGCACAAGCAAACACACGAACCAGAGCAGGGGTCAGTTGCACTGGACTCTCCTTGCCTTTGAAATACACCTTGTTAGGTGTGCTCCTTTATCCCCAGCTGTAGAAGCAAATACACACAAGCACATCAGCTGCATCAGAGTTGGCAGCACAGCAGGGGATGCAGAACATGAAACAAATTTGGCAGTGTAACACTGTCAAAGAAAGCAATGCCCTTTCCTGTGCACAACATGGTGATTTGTGTCAATTGCAAGTTCACTTTTTACCAGCAACTTGGAGGTTCCTATGCAGTTTATGCACACAAAGAACAGAAGGGCATAAACACTATAATTTCAATGACAAAAAATATCTCCCACTCAAATAGAAGGAACAATAAAGTTAATAAACTATGTAATTACAATCACAGAGTAAACATTTGTCTGTACAAAATACCCCCCAATACAGTGACAAGCCACAGAGAAAACCTGTGTCCTACAAATGAACCTGCCTGAGTAACATCAAGTCTCATTCAGAGGCCATTAAACAGAATGTGAGCCTGGCTGTTGGTTTCAGTAGCTTTGGACCAAGCCACTTCAGCACATGAAAAGTTTCACCATTCCTTTCCTTGTGTCTCTCCATTTAGAGCAGCAACCACTGTTCGACATGGAGTAGTTGTTGGAAAGAGCAAACAGATCAGAGAGGAAGGAGATGAAAGAATACATGCTTGGGGAAAGGATTAGGGGCAGAAAAGGGGAATTTTAACAAGGATGAAGATTGCTGGTATAGAGATCCCTATCTGGTTTTAAACAACTTTGCTCCCATGCTGTAGCAGCACTACTTCAGTGTGTGCAGTTTTTCCTGCCTCAGATCCTCAAGATAAGGTTTCACAAGATGGTTGGTTCAAACTAAGACCTTGATTCACTTCACTCGGGATCACGTCCCCTGCTTCTCACAGCACAGCCTCAGCCTTTCCTGGGCCAGCTGCAGCATTGATCTAATCCCCTGGGGAACTGCTTCATCTCAAGAAGACAGCAGCAAATAGGCTGTCAGGGAAAGAAACAGTTGTAGTTTTTGGCTGAATGTGAGCAAAGCCAGTTCACAGACAGGTAGGCAAGTAAACTAATTGTTTGCTTTTTGCAAGGTAAAGCAGAGTTCTGCAGAAAGCACCAAGCTTCTTTCATTCACCTCTTGAATTATCGATCTTCCCTGCTGCTCATCAAGTGTGTTTTCCACACACACACTTAAGGAAGGGATACTATACATAACAACAATATTCTGAAGAAAACATCATGCACTTACTTCAACAACAAACAAAACTAAATTGTGGCTGGCCCAGGAATTCCAATCACTTTGTCTCCTTCATGATCACCAGACATGACATTTCAGGCAGGTCATATTCCCTGCTCGGTGCTTGTCAGTCCCTCTCCCTTTCCAAGAGGCTCCCAGTCACTGCTGGCCATTCCTTTCTGGAGAGAACTTACCAGCACCTTGGAGGGACTGCACCACTGCCTTGCAAGGCTCCCACTATGTTTTGTTTGCAGCCAGCCCAGCGGTACAGGAGAAAGATGAAGAGATGGGATGGCTCCTTGTGCAGTCACTTTATCCATGGGCCTGCAAGACAAAACAGTCAGAGAGTGCAGAGAAAGGACAGACAGGGAAGTTGCCAGAATTAAAAACTAAGGGTACAGAGGTGCCACTACAATAATAATAATCTGTTGCAAGATAGGACTCCCTTGGAGAGTTGTCTCTGGGCAATAAGAACACAGGGGATACAAGAAGGAGAGTACTTGGCCCTTGCTTTTCTTCAGTTCCCTAATCCAGCACAAATGTATTTGGGGATTTATGGGGTTTTGGAAGCTTCCAGCAAAGCTCAGGGCCGTTTCTTGGGTTATTGTTTTCCCATCTGTTTCTCTTCATTTTATTCCATCACAGAGGCCCCATCGTGGGACACAGGAATGTGACCGGAACAATAGGCAGAACTTGCTGCCTCCAGGACTGCAGTGAGGGCAGAGCCACCATTGCAGGATGAGAGCCAGCAGCTTCTATATTTAGCCCTTTCTTGCTTATTCCAGATCACATTCTCGCCATGGGCTCAAGAAGTCAGGAGGCTTTCACCAGACCACTGTCCCCAAGCATTGCACATCCAGCAGGGCCCCTGAACATAAAACATTCATTTCCCTTCTAATAAATGCCAACAGGAAGACTTTCTGCTTTCCCCTCCCCTTTCCAAATCTCTATTTTGACAGACTGCTTTTCTTCATATAAGCAAACTAAATAGAACCATCTTCTCCTCTGCAAGGCTGGCAGCCTTGGAGCAGCCCCAGGACTCTGGAGCTTGCACAGCACTGCCTTTCAGAGCAGGGCCCTGGGAAGAGGCAGAAATGGGTGAGCTCATTTCCCCTCATGTCTGAGCCTAAGCTAAACTCACCAATTCACAGAGACTTGAGCAAGCCCACACCCCACCACCTGATGGCAGGGCAGGTGAGGGAGAATCAGGTCTGAGCACCCATCTGGCCTCGTTCACCACCACAGCACCTGCATACACCTCTCAAATCCAGCAGGTAGAGGACTGCTGAGCAAAAGCTCAGTTCCTATTGCAAAGCCACACCCACCATCTCCCAAGGCTCTTCTCTGTCACTCTGAAGGCCCTGCAGGAAGCCAGCCTGACTCTGGCACCAACCACGATGACATTTAGCACTTACCTCATGTGCATCATCCAAGTGAGGGGATTCTGTAGAGCAATAGGAAAATCCATCAATCCATCGTGTTTCCAGAAACACTTACCTAAGAGCTGTGCTGCTTGAAAATAGCTTGATGATGGACAAGTTCTCTCTCTGCTGCTTCCACAAGAGTTGTAGATTAGGACCACTCTGGACTTTGTCTCTCCAGATCTACCAAAGTTCTACCAAAGGCTGCTTTCTACCATCCCCAGTGAAAGGTCTGAGCACACAAGTGGCTTTCTGTGCACCCTGCTGCTATCCATATTACTCCTCCTGCACACCAACCCGTTTCCACATCCTGCCCTTTCTCCTGTAGGTATTCCCACCATTGCCAGTTCCACATTCCTCCTAAAAGCACCATAAGTGGTTATATCAAGAATAGAAGGCTGATGCTGAATGGGATGCAAGAACAGAGTTGGTTTTCCCTTTAAAATATGTCCGTCCTTGGAAAATTGGTGGTACCTAGCAGTGCCCAAGTACAGATGGAAAAATTACATCGTCCGGTCATGTCAGAAACCATACCATTGATCTGCTTTGTAGCCTCGAACTTGTGGCAGGTTAGATTTTCCTCCCTGAGGTATTTGCTCCTGAGGGCTGCTCTGAATTAGGGGTGGGTGTCTGATGAGTGTTTAGAGAGGCCTAGACAAAACCAGCATAGTTAGGAGGCCAAGCAGACGGTCTTCTGCACCTTAGGATCCCCTGAACACCTCTGCACTGCCAGCACTGCTGTGTCAGCTGCATTCATCTGCCAGGCAAATCCCTTCTCCTTTACCCCTTTTGTGTTCTAGATCCTGGCTTCTCTCCACTCGTGCCGAGGAGGCATTGCCCAGTCCTCTCTGAATAGCTAACACATGCCAGCAAACTGTAAATGAGCCCTGTGTGCCCAGCCAGTCTGAAAGGAAGGGAACACTTTCCATCTGGCATTCCTGCAGGTCTTGAGATGGCAGCTATTTGTGTAAGGTACAGGAGAAAAGGGAACTGGAGTTTCCAGTGGAAGAAGTTGACAGAAGTAACAGCAGCACTTGGGGCCTTGCTTGGCCTATGAAAGTGCTAAAAAAAAAAAAAAGCTGCTCCATTTTGCAGCCAAAACTTTCCCTTACATCTTCCCCTTCTCTCCCAGATGGAATACATGAAATGAAGCTTAGACCCTTTGGAAGCTTTAGCTTTTAGCCACAAAGGCTATGAATTATTACTACCTCAAAACTAGGGCTGTGCTCAGGCAGAAGGCCACAAGAACAAGAGAGGATGCTGCCATGGAGAGAACTGATCCACCCAAGGAGAGACAGGGTAAGACCTGAGGCACACACAGGTAACATTGAGTTTCCTGAAAGTCACGCAGCAGGACTTAGGACTGAAAAATTACCTGAAGCCTTGATAAAACATACACCACAAGGATGCTTTTCCAGAATATCAAACACTGAACTCACACCACCATTCTCAGAGCAGGAGCCATGCACAACTCATCAACGGAATCCAGACTATTTCTGCATGGTTCCTTCCCTGTATGACTGAAACACTCCTAAGTATTTCCCTAGATTTATAACAGGTCCTCACCAGTCTTATACCACCCTCACCTACTAATTTCTAGAGTTCTTCCTCTCTCTCCATCTAATCTTCCTCCCATCCATTTAGAAGAAAAATGAGTAAAAATGTTGTTTTCCTGGAAGTCAGATCTAGTCTATCTTCCTGCAGATACAAGCATTTACATTCTTTCAGGGAGCCATAGAACAATCATGATCCATTCTGGACCCCAAGGGGAGAGCCTGGAACCTCTGCCAAGCTGTTCCACCATGCTCAATCACCCAAAGGAAATCACTTATTTCCCATAGACACAGCTGGGCAGGAAGGCCCAGTGGCACAGATGTTTTCCAACTGGGTGCAAGGCACGAAATGATAAAGGATCCAGTAGGGAAGGAGGTGGTTATGGGCTTAATAGAGTCTCACGCAGCACAGACAATAACAAGCGGATGTATAAAACCAGAAGCTTTAACTGAGTAAGGATTATAACTTTACAGATAAGTGCAATCAATGCACATGCATAAACATTTGCGGTCAACAGTGCAATTCCATCCCTAGCTGAATGATCCACTGGGTGCACATGTTCAAACGTGCACAACACTGTTCTGCTCAGCTAAAAATCCTTTCCCATAAAGCCACACAGACTCCCTTGGGCAGAGGCCAAGCAGTTAAATAAAAAAGTCTATCCAGAGTGAGAACTCTTCAGAGACATTTCACCATCTGGAAAGAGGAGGGGGTCTTACCCTGAGAACGCTTGGGGAGCCCGACCTACTGCAGTTAAATACGTGCCTCATCCAAAGCTAATTCCTGGGGAAGCGCATCACATCATTCCCACCACTTTATACAGCAGGACCTGCAGTGAGTAAATGGGCCTAATTCTGCTCCTCTTTCCAGACAAGAGCATACAGCCAGAGCCCAAGACGGGATGGCAGCTGGCCATTCAGCATTGGCTTTTTAGTGAGGCCAAACTCACAGTGTTGCTGGTGACAAACAAAAGCCATTGCTGTCAGTGTGGGCTTCTTTGTTTCCTTTTATTATATCCCCACCCATGGCATGTAAATAAAGCTGCAGTCAACTTCCTCCAGAGCTTCACTGGGGCAATGAAGACTGCAGAGAGCATCAGTCACAGCCAGGGCTGAGGGTACTACCACCTTTCACCATTCCCTGAAGAGACTGGGCACTCTCGATAAACAGAAACAAGCACTTAGAGCAAAAAAAGATCACAGGACCCTGCTCTCAACAGGCCTTTAATATGTTAGCCAGCCCAGCACTGCAGTGGTCAGAAGAAATTAAGTAGGAGATAGGAGTTGGCTCCCTTCACAGATCTGCCCCAGGAGGCTGTGTCCTGGTAAAGAGTAGCATTTTACATGGCCATATAAACTCTCTGTATTTCATATTCACATGAAATCTGTATCCTGGTGGGCTTCCAAGAGCTTGGCTAGGCAGAGGCACCACCCATATGGATGCAATTGCAAGCAAGTGACCTTGGAGAGATACAGCCCAGGAGAAATTAACACATTCAGTGGGAGGTTTCATCCTATTCCCTTTCTGCCAAGGGACACAGGCAACACAGAGAAGCACAGAAATTCTCATTTGGCAGAACTCAACCTATATGAGAGCTTTGGTCTCTACTCTTCCATGCAAGACTGGCCTAAGCAAGTCTTGGTACCCCCATCCTTCTCTTGCAGTGGCAAACCGGAAAGAAAAACACCTCCCTAAAGATAAGAGAAGAGGCCAAACCCCACTGTCTTAAGGCACATCGGTCAGTGTCCCTTGAGAGGGACTCCAGAAGCAGCTCAGCCTTTGGACGCATCAACCCAGTGGAAAGTCCCAGAGATAGAGGAAGAGGAAGGACAACAGGGCATAGCTGTCATCCCTGTAGGACAGCATACAGCTAGACACAGGCAGCCAGCTCACCAAGCATTATTCAGCACAAACAAAAAAAGCTCTTTCCAGCCTCTGCCTCACAGCTGCTCATCTGTATTCCAACCCTTTGACCCCAACAATCCTTCCGGCTGAGAGAGATGGGGACATCATTTCATCTGCTCCCTCCCATCACTCTCCTGTTCCAACATTGTCAGTCCACCCAACTCCATTTGCTATAAAGCTAATTGCCCTCTCTCACAGGGTCACCTCCCTGTGAAAGGCAAACCTCTCATCTGAACACCGAGTTTCTGACCAGGATGTTATCTGACCAGGATGGGGAAGGAGGAGAGAAAGGTCTTCTTCCAGAACACAGAGATGGAATTGGTTGAAACAGCTCCAATCAATTGGGCTGCAGTATCTAAGATGGTATTTTGATTCCAGTCCTACAGCAAGAGACAGCACAAGGCCAGGCGAGGGCAGATTACATGATCTCTCAAAGCTGCCTTTCACTGCAGCACAACATGTCCTCTGTGCTATTAGAGGGCTTTCTTGAACTGAATGAAATAACACTCTACAGCTCTTGATTCCTACCTCAGGGCAGCAACAGCATCTCTGCTGCCCATCTTTCTCCAGGGAGGAGATTAAATATCGGAGATGAATCAAAATGCAGTCAATCAGGCCAGGCAATCTGCCAAAGCAGGAAAGAGGAAGGGAGGGGGCAGAGAAGGTACCTCAGTACTGAAGTGACCTGTTTAAATGCTGCTGCTAAATGCTGGGCTGCTGGATCTCTCCAAGGTTCCAAGAGACTGGAAGAAAACACAGAAGTGGGAACCTTCACTACCCTGGAGGATGGGAACAAGCCCACATCACTTCTCAAGGATCAGCTACACTCAAGGAAACAGGCAGACTCAGCTGGGAGAGCTGAAGACCCAGTACGAGGCTAGTCCAGCCTGATTCTGGAAACTAAGGTCTGGCAATGATGTAGAGAGGAGAATGAGGTTCAAACAAGTGCACTATTTCAGGAACTAAGCAAAAATCACAGCTCCAAGGGGCTCTGGGAAGTACTAGCCCACCTCAGAGCAGAGGTGCAAAGATCAAGCCTCCAAACCCTCCCAGGCCTTGATGGGTGTCTCCACTTTCCAGCAGCAGTAGTATAGCTGGAGCCAGATTCTTTGGCCACAAAAGCACAAGCTGCTGGTGTTGGAAGCAAAAGAGGTTGCTTCAGTACCTCTCTGTATTTTAGCCACATTAGGCCAAAACCAGCTGGAGTCTGGGAACAATTCACATTGTGCTATCATGTGAGAGTCCTGCTCTGAACCAGAACTCTGCTGTGCTACAGTGCTTTGCATAGACACACAGAGAAGGCTTTCCTCTTCCAACAGCATCTGCCTGCACTGGGCATCCAAGTAACCTGCAAACTACAGCATCCACATTGCAGGGAGAAACTGCCAACACTCAAAGAGCAGGCTGAATTCAGAAAGCACTGCAAAGTCTCATCAAGAGGGCCTGAAACCCAAACCACCACCTCAGAAATCCTGGGCCATCAGGGTGCAAGGCCAGGTAGCACAAGACAGAGTTCTCAGAAACAGGTTGCTCACAGTATCACCTACAACTTCATGTCAGCAGCAGGTAAACCACAGCAGGAGGGGAGATGGGAAGGCAAAGCAGAGAAACACCAGAAATTATGACGGAAGGATACAAAACCACACCAAGAGCTGGAGAAGCAAACTGTGGTCTCAAGACATACATGCACTCACACACAAGGCGCAGTTTCTTGGACTGTTTATCAAGCTCAGGAAGGAAGAGGGATCAGTCTGCCAGAAAGATCAGAGATGCTGGGGCTGTCATATGATGCTCCCTCTAAGAAACAAAACCCACAGAGTGTGCACACAGACAGAGAGGAAGCTACAAGGAAAGCCTTGAAAACAGGGGAGGAAACCCTAACCCCACCCTAGAGATCCTACCTTTAACTAAACTCCTTCCCAGAAGCTGATGAAAAACATAGCCAAACTTGCATTATTCCAGGCCGGCAGTGGACAATTTCCTGTACTCCCCTATCCTCTCCTGCCCTTGCAACACAGCAATTGTACAAATCCTTTCTCAGCCTGGCTATGTGATGAACAGGGGGTGCTGCCCAGTCCCAACCTGTTTCTTAGGGCGCTCAGCTCCCTTTGGAAAAAACACTTGCTATGCAAGTGCAAGACATGCCAAATAATCCTTCCTGGTTCCCAGGAGTTTTGACTCCAGCTTGTATGAGAATCAGTAGAGTCAATAAAGTTACTATCTGTGGACTCAGCCAGAAATGAAAGATTTGGCCAGCAAAATGATTGTGTCCTGGCCTAGGCAAGAGAGTTTGCCTCCCACTCTGTCAGTAAAACCCTATGCAAACTCCTCATACAACCCTTCTCCATTTACAGCCACTGCAGAACACAGGAAGAAAACGTTCAGCAGGTTGTTAAGAAGCCATTGGGGCATGGCTGAGACTCCCATGACCACAAATGCAGGGACACCCATGGAGGGGGGCTGGAGAAGGAAACATCACAAGAGCCATACAGCATCCAATGCTCTCCTGCTCCGGGTTTTAACCACTCACACATGAAGCCCAGATGGTTTCCAGAGTGAGGGAGAAGGGTGTGCTGCTTACACAAGCAATGCCATATTTCAGTAAATATCATATGCCATCCAGACATTCTGGACTGGATCCAATTTCCGTTCGGCTTTGCTCAACTGGGGACCTGGCTCCTCCAGCAGACAGCAAACTCCATTCGTGCTAATGCATGTCTAAGGCAGATCTGTGTCTTGGGCAGACACACATTTTTACCAGATGATCCTTGTTACACCTGGCATGAAGAGAGGATTTCCAACGTTCAGTCATTCAACCTTTGCTTCCAGGCTCAGCTCAGACAGAAATGAGTTAACTCTTCCTCACCAGCTCGGTGTAGGAATGTGTGGACCACAGCAATCTGCTTCTTCCACTTGTCTGGGGATCCTCAGTCTTCTCATGTTCCTTTCATGTGTGCCATCTCAGAATCTCCTGTGGGTACCTGTAGTGCCAGGAAATATCCAGTTTATTTGTTTGATAACTATCACAAAAGATAACACAATTGACAGTGCCCAGAGATGAGGTGTGAAAGTCTTTTTGTAATGTCAGACAGAAAAGAATACCTTGAGTTCTTTCCTTAGGACCTTTTCAAATGATAATCATTAAATCTCTAAAGCATTAGGGAAGAGCAGAAGGAGGAAGTATTTCAACAACCGCCTCTTTAACATAGTAAATTTAAGAAAATGAGGAAATCCTTGAGTGTATAGACAGTCCCAGCCACAGACCCATCCTTGATACAAAACTCCAAATACAGTTCTAAAAAATAGTCTCCCTAATCCTGGTTACTGCTTGCTGCACCAGGATGCTGCAGGTCTCTACATAAACGCTGTCTAGTGGCCTATCTGGTTTCAGGATCTCCTACTAGCCAAAGCAAACAAGGAATTCTTGTAGGCACTCACCTTTTCAGGACTCAGTACCCAAAATACATGAGCAAATGTGACCATAAAATAACAGCAGTAACAGGAATCAACAAAACAAGACAGGAATCATTCCTCCAAAGAATCAACCTATATTTTCCCCAACCAGAACTTCAATACCTACTTCTCTTTCAAGTAGCACAGTACATACTCCAGGCAGCTTTTAAAAATCAAACCTCCCTTTAAAAACCAAGCAGAACTCTCACAGACTTGGCAGGGGGACACTAGATGTCTGTTTCACTGGCAAAGATGGCAAAAGACAGGCTCCCCTCCTACAGCCCATATGCACAAGAAACACCAGAATGGACACTACCTTTGTTGGAGCCAAACCAGAGACCCAATAGCTTTTCTGGCATTTTTTTTGGACACCAAAGCCAAAAAACACATACAATTCATGAACCACAATAGGTGGGTTTAATGAGAAAAACAATGAGCAAGTTTTGTTCCACTTGAGCTACGAGTTTAGTTGGGTTTTCCAGCACTAACACACTGATCATGGCTGACAAGATTGGAGTGGCTCTGCAGTCTCTTTCCCCCTGCACACACCTAAGGGGCCGAAGCAGGAGGTGGGCACTGATAAAACCACTGCTGAAGCTGCTCTTGCCCTCTTAAGGGCGAAGAGCCTGTCTAGCTCATTTCTTTGCTCTTCTGTGACTTCCCAGCTCATGGCTGAGAGACTTTCCTCTTCCCAGCTGTCCCAGACCCTGTGTACTGGATAACCTCTGCCTTCTCCCTGGTGTTGCATCGAAGCTCCCAAACAAAAGGAGACAGGTCATTCAGAGCAAAGCCTCAAATAGACTTTTTTCTCTGGGAGCAAAGGATTTCATTTGAAAAAACCAAACCATATAAAGCAGCTCTCAGATCAGAGCTCTGTGCAGATTAGACTGAGCCCAGGAGCACAGGCATCTGTGAACCCCGTTTTCAGCTCTTTGCTAACAATACCTGACCAACCTTGCAACAAAGAGGAACAAATCAAAAAAGACCTTTTTAATCAGACCAGTTGGTGACATATTCCTCAAAAATCCTGAATTGTAACTCTGAGTTTTGTAGCACACACATACACCATCACAGTACAGGGCACCTCTCCAGTTATTTCCATGGCTTCTTTAGCACTCTCAAAGCTGGTGCTGGCCTTGTTCAGACACTTTGCTCAGTCCTTTTGCAAGCTCTGAGTACATCTCTCATGTCTACTACTTCTGAGGGACTCATGCTGTAAATCTTGGTATTGCTACAGCAATTTCCCAGTCTAATCACATGCCTTGTTGCATTACCACAGCAGTGATAGCTGGTTGAACCACACACCACATCCTTGCAATTGTTTCTATTACTCACAATTGACTTATTTATTAAATTTCAGCTTGCCAAGCCTTGCCAGGAGATGAGCAAGAACCCTGTCACCCCTCCTTGCTGTTGATCAGAAGGCAGGTGAGTAAGCTGCAAGCCTGAGCTCTGAAACAATCCCAGAAATTTTGTAAGGACATGCTTTCTCCAGCATCTACACTCCAAGGCTTGAATCCTGGGAAGTAAATTCTTGAATTGCAACAGAAACCAAAAGGGAAAGTAGATGCAAACGAAGACTGAATTAATTTGTGATTTTAGAGCAGACAAGGATTTCCACAGACTTGCTTGTAGCATGGCCCCAGCTGAAGTCCCTACACCAACCCTCACTTGCAGAGCTGCCTAAGAGCCATACATAACAGAGAGTGAAGTGCCTCTAGATGTGAGGGACTCTGCTTGTGGGGGATTTCCTAGGCTTGGAACAAACAGCCTGATAGCTCCTGGCTGCTTCAGAGGCCCAACCCACCATCTTGTGCCTCACAAACACTCCTCTGACAAAAGACTTTGACTCCTTGCTTTCAAAGGGGAACAAACAGAAGGCAAGTTCAGACAAGGCTCATGGCTGCTTGCCCAGCCAGGCCTCAGCTAGTCCTTCATAGTAAATATTTGTTCTTAATTACAGTGCCGTTTGCCCCGGGAGCTTGCCTGCAATCTGTAGGAGGGAGGGGGATTATGTTGTTGATAGGTAAATAATAGCTCTTTCATCCAAGAGAACCCAGTGCATTTTCCAAAGATGAAAGCCTCCTGAATGCTTTCCCCATAGGTTAGGGTAAGGATTTTAAATCTTTGTCCCACTCAGGGGCATGCCAAGAACTCCCACATTAGGCTCAGAGAGCGGGAGATTGGAACTCCACTGCCACAGCTCCCCCTCCAGCCTTGCTGGGAGCCAGAGTCAAGTGGGATAGGCTCAGCACTAACAATTGGAAACAAGAGTGTTAGGCAGGATATGGTCTGCCTTTGGAGTGTGAAGTGAGGACAAAGTCTGGAGTGACCAGCAACACCAAGCACATGCTGCTCTGTTGTGCCTGGTCATCACAGTGAGACAATGAAGCCAAGAACGAACCTTCCTGGTCCTCCAGTCCTTCTTCTGCCTGGCACACAGCTGTTTTTTCATGCCCAGCACCTGTATGGAAAGCTCCCAGGGGCCTGGAGCATCTTCTGAGGAAGGGCAAGGCACTGCCCAAGCACAGAGCAGCCATATGAAGCAATCCCACAGACAACATGTGGGAAGCAGCCAGTTCTCACTCTCCTCAAAGCTGACAAGCATGAGTTTTGATCTTCCTGCACTCAGCTTCCAAAACATCAAAATTACAAATATTTATCAGTGAGACTAAGGGAAATGTAACTGAGACAGCAGACCTCTGCTCTGTCTGAAGAGGAAGTGAGAAGAGACTTCCTTCCACCCACTGTAAAAAAACCCATCCAACCCTCTGGAAAGCAAAAATTGCAAGCATTCCCCCTCTCCCAAAGCCACCAAGCTAATGTCACTGACAAAGCATTCAGTACCTTGGAGTCAAACTACTTCCAGCCACACATTACCTGTTTCTTCCATAAAGAGGAAAACCAAACAAAAACAGCGACTAAAAAACCCCCCACCACAGGCAATCAAAACTGGTATCTACAGCTCCTACATTCCTAATCCACTCCCAGGTACCAAGCCCAGCACAGAGCAATGAGGATAAATGCCTGTGAACACCAGAAATGAACAGAGCCTTCAAAGGCTCTGAACTTTCATGGGAGAGCCAGACACACACAAGTCTGACACTATAATATTTAAAAATCCAAGATAAACCACACTCCTTTCCTCCCATATTCGGCCCATCATCCACAACAGGTTTTTTGCATGTCCCAGCCAGGCAGTAGCAGCCACAGGGATGATACTGCACTTCTGATGCCCAGGAAAGCAACACAAACCTTTCAGCACCACCTCTGCTCTCTTGCCCTCCTTGTCTTATCATTTACAAGCAGATTTGCTGGGCTTAATTTTGTCCCTCTTTCTAAACATCACCCAAGCCTTTTATTTTTCTTTCCGCTAAGCTTAAAATTAAAAAATACTGTCACTCTCTGCCCCCAGCTGTAAAGGGCTGACTTGAAATCTGTTACCAGCATCCAATAAATATTTGTACAGTTCCTTTGTAACTTCATTCATCTCTCTACTGCAAAATTTGAATCATTTAGCATTTTTCCCTCTTACCAAGGTCTTCAAGTTCTTAGACTTAGATTTAATGAAACCTCAGAAAATCCCCAGTCCAATGTCCTCTACTAACATTGTTGTAGTGAGTTGGAGTTTTTCAGCTTGACCCATATACGGAATCAGCTGTGGTGTGAGCTGCAGAAAAGAGAGAGATTTGCTCTGTGCATCCTCCTCTCTAAAGGAATACCCCCATAGCTGGGGGAGACCCAGTGCCAGGCCTCACATCCATGAGAATTCGCGTTCAGGGTTCATTGAATTATGCCCAGTAAAGGACAGCACTGGAGTTACGCGACCAGAAATGTAGCTGATGTCAAGTCTTTCCTCTGGTATGTTGCTGTGTCCTACCCACCTGAATCTCTTTATTACATCCTTTAGATGTTTACTTTGCTTCCTGCCACTGAATTTGTCAGACAGGTTTCCTTGGCTATTATGGTAGTTACAAGGTACATGGTTAGAGGCGCATTTTATAGTGTGCCTAAACAAGGAGTTAAACCTATAAATCTATGTAAGAAGCACATATTTAGAACAAGAAGTAAGCAAGGAGGGAAGTTTTGAAAGGCCACTTTCAAACAATCTTTGTGTATCCCTGACTGAAGCTGAACTTTTGACACAAACCTACCAACGATCCCCAAACCACCTGTAGATTCCCCCATCTGTAAAAGAAAAAGGCACCTTAAAAACAAAAGCACCATTAGGTCCCTGTTGCTTGCCTAGAGTCCCACTCCTGAGCAGTGCAGAACCTTCCAGATCACTGGCTTAAAACATTGTAAAATATGGAAAAACTTGGATTAGGGGTTAATATGACTTTTTTCTTTTGAAGGGGTAGAGGAGACAGCCAGGGAGCATAAGCAAGTTTATGCACAAAGGGTTGAAACCTAAAGGAAAAGTATTCAAACAAAACAAATTAAGTTCAGTTTAATGGTTTTTTCCCTTTCTGATGCAGGACAAACTACCTTAATGTGCTAGCAGCAAGGAGGAAGGGTGTTCCTCCTAAGTTTGTTCTCCAACACAGATGCAGACTACTACTGGGGAAGCCTGAAAAGAACTGTCAGGCAAGAGCAGCTACTGATGACTTCTTGAATGAACTCACCTTGAGACCAAAGCAAAAAGCACAGGCTCTTGATCGTTACAAGTCCCTTGAAATAATGAGAGGAAGGATGCACATATATTTAAGCTAATTCATTCAAAGTCTAGGCACACACCCCCTTACCTTCAGCAATACAGAGTGTAAATATTCACCAGGGAATGGAGCAGGGCAGGGGAGACCAGAAGAAACACTACACATCTTGTGAGTCACAGCAAGCCATGACAGAAGATTCATTAACTGGATTCAGGTGATCCTATTAGCTTTGCAATTGCTGCACATCAGGCTGCAGAGTAATTAGGGCTGCAATTCAGAAGGATTTACCAGAACATTTTATATTAAAACACAGTTGTTGTTAATCAGCCTGACTAAAGCCTTCAGAGCTATTAGCCTTCTGCACAGAAGTCATAATTACTTCATCCACAGGAGAAGGCGGCATCAAAGAAACTCCCTGGGATCATCTGCAGGTTTAGAGGACCAAAGGAAAGACAAGGAATTTAATGGGACATCTCCCTTTGGCATCACCACAGGTTTTTGATTAACTTTCCAAGTGGAGCACTTGGGAGGCCAGCAGAGAATATAAGAACATCAAGTCTACACAGGAAGGATTTGCCATCGGAAGTATGCCAAGGCAACACCCAGATGTATTAGTTGACTCAGAGTTACTGCATAAGTCCTAATTGCTGCCTAAAAGTTTAGTGGTCCACCTGAATTACATGATCTCTATCTGTTGAGGATGTTTGGCCACCCTGCAGCATCTCATAGAAGCAGGGCCCGTATTTCCTCTTCCAGAGGCAGAGCATTTTTCCATGCAGACAGACTCAACCACTCCGGAAAGGGGTAAAGGGCAAGCATCTCCTACCAAAGCAGTGGAGCACAATCAGTTCCTGGGTTTCCTAGCACATGGGTAGCTGTGGGAACAGCAGGATGCAGCCCAGCTCCAGTCCCTGACCTCACTTCCACCAGGTGAAGGCAGGCTTGATTCAGGTGACAAAGAACTGAGCTCAACAAGTCTGGCCACAGGGTTGAGAAAGAGCGAGGCATCTGGGCACCTGCTGCCTTGCCCTGCTCTGCTTCACAAACACTACACACACAGCCCTGGATGAGAGCAGGAGGGCAGAGACACCAATACAGGCAAGGGGAGAAATTACTTCCCTCTCCACCCTTTAAGACCAGATATGGTGACTGTGGGACAAGGTGAGCCAAGCTGGTCCCCCTCTCCCACCAGCACTGCCCTTTCCTAGCTCTCTTTGCTCAGAGGTTCAATAACAGTACACAAAACATCCTTTTTTCCCAGTTTCATCCCTACCATACCAGCTGGTATCTGCAGCAAGCACAGTCCTGCCAGGAGGGAACTGGCAGATAGACCATGTAGATCATGAGACCACACTGTCATAGTTCCTGTGTGTCTGGGTACTCTGCGAGGAACTTTGCCAGACTCTCCAAAACCAACACTCTCACCCATATTAAGCAATACAGTTTATCAACAGTCTAAAGGGAAGCTCAGAAAGGAGAATGTGATAAAAAAACAAGTGGAAATACGTGTGTACACACAGGCTGTGAGGATGCGGAAATAACACTGGGGCAATAACAAGTAGCCAGGCCTCACCACAGGCTCTGGGAGGGAGGAGATCTACTTGTAAACCAGGCACCTTCAGAAGAGATACTTTGACTTTTACCCTCTGGGCATCCAAGAGTCTGATGCTGGGCTTGTGCTGGTGGGAAGAGCCCAGTGGACCTCTGGCAGGGTCTCCCTCAAAAATGTCCTGCTCAGACACACAGACAGAAAGCATAAAGGACATTCTAATCTTCTGATCAATGCAGGGTTTGCTTCTGAAGAAAAATATTCTATTTTAAGAAATAAGCTAAATTAACACATTGAATATCCTAGTATTTCAAGGGGAAGAGGTAGGGGAGATTTTGCCAGCTTCCTCTCCTTGAGCACTTCCAACACTTCAGCACATCCGCCCTACAGGGAAGCCTGTACAGTGTCCAAACCTGGGGTAGGCTTTGCATCATTAGCCACGTACAACACCTAACACAGGACTAATGATGTAATGCAAATAATTAAACATAAAGTCATGGTTGGCAGTTGACAGAAGAAGGGAGTTGGTTGGAACAGCTCATAGTGACAGTTTGTTCTTCCTTTGCCCTAATTCAAGTTGCAGAGCTGCAAAGTGCTGTCCTGCCTGGCAGAGTCCCAGTGCAGCAGAGAAAAGGACCCCTCTGAATTTCCAGACCAAAGAAACTCCTTGTTAACTGACCAAGTGCAGAGGGGATAACTGCCTGGCTCTGACCTGCTGGCATCCTGCCAGAAGGGGTTACAAGAAAAAAAAAAAGACACTCAGAAAACTTCCAAAGTCTTTTCCAAGTAAAGCAGTAATAATAAAACCAGATCTGATCTTCATAAACCATCAACACTCAACTTAACTGAGCATTTTGCTCCTTTGCAGCTGGACACTAGAGCAAGGTGTAAAACTTGGAACCAAATGCTCATCAACTGATGGAGCTCCTTTGTCAGTTCACAAATCAGCCAAGAACAGACTTCAGTTTTGATAACTTTACTATGTTCAGTTATTCCGTTTATCTGAATATATTTCAGCTAATGTATTTCTAATATATAGTTGCTCAAATAATTCACCAATTATTGGTTGCACAAATCACATGGTGACTTCCCAACATAAATCACATAAATCACTTAACAAATTTGGATTCCAAGTGGAGACAGCCCTAAGGGACCTGCTTTTCTAGACACTGTTTATGGGCTACCTAACCACTGGTTCAGGTGAACCTTCCATAGTCACTTTTTAAGATCTAGGCCAGAATTCTCTTTTATTTTAAAATTGAAAGTCATGCAAAATTTTCCAAATTACAGACTCATTCCACTGACACTGCTGAGAGTAAACTATTAACATTCCCATGAAGCTCTTAAATTTAAAGTGCTGTATATGCTGCCAGAAGCCCTATGAGCAGTTTTCCTTTGAATCCTCCTGAGTTGTGTTTTTCCCTGAAGGCTTCATTGAGCTCTACTGGACATAAATAAGAGAGTTAAACATTTCCTTTTCTGGTACATCACACCAATTGATACTTGACTCACAGACCTTCCAGGCCTAGAAGGTTTTGTATTCTTAAGGGACTATGTCTCCAAAATGAAGTATTTTTTGTATGTTTTCCTGTTTACACTTCCATTGTGTTGCAGTGCTACTTTGCTTTTTTGTTTCCATGCACAGCAAGAAGCAGTTTCAATTAACAAATTAAAGATTCCTGTAAATTTTGTCTACTTGGCGAGGGTAAAGGAGAGGTTTCTGGGACAGAGGAAGAATTAAAAAAAAAAGCAGTAAGGGTTATAAAGATGAAAAGTAAGTAAGCTAAGCAGCTTCTTAAAAATCCCTTGCACAGAAGACACCTGTCTTCCAACAGGCACAGTAGAAGCAGGGACCTGAAGCAGCAAAATGGGATATATTGAGATCCAACAGCAACTCAAGAGCTACGAGACTTGTGAGAAGCCATTGGCCTTTATCACAAAGGCCTGCCAACAGCAGAACCACCCATTCCTCTCCATCCGTGTCTGCAGGAAACATGATAAAAACCTTCACCAAAACATAAATAAGGAGTCAGGACTTGCCAGCTTGTTATTTCTCATGACAGCCGTGCCATAGGGGTGCTGCCCAGGATCACGTCCCCGCTGACTGGGGCACTAAAGAAATTGGAAGGCAAAGATGGTGCCCACCCTAAACTGGCTCTCACTGCTTATTCTGGAGCCACACCCCCAAAGCCATGTTTAGAGCCAGGAAGGAGGAAGACATAGACTAGAGGCAGGCTGTGTTCTCCATTCAAAGCTTTGCTCTGCTCGCCAGGAGCATCTGACTGCAGGCAAATAAAACTCTCTGCTCTTTGGTGTTGCTTGTTGCTTTGTATTCTTGTCTGCAGTCACCACTAATGGAGCACACAACAAAATTCCCCACTTTTCCCACCCTGCTCTTCCAAACACAGCAGTTCATTCAAACCCCAGCACTGGGTGCTCACTCAGGAAAGGCCTCCACTTTCAGGAAATTGATTATTTCCACCAAAGCTGCCTTGGTAGCCAGTTTAATGAATGAAGAATGCCCTAAGGAGAAAGGAGACAAGTGAGAGTTTGGCACAGAGCATCCACCCCGCCCAGCTCACTGAACACCAGTCCCTCCCAGTGCTGTGAAGAACATTTACCAGGGCTGCCCCAGAACCGGACCTGGAAGTCAGCCTGTCCTGAAACCTCACCCCAAGGTTCTCTGTGTTTCTCCCCTCTTCCTTCTGGCCAAGCCTTCTCCTCTTCAGAGCTTCCCACATGGTAGGATACAGCTGCCTGCATTTCTCCAGGGAGTACCATCCCAGATGAGGGTGGCTACAGATCAGGATTCCAGGAGTGGGGTACTCCACAGCTGTGCTCAGAGCAGGCCTTGGATAAGAAGGTTGAGCCATGAGGTTATGGTGAAATCAGATTGGTTCAAAGCTCAGGACTCAATCCCTGCTCTGCCACCAACTTTCTGCTGGTGGTTTAGCCAGGGTCTGCTCACAGCCAGTGCAGGACATCCCTTTCCATCCATCCCATCTGGCTGAGCACCCTGTGGCTGGTATGTCCCTCTACAGCCAGCAGCACAGGGACTGCCCTTCCTGCAGCAGACCGGATCCCAGCAGCACACACAAAACAAGTGTTCTTGAGTCTTCTTTCTGCAGGAAACCTAAAGTCTCACTCCAGTTCTTCCACCTTCCCAAGCTCCAGTGCCACAACAGGTGACTCAGTGCTTTGCAGAAATGTTGACCCCTTCAGCCTCACAGCTCTTCACTGCAGTGTATCTGTCACCTGTAAGGGGGGAAATGTCACACAGCAGCACCTGGCCAGCTTAGGATCAACATTCCAACATCCACAAGGCAAAAGAACTTGGGGAGAAAATTAACAGACAAGGGTGGGATTTGACCTGTGCAAAGATGTGGAGCATCTGACAAGGAGGAGACAACAAAGGTGACAGCAAAATGCAGTGAGCTCAGTTACCAGACACAGCATTTTAGCAGCAACCATGGAGAGCCACAGTTGATGTTTCCAGACCTGACTGGCAACCAGGCAGGATTAAAGCAGCACTTATAAAATTACAAGGTTAATAGATGGTACAAGCATGTTACCAGGTGTCGTGACTTGCTGGAAGTATATCCCAGAAGACAGCAGAAGCAATTACACTCTGTTCACTATCCAGCTGCATCAACCACCCATAGGCACTACTTAGCAACCCTTTATAAAAGCAAACCTAGCACAAAGAGGACCTGGTGTGCCCACACCGCTGTATATGTCCTCTGAGCCAGCCCTGCTCTCTGATAGAGTTTATCTGAAACAGAACACAAAAAAGAAAACAAAATTAGCCATCAGAGTCCAACTGTGCACTGTCTGTAATGAAGCAAAATGCTTAGATCACATAACCTGCCATGCTGAAGAGAAAACAACAGAGCTCATACAGAAACCCTGGGACAGAGAACTACTGAATCACTTATCTTAGGCCAAGCCTTGTGAGATCTCCTGTCCAAGCCAGACTACCTAAAAGGAACAGGAATTTCTAGGAAGCAGCAGGGGTTTGTACATCAGTAGCTTCATAAACTTGGTGTGAGGCAAGGCCTGTAAAGCTTCTGAAGGAAGAAACAGTGATCAGCCCAGACCTGGGCAACAAACAAACACCAACCCCCCCATGCACCTATGAGCAGGGCAGGTAGTGAAAAGCCAAACGAGTCCAAGCCCGCAAGGGCATGACAGCATTTTTCAGGAACTTGCAACACCACCTTCAGGGAGGGGATGAGCAACCAGTGTCCACATCTTGTTGCACTGTAGTCATTCAGATGGTTATGGGATCATGCTAGAACACCTGCTGTACATGAAGATGTGGTGAGGGACATCTGCCATAAGGGTAACTCATTTCTCACAAACGTGCACATGCTCTCACCTTGCTTGCAAATGAAACACACAGAGGCACCACAGGCTCTGTGCATGGTGCTGGGATGAGGACAGGGCAGGGACAGGCAGGAGGCAGCTCTTCGTTTTAGCAGGTTGTCGAAAAAGGTTAATAAACTGTGTGTAGAGAACTCCCCACCACAAACCACTCCAGTACACTCCTCCCAGCCCTCATGAAAGGTTGGCATGAGGAGAGGCCAAGTCTCTGACTGGTACAGGTTCCAGCTATGGGTCTAGGTAGGGCAAAGAAACACTTCACCCCAATAACTGCCTTACACAAGAAGAAAAGATTTGTGGGTTTCTGCATTTTCAGCAATGCCATGCAACTTCAAATACCCAATGGCTACATTAGCATGTCTGCTTCAGGAAAAATCACACAGCCCTTTTCTTATTATTATTCAGTGTTTTATTCAAATAAAAACTGGACATGCTCCGTCCATGCACTGCAGCTTGAATCAGTACACAAGTGACAAAAAATTGCTTTTAAAAACACTTTTCCCTATATTTTTCTCAGGTACTCTTCCTCTGGTGACACTAAGCAGAGTCTGTGTCTCCTCTACTGACATTGAGGTCAAACAGCAACTTCACCACATTATAAGTTACAATTCAGTTACTACTCCTGGAAAAAGATGACCCTTTCCTAGCTAAATGCTAAAGCTGTCCTGATATTTCTCTTCCTATTGTCTGTATCCAGCCCTGTATTTATAAGATTAGCCTCAAATTAGGACAGTTTCCTCATTCTTTCTTCACTCTTACTACAGACTGGTTCCTGGGAATCTGATCCTATCTTCCACAGAGGTTACTCCCTGTTGATAGGAAATATCTAGTGTATGTGGGCAGGAAGCGCCAACAGAGGATAATGAGGATTAAGAGAGAGTCCTTGTTATGACTTATCACCACAGCAGATCAGGAGACTCAGTGGGCCATTTGATCAACAGGAACATTAGGAACTGTCTCACACTCCCACACAGTGTCTCGCCCCACTGTGGTGTGGGTTAAAGTAGCACACAGGGGCTTTGAGGGCACGGTGAGTTGGCCTGACCCCTCCAGCTACTTCCACGTCATCCAGTTCCTCTTAACCAGAAGCAGAGTACTTAAGAAGTGATGGGAGAGGACAGGTTGAAGAAAACAAATCCTTGTGGAGTTGGTTTCTTGGTTTCTTGCCCAAACGTTGGTTGGAGGAGACAAGAGGCAGGTTTGTTGGCTTTCCATCACCTAAGGAATCTGTTCATTTCAAAGTGACTGGTGCTGCTGAAGGACAAGATGTTTCTGTTGGTACAAAGACCTTCTCAGTGCTTTGGCTGTCTCTTTGCCATGTCTATTTGATAACAGACATACAATAACCTCAGGAGTTTTCTCTTCTAGCCATGTACTTCAGCAGCTCTTTTTACTGAACAGAGAGAGAGCTCAGTGCCTCCAACTTTCATAAAAGCTCCTCACACACACACAACCACAGTGTGCCCCACACAGCTCACTCCAGGACAGCATCTTCTTGGAAAAGCAGAGGAATCAGAGCCACTAATTGTTGTTGGATAAAACATCATCCTTCCCTGTGTCCTGTTTTCAGTGGTACCTGACAGCAGCACCTGGGGAAGAGTGTAAGAACAGGCCAAGCATGTACCTGTGCTATATTACAAATGCTTTCCCAGGCTCCAGCTTTTTACATCTGTGAGGTTTTTCTCAGCAAGATACTGGGTATTGATATCTAAAAGCACTCAATGCATTTTTTTTGCATTACTTACTCCGATGTCCCCCAAGTCTACAAACACCTTTGTTCACCATAGATTCATACACTGCATTTATTCTTGTAGGAGGTGACTAGTTTGGGGATTTTTTTGACCATACTGAGAATCAAGCCTGGCTCCCATAGCATAGTTCATTGCACTGCTGAGATCTTTCTCCCTCGAGACATTGGAGCTTGTTGCACTGTATTTTAGACTAGGACGGCTCCCTCTTCCTCCTGGATTGCTTTGCTTTTCTCAGCATCACATGCTATAACCCCACCACTCCACATTGCAAGGATTTCCTACAGCTATTCAGTGCAGCTTTTGGTTTGTGCTGCTCTGAATAGTCAGCAGGACACTTCATCATCTGTTCTTACTCCTCTTTTGCATTACCAGACACATTCAACAGCTTTGGCTTTTGACAGGCCCTTGTTGCATCTGACTGATGCCAATCCTCCTTTGGGATTGGATCCTTCACCTCTCAGCCTTCATTTCTCAGCTTTCAGCTTATTATTTACTCATTAGAGACCTCCATGTGATATCCCAAAACTCAGAGCACAACAGGACCTCTGGCTGGCCAGGGTCCAGCCACCCATGGAGTATCTTGAAAAAGACCTATTTTCCCATCTGCTCTCTCAGCCCAACTCCTCAGCTTCCAGGCTCCAATAATCTTCCCCAGGAAGGCTCCCAGTTGTGTCAGCAAGGAAAGGAGAACAGCTGCAGCCCATGCACAGCACAGACATTAACACTGAGTAAGGACACAAGGTAATGGCAGCATGGCACCAAGGAGGCTCCTCTGGCTGAGCATCCCTGACTCTGCTGAACTCAACTTGCCAGACCACTGCAAGAAATTCCTGAAGCTCAGGGTTTTTTCCCAGGAAGAGCTTGAAAAGGTCCCACAGAAACACCACAAGGACTTCCTCCTGCAATGCCTTGGGGCAGCCACAAAGAGACCTGTCATTACTCTACAACCCAGCTTGCTCCCAAACCCTGGAAAACATCCAGAGAGAAAAAAATGTGGCTCTTCCTAATATCCCTTTCACTGGATACTATTCCCCAATCCCATGGACACAAGCAGAGTGCAGACTTTTCCTTCTAGTGACAATCTCCTATGCTGTCACCCATCCCTAGCTCCTCACCAGACTGAAATCCACAGGGACAGTCTTCAATTCCCAGCCACACCATGCTTTTGCAAAGTGCTCCTTCGCTCTTCTCCCCAGAGCTCCCTGTGTTTCAGCACCCAGAAAACAAGCCTCAGGAAAAGCACCTTCCTCTTCCTTCACAGGGAGAGGCCGATTGCTTCAGATAATGGCATTAAGTGAATGAGTTGGACACTGAGCAGCAAGATCAGTTCCCACAAATACTGGGTAGTAATGAGAGTGGTTAAAGACAGGTAATGAGCAGGTGGCACCTGTCAACTTCATAATGTAAATTATAATTTGTTTATTACTCTTGCTACTGCTTTCGCTGCTGTTGGAATGCAATTATTTAATAGCACTGATGAGTCCTGCCGAGTATCTGTCATTCCTGACCTACAAACATCCCTGGGCTGCCACTGCACATGCACATGGCCAGTAGGAAGGATCCCATAGCTCAGGGAGAAAAGTTAAGAACTCCATAAACAGAAGCCACAAGGAACAGACTCACGGAAGTTTTGGACATTCAAAAATACCTAACCATCATCCAGAGTTTCATAGACTGGAAACTGTATCTCAGGGAAAGCATTGATTCTGTGTCAGGAGTGCACACTGGCAAACTGCAGCTTCAAGCAGGTCTGACTTTGTTTTATTAAACATACCTACATTTGTAACCCTTGCTTCATGCACACACATGCACTCCTCTCCACTTTTACCAGATTTAAAACTAGGCTGGGAATTTCTCTAACCTGCCTGAGTAGCTGGCAACACAGGAAAGCAACAACCTGGATGCCCTGGGCTTTTTCAGATACAGTTTTGTGCAGACCAGGCCCTTATTTGGACCCCCATCAGCACAAAACCCCTCAAAACTAGTGCCTTCACCATGTCCTGCGGCAGGACTCACAGGATGGAGGCAGACAGGGTGAACAGAGACCCACAGCTCCACTTACTTTTAATAACAACCCCCTGCCCTCCCCAAACCACTTGAGTCCTTCCCTTTGCAAAGAAAAACGCGCTGCAGGGACATAAATAAAAACCAGCGGCAAACTTCTGCACTGAGCTGCATTATCAGTGCATGTTTGGGCACAAGCGAGCGCCCACTGAAGTCAGCAGAAGTTTGGGAAGACAAAACACCTCCCACACAAAGGAGAGACAGAGGAAGCAGTCAGAGCTGTGAGGCAGATAAGCCGCCTGTCAGAACAGGCTTGGACTGTCCTAGCAGGAAGATGTTGTCCAATGAGAGGGAAAGCTATTTGGGGAATGAATGAATAGTGAAGCTTCTTGTTAAAAAAAAATAGGAAGAAAAACCAAACAAAGAAAAAAACCCACAAGACTTTCCCAAACATTCTCTCTCAGCTTTCTGCCAACGGGATGCAAGGCCAAGACATGCAGGAGCCTGCCTGAACCTCCAGCACTTAAACACAACAGCTGGAATGGGGGCAGAGGGAAGGTGAGGAATGAGAGAGGACACAGGGATGGAGCCCACAGCAGGGCTGATCCTTGTTCTGTCAGAAGAGAGGGCAGCTTTCTGCAGGCTCAGCACCCTGAATCCCCCCAAACTCACATCCAGCATCCCACTTTGCACAGCTCTGAGAGGATTCTGCTTGGCTCTTGGGGGTGTGATCTGGCCTGGACCACTGCCTGCTCCAGGCAACAGGAATCAGCCACCGAGTGAAAGGAAGTGGCAAATTTAGAGTGAGACCCAAACAAACAACACCACTGGAGCAGAGCTGTAAATCTTTCACCAGGCACTGAGCACTTCACTGTCAGGATAAATGCACGGGAAAACGATGGGTCCAATTCAGAGGCACACTGGCAAAAGGAAGGAGAGTGCTTATCCCTCTAACTGCACCCCCCTCAGACATAATTCAATTCAAAATCTCCCATACAGAAAAATGCTGTGCTTTTAGGATGTTATATCCACAATCAAACCTCAGAGCTCAGCTTCTTGCTGGCACAGGGCTTTCACTAATGCCATATCAGTGACCAGGGTCTCGCCAACGCACCAGTCTGCTCCTTCCCACTTCTTGCAGGCCTTATCACAACAATTCACCTCTCAGAAGAAAACAAGGCAAAACCACAAGTCAAACTAGAGCAGCCCTTTACAAGAAAAGGAAAGAAAAGAAAACAAAAACACAGACCAGAAACAAAGAGTAAGCTTCATAAAAGCAAAACCCCTAATCATGAAGAATCTGCCCTTGAGGCAGCGATGGGAGATGAGAAGAGCAGGAAGATGAGAAGAGCAGAGTGTCCAAATGCAGACACTTTCAAAATAAAGCAGTGAGAAACTCAGCAAATGGCTTTACATAAGCCAGATGTTTCTCCAGGGAAAGAAAGTAAGAAAATAAATATGTCTGGATTTCCCTTTCTCCCCAGACTTGGTTCCCTCACCAGATACTTCTTAAGGCCCTACATGCTCAACATCCCCATAGCATGGTTGATCTCCATTTCCAACATGCCCCAATGCCTCTGAGGAAGCCAGGGCTCCATTCTCCCACAGGACTACAGCTTTGCAGGAACCGCTGCCACGTGAGAGCACCTCAACTCCCAACTACCTGAAGAAACAGAAGGCAGTGGAGAAACAAGAGAAAGCAAATAAGGATAATGCAGAAGCAAGAGCAATTTAAGATATGAGCACAACTGGAAGGGAGGAAGAAAGGTCAGCAGAACTCTGGTGGTCTTGCTTTGCACCGAGTAGGGGAGGGGGGGTCCACACTGCCCCAACACCAAGGGGTCAACACTGCCCACAGAGGCTGGGTCCCAGCAATCCAGGGTCAGCCAGCCAGCCAGGGTGGCTGTGCCTGCCACAGGATTCATTCCCAACCCATATTTAAACCCCAATCCTTGACAGAGCCAACAAAGCTGAACCACAGCTCCTGCCTGACCCAGCTACCAGCCCAAACACAGGATCACAATATGGCAGAGCAGGGCAGCAGGGGGGTGGCAGGGAGGAGCCCAGAGGCTCCAGAAACTCACAGTTCCATCACAAGCAGCTCCGTCTCTGGCCGCAGGTGCCACCACCATCACAGCCTCTGAGGGCTGCGCCGCCATGGCAGGCTGAGGCGTCTGGCTGGCTCAGGGCCTTCCTCCCTGGGCTGTTCATCCTCCCAGCTCCTTCACAGGATCCAGCCATGGTTCTGCACTGCCCTGATGGCAACGAGCCTTTCAGGCCACCAGTCGGGGTCCCCTCAGGTGCCACCTGAGGTGTCACAGCAGCTTGTGGCGAGGCAGGACCTGGGGACAGCTGTCCTGAGGTCCGACGCCTCACGGTTTCCCGCCAATTTAAGGCAGTTACCACACAGACGCCACGCAAACAGCTGTTTAAACCTGAGCACGGCCCACAGCAAACAGGCACGTTTCCTGCTGAACCACGTGTGGCAACCTGGACCCCACACCACCCGGCTGGACAGGGCACATCTGAGAGGCCCCACAACGGCCCATCCTCTGTGACTGTGCTGCTGGAGACACAGCAAGGAGGTCAGAGGACAAAGCCAGTAGAAAGGGCAACTGTGCACAGTTTTTATAAAGGAGCTCACAGGAGCAGGACAGGGAGGCTGGATGGGACTCCCAGGAGCTGTTCTCCCTGTTGAACATCCCCTCACCATCCCTCTCATCCCAAATTACATTTAGCCAGCCCAGCACTCCACAGTTATGAGACAGATTTGAGGAAGCACGGGAGCAAATGGCACAAAATCAAAAAGAAAACCTCCTTTCACACCGATTACAAGCACCCTAGAGCATGACTATCACAGGCTGTGCCAGTCAGATGTAAATACGGGGATGTGTTTATTAGCTGAACTATTTACATGCCTTCGAAACACTGCCAATAGCCTGACTTGCTCACATAAAGGATAAAACTAACAGCTCACAAATAACCTGGTTACTTTGGAAATGTGAGCACCAAAATTTAGATGGTAGCAGGAAGAGTCTGCTTTTCCATGTGTGCCTCCAGGTGACGCAACAGCAGGCAAGTTCAGAGCTGCAGAGGTTGACTTGCATCATGCTCAGAACATGCTTTGATGCCACACCAAGGGAAGGGTAGATACAAGTAGGAGAAAAAAAGCTACAAATAACCACAAAGCCACTTCCCTGAGCTCATGCCCTGCTCATAGAGCTCCTGGTACTGGGTTTCCCAGTGGGGAATTGCAGAAGTTTAGCTCTGTGATCAGAGCTTTGTGCTTTTGCCATGACTTGAAATGGAGGGAGAAACTTTTTGAAAGCACCTGGGACCTGTAGTCCCTCTAACTGTTCAAATGAGAGAGTTAAGACAAAGTTATTCATTGGGAAAAAAAGATAAATTCCCACTCGTATTGCTTGAGGACTTGTGGCATCTCAAGTGAAAACCCAGGGAGAGCAGCTCTCTGTGCCCAAGCAGATTACCTGGTTTTATAGTGAACACCACAGAGCATCTTACAAGCAGCTCATCTGGAATCAAGGGGTTAACCAAGGAGCTTCTCTCTGCTGCATGTGGGAAGCTGTATCTCCTTGCCAAATTCCACTGCTCTGAACATAACCAGCTTTCTCACTCAGCCTGTGCTCCTACGCTCAGCTAGTGCTCGTGCCTGCCTCTGCAAGGGAGTGCAGACAGACCCCACGCTCTTTTCCTCTCTGTAACTATTTCTCCAGCATTGCCCCTTGCCTGCTGTCAGTTTTCTTCTCCTCACTAAATCACAGGACACCAGATCTCCAAGGAAACCCCTCCGAGCCAAGAAGCACCCTGCAAGACATTTGTAAAACACTGATGCCTGAAGACCAGCCAGGCTGGCTGCTCCCTGGCCCCTGCTCCCTGCTGGGGCCAGGAGACTTGGAAAAGGCTGCTTTGGGTCCTGGAGGAAAGAGCACTTGCAGGTGGCAGGATGATTTTCAGACAAGTCATCTTCCTTTGGCAACAGGGCTTTTGAGTGCTGCAGGGCCAGGACATTCAGAGCAGACTTGCATCTCCCAGGGTCAGGTACCCAAGGGAGCTGCCCCAGGAGCAGTCTGGCAGCTGCCTGCACACCAGTCCCTTTCTCCCAGGCCATGGCAAACAGCAACTGTGCCATTCCAGCCAGCCACGACTCAGCTACAACACAAATGTGCTTACACAGCTAATGCTAACTGCTAATGTCTTACTCCACACCTTAGTAGAAAATCCAAGAGGAAATTAGATGGAAGCAAATATAGCCATACACCTTGACAAGCTGTTCTGCACTCCAGTGCACAGCCTCCAGCATGGTTTCCTATCTTCCTCAAGAGGTATTCTACCATGTAATCACAAGGAAAAACCCAGAGGTCTTTTTTTCCCTGCATACCAGGTAGATTTTCATTTGTTTAGCCACAAACAGGCCTCCAAATCAATATATAGATTCCCATCATGCAGTCAAGGAGTAAACAAACTCATGTACACACACACACACTCCTTGGCTTCAGCCTCTACCTCCCCTCTGCACCCACCAGCCTGAGGTGCTTCTGGAATCAAGGTACCTGTCTTTGGTGCTCAGGCCTTAGGATTAGAACAGGATGACACACAGACTCACTTTGAAGAACTGAACAATTGAATAATCATCTAATTTCTTGCCATTTAGGTTAAAACAAGGAATGCTGGGGTAGGGAGGAACCCAGTCCTTCCCAGCTACAAGCAGAGTCATGAGAAGCCACAGCTCCCTTAGCTGGGCTGCACTCGAGACAATTTTGGAGCCACATTTCACCCAAAGCATCCTCATCTGCCCCTCCAGGTTTCCCACAAACCTCATCCAGGGAGCACAGGGGGACACAGCCCATGTGCAACCCACAATGCACTCCCTTCCCCTCAAGGATGCAGGAGGGGGCTCCTGCTCTCCTGGAGACCCAGGATAAGTCATCAGATGGCTGCCCACAAGGCCACAACTTCTTGCTTTCCTACCAAAATAAAGTCTGCTAACACAACAGTGGTGGGCAAGGCCTTGCCATGCCTTTGTAGGCCACGCTCTAACAGTGAACAAAAGTGTCTTTAGTTTATCTATTTATTTTTGGCACAGAGGAATGGCTGGGGTCAAAGCCAGTCCCATTCTCAAGCTGTCCTTTGTTCTCTGGTTTATCCAATACCCCTTATCCCTCTCCTCACCCTCCCACCTCCCCCTCTCCATTTTACCACAGCTCTTAAAAATTAAGCTGTGCATGAAACCAAACACTACACTTGAACACTGCCCAGCAAATGCTCTTCATGGTCACAGAAGAATACTAATTGACCATAAAAAACGGATAAGAGCAGTGTGCCCTTATATGGACAGAGGCTAGACAAGCATCTGACACAAACATCGTTTTTAAAGAAAAAATAATATTTATTTGCAATATAAACAAAGTCCCAATATTGGATCAGTATATATAGGGTCACTAATTTTCCTTCATAACTCAGAAATCAGAACCATTCCTCACTAACAAGCTCTCATTTGTACTAATCAGAAAATGCATCTTATTTTTTCCTTTAAAGAAGAAAGACCACTAACAGCACAGGAAGCCTTTACAAACCAGCTTAGCTGTAATGCAATACAGATGCACTGTCAAAAAATCCCTGAAAAAATAAATTCCTCCATGAGGTAAGATGCAATTAGGATATTCTCAATTTTCTCACTCGCAACCGTACGCCCATTCTCCCTTCCAATGACCCACGATCCCAACATTGTGGCAAACAAAACCCAACAAACAAACAAAAAACAACCAGAAAACAAGAAACAGAAGCTCATTCCAACATTCGGATAACATCTTTAACAAAAAGAACAGTTTCAGGATGTGACAGCGTCAAACATTCCTCCAGATGGAGATTTTTTTTATTATTTTTTTCTTTTTCTTGAAAAAAGTACAAAAAACTGGATATTTAGAAAAAATCCGTGGCTTTTTTTTTTTTCTTTCAGTTACATGAGAGTTAAAGTGGACAGGGAGGGGGGAGAAAGGAGGGACTACATTGCAGCCAATAAAGAAATCTCCAAATCCGTTCTGCCCTCCTCCCAGAAATTATTACCACTTCCTCCCCTCCCAGCTTGGTATAAGGAGTTTGCCAAACACTAGCCAGAAATACATACAAGTCTTCTCAGAATAGAAGGCACGGCATAAAGTTATTCGAAAGAGGAAGGAAAAAAATAATCAGAACCTCTGTTGAAAGCTCCAATCATCTCAGAATTTGCCAGTTAATATATATATTCATATATATATATATAAAAAATCTCTGTTACAATGCTCTCATCACTTCCACATCTCTTCGCTCCCCTCACACGCTCCGTGCACGACGATTCAGTCCCGTCCCGCTACACAATCCTCGCTCTGCTCCAGGAGCTGTGCTCCCCCTCCACCCCGCACACGTGGGAAAGAAGCCAGTGTGCACAAGAAACGCCAGCATCGCAACTACCTTCTGTACTCGGGAAGCTGGGATGGTTTCGGGCCAGCTGGATGACGTTAAGTCAGTCAACGGGCAGCAGAGGATGAAGCTGGGCTCAGACATGCTTCTACCAACTCTGGAGGCTACAAGAGTTTTACCTCTGGCAATAGCAAAGTGTTTTTGGCAGGGGTGGCATTAAAAAAAAAGCTTGCGGCTTAGTCACCTTGGCTGAATCAGTGCAGAGTTTGTGATTGTGAGTGCAGGAGTGGTGAAGGGGTTGCGTTTAAGCCCAACTGGCCTTCACACATAACAAAGCTTCCTACCAGATGCTAACAACGACAGCAGCAGCATGTATCTCTCTCTGGAGTACCCAGTAATATGCCAGGACATACCAAGGCTTCACAAAGTGTGCAAAATGCATTTGGTCAATATAAACATTTGATTAAAAAAAATAATAAATGATCAAACAAGAAACAGAATAAAATACTGGTTTTGCAACCTTGTCTGTACAAACAGTCAGGAACTTACATATTTAAAAAGAGTTTGAACCCAAAGCTCGAGTAAGATCTACCTGTTTTGTTTTTTTTTTTAAATCAAAAAGGTAAACTTGGGTTTTAAAACAGTCTTGGCCCAACACCTTTTGTTCAAGGTTTCCAAGTGCATAAATCTCCTTGTTTTCCACAGCAAGCTAACCCCTGGTAGCTCTTCACACATGTGCGTGTTCTGACAGTCCCAATGCACCCAGGAAAGCGGTTATTGCCGGTGACAGCTGCGTTCAAAATGCTGTAACATCGCTCATGTTAAATAACCCCCTGTAAAAACACTACCTCTTGGAACCACTTGGATCAGGATACTACTGAACGGCATATTAGCCTTCTTAAAGCAGCGATCAGGCACCTCTGCCCAGAGAAGCTACTCCTTTCAGAGCTGCCTGGCAAGACAGATACTTTCATAAGAGTTGAAATGCTCAAGAGAAGCAATTCGATGCTCGAGTTCCCGACCAGGCAGCATCCTCTTCATGTGGACTCCAGAGTGTTCAGCTGAAACAGGTTGTGGTTGGTGGGGGTGGTGAAGTAGAGCTGTTCACTGGGCGAGCGGTTGTCACAGGGGCTGTTGAGTCCCAGAGTCCTCTCAAAGTCCAGGAGTTGGCCCATGAAGTTAAAGTTTGGGGAAATGTTGGATTTTTTCCTTTTCACAAAGTCATAAGCATCGTTCAGGGACAAGTTGAGTTTTTGCATCAAGTAGGCGACAGTGACTGTTACAGACCGGCTGATGCCAGCGAGGCAATGAACAAGGATCCCACACTTCTTGGAACGGGCCTCATCTGAAACAAGACAAGGGGAAGGGGGAGTCTATTATTCTGCACCAAAAATGCATGGCTTTGGAGCAGGGCCAGGTGGCAGCTGCAAGCTCCTAGGACCAGGATGACTGCCAGAACTGGATCCCCTGCTCCTACTGACACCATCTCCTGTCCCTTTGACACCCACATCTCTCCCCACAAGGCTCCTGAGACATTCCCACTCAGGAATAGCTATTATTTAGCACAGCAAAGCTGCACACCCCCAGCAATGCCAAGCATCTCACATGCTTGAGGAGTATGAATCAAGTCTAGCAACACATCCCTTGCCCAGGGAACATCGGTACCCTCTATTCAGAGAACTGGAGTAACCCACAGAGGGCAGATGGAGCTGGAGAAAACAGCTCCAGGGAGATGCTGGTGGCTGGGCACAGCACAGCAATCTCTACACCAAGTAACTGGGGAAGGCTGCACACTCGGTGCAAGGCTGCAGCCCAGCAGCACGTGAGTTATTCTCTTCTGCTGTTCTTGTCCTCCTTCCACTATAAAGTTACATGAGTGTGGTCGATGCCAATTTAAGCAGAGTCTGAAGTGGAGGAACTTCCCTTATTGTGAAACTGTTCTTTAGGATCGACAGAAATGCACTTCACTACAAACAAATGCTTGTGTTGGAGGAGGCTCAGGATGAATGGTAGCGGGAAGCAGGAATGCAGGCTGGACCAAAAAATGGCGAGAGAACAGCAACGAAATTTCCCCTCCCTTGCCACCGACTGAAAAGCACACACACACTCATTGTCTCTCGCACAGCCGGAACAGCGTGATCCCTTTATGAATTGACATCTTAGTGCTGAAAGAGGGACACGCCACTGAGAGCACTGAATGCACGCAAGTACCCAGCACTGCTTACTTCTGGGCAGCCCCATCTGAAGTCAGTCACTTGACTGAGAGCTTGGTGGGGAGGGAGAAGGTGGCAGGAAAAGAGGATCCTCGGGCAAAGCCAGAGGTAGGAGACACTCCGGCACCACAAGTGCAGGAAGGGCAAGGAAGATGCAGGCAAAACAAAATCCAGACCCAAGCCACAACAGGTTTTCTGCCCAGCCTCCAAAACCAAGAATTTCCAGTATGGTGGGCAATCACCTCACAGTGTACCCAGCCCTCCCCCCAGGCTCTCCCTGTTCAACATTTTTCCAGACATTTTTGCCTGTCATCTGACCTGCATGGCACTTCTTGGTGTTTGGTTTTAGAGTGAGGTAATCCTCCATTTCCTGTCATTAGCTGGAAAGCACAAGCTCAGTGTTCACAGAGACATCCACTGACTGGAACAGACAAATGCCACATGTCGGCAGGAACCCTGTACCTCACCCCTGACGTTTGACACCACACTCAGTGCGGGAAGTGTGGATGGGACACCAGACAGGTCCCTGCTGCCACACTGAAACAGCCGTTTCTGACCACAATCTTGTTACTAGAGGACAGAAGCTGGGGGCAAAGGAGAGCACATGGAAACCAGGGCTTCCAAAGGCTGAACAGCAGCCAAGGACTTACCACTGCTCTGCCCCTTTTCAGACCTCACAGCACAGTGAGTGCAAGCAGTGAGGTCCCAACTGGGGCAACAAAGCATCTCAGTCTGAAGGAAAAGGTCCCTGTCTCCTTTACCTATACCACTGCTTCTAATCAGATATGAAGCCATGGGGCTTTTAATAGTTAACACTGATATTACTACCTGTGCCATTCACCACCATAAAACAACTGATTAGACTAATGGTTATCACAAGCAAACAGCACAGGTCAGGCTGGAAGTGTATCCGCCCAACATACACTTCCCACACAAGAAGAAGCAATTTTCAAAGTCAAGATCAGCCTGAGAGAAGAGATCTTCCTTCCTGAACCTCCTCCCCACTGGTCAAAGCTGTCTCAGGGGCTGTCTGCAGAGCAGTTTTTCCATCTGAGCTCTGCAGTGTAACTATAATCACTAACTCATTGTGTTGACACTTACCTTAGGAGAAGTGTCCATACAAGGAGTTAGTTACACTAGGGTGACTTACAGCGGGATCCCAACTAGACTAGCAAATCCCCTTGGAAAAACACACACACACTTTTAACCACACTTGGGGCTAAGGAATCACTAAGTCTCCTTAATGCAACTCCCATCAACAATCATTCCTCCAAGCAAAGCAGGCAAAAGACCTCTGGGTTCAGCCATTCCACACAAGTGCAAATCCCCATACAAGGGCAAGAGGCAGCGGGGCCAGTCCAATCACTTGCAGGTAACTCGGCTGAGGTGCTGCAAGAAGGCTGGATTTCGGAATGGGAGGCCTCCCTGAACCCAGCCAGGGTGACATGCACCAGAAGTGCCACCTCTGCAGCTTGACACTCAGCTGCTAAGCCAGTGCCAATGCTGTGCCCCAGAGAGGTGAGGCTGGAGACAGCAACACCCCTGGGAAGCGGCACACCACATTCCCAAGCGGTGAGTATGAAGAGAGATGTTCTGCCAAGTACCTACCAATGAAAGCAATGGCCTCAGGAAAGAACTGCGAGAGGTTCTGGCTCCAGTGATCTGAGATGGGGATCTGCTTGTACTTGAACTCTCCATCATGCTCAAACATGTTTGGCAGGTTAGGAGTCACATTCAGGATGTATTTAATGCCGTATTTGCCCAGGACGTCCAAGTTGGTTGAATCTTTGGCACAGCCCAGGTACAGGTAAGGTAGGATCTGGACTGGAAAGGCAGGCTGATTGTTAGGGATGGGACTCCCGTCCGACTCTGTGGCACTGCTGGGTTCCCTGTCGGATTCACCATCCGAGCAGTCAGAACTTATCCGCAGCCCTCCCAAGCCAAGGACTGATGCTGGGGGAGAGTTGCTGGGTGAGGAGCTGTCAAGGTTCGTCTCGCAGTGCTCAGAATATTCGGTCTGAAACTTGTTAAACCCACCTGGAAAGGGGGAAAGGAGAGAGGGAAGGGGAGGGACAGAAAGAAAAAGATGTTTCATTCTTTGGAATGGGAAATCCTCCTACCCATATACACATTTCATATACTCTGAAAGTCTTTGCCAGCAAAAAAGTTAGTATCCCTTCAACTTCACACCAAGAAAGGCATCTTCCTGCTTCTTCATCTTCCCTGGGCAAACTACTACTGAACAAATGGGTCCCAAGAAACCAGAGTGTTACAAAGTTTGATATCACTTGTGATAAATCGGGGCCAGATCTCAACCAAAAAAGAAACAAACATCTAAAACCAAAATCTGTGTCAAGGGACAATCTCGCCTTGTCTAGCTTCTCAAATATATGGGTCTGGGGTAGTTTAGGCAAGAGCTATTATGCCACCTAGACAGAAAAGCACGAAAGTATTTGTCTTTGAAAAGATAAATCAAGAACAACCACTACATATTCATCATCCCAATGAAATACTTCATCTTCCAGATGGAAAAAAGGCCCGTAGTTTTGCCAAAGAGTGATCCTCACACCTATTTTATCACTACAAACAGGTTTCACAACAGAGCAGTGTCACAGGTTTGTTCTTCACCCAAACCACATCAGGAGTGCAGAGGGATGGGATCCTACATGTCTGCCCCAAGTCCTTTTCTCTGGCCCCTCGGCTCTGCAGCTTGGGAAGGAAGGCAGAGAAGCAAAAACCCCACCGATCTACCTCCTTTCCGGGCAATATTAAACCGGAGCTCCGCCATCGGCATCTGACACTGACAAATGGTTTAATTAGAAAGGGCTCCTGGAAACTTCGTTAGTGGGTTCGGCGGTTGTAGCGGGGTCACTGAGCAGGACAGACAGCTCCTGCCACATCCATTCATGAAAAAGGCTCGTCCTCGCCCTCCTCCTCCCCCCGCGCCGCCAGACAGCGCCGAGGAGCCATTTTGGAATTTTAATTGGAAACATTTCCCACCGAGGCTGCGGAAAAAGGCAGAGAAAGGGGCTCAGCTCCTCCCCTGCCCATCGGGGAGAGCTTAGGAGTAACTTCAAAGCCGCTCCTTCCTGCCTAGGGATGAGGACGACGGGGAGAGAAAAAGAAATACAAAGCGAGGGAGTAGCGGACCCCAGGGAAAACCCCAAACCGGGATGGGATGATGGGATGGGGGACTGAGTTGAAAGCGCAGGCAGAGATCGAAAGGTCGAGAGGGGACTGGGATCAACCCCTCTGCTCGTCCCCCCTTCGTGTTTTTAAAGGAGACTTGTGCGGGCAGCGCAGCCCTGAGAGCTGGTCCCCAAATACCTGCCTGTTCCCCTGTCACCCCAATCCGTTACCAGGGGCTCCCCCGGCTCCCCAAAAAGGGTGTACCAAGGGACAGCAGTGTTTTTTAAAGAGCTGCAAGTGGCAACTTTCTTGACCGCTCTCCCCCCCCGCCACACTCCTCCGCTCTCCTGTTATTTCTGCCTCAAACCCGCCACCCAGCGACCGCACTGGGAGCACTGGGAGAATGGGAAGGGTCCCAGCAGCCCAGCTGTAGGCTCTGCTCAGCCCTGTGCGAGCTTTCAAAATGGCCAAAAAAAACCCCAAACAACCCAAATAAATCGAAGACCTCACGCCACTCCTGGCCCTCACGAAGGGGCATGTGCGGGGGCGAGGCGAGGCTCCCCCGCAGCGGAGCTCCCCGCTCCCCTTCGCCCTGTCCCGGGGGAGCAGCTGAGCTGCCCCCTCCCAGACCCGCCAGCACCGCCTGGGAAAAGGGGAGCAAAACGCAAGCGCTGGCTTTTCGGAGATGTAAAATAAAATATGGGAGGGCTCTCCTGACCCTCCCCCTCCAAAATCTGGCCATCCCTTCCCGAATGGAGCCCCCGAAAGGCTCCCTCCGGGGAGCGGAGGCGAGGGGCTCCCCAGCGCTGCCCAGCCGGGATAGGCTTGGGACGGGGCAGCGCTGGAGGGGCCGCCCCGGCGGCGGGTTTGGGGGGCTCCTCTCGCCCCTGCCGGGGACCGACGCAGAAAGAAGCGGGGCGCTCCCGGCCGCTTCCAGCCTGCGACCATTTTGTGCGGGGTGATTAAAGCGGGATGCAGAGGAGGGGAAAAATATATATAAAAATAAAAATAAATCACGCAGAGGAGGGTGGGGAGAGGAAGCAAAACAACGCAGCCACGTCCGGCCGGCCAAGGGATGGGCGCCCGGGGATGCAGCGGCCGGCCGGAGGCTGCGGAGGGGGACATGGACAAGGGCTTCGGGGGCAGGACGGGGCTGGAGGAAGGGCGGGGGGCACCTCACCTTTCAGGTAATAGGCTTTGCAGCCATCATCACGCAGCTTCTGGAGCAGGAGCCCCAGGACGGAGGTGGCGGCACAGCCGTCCTGCCAGTCGGCGGTGGCCTCGTCGTAGAGCAGCACGGTGTCGGCCTTGCAGCGCTTGACGAAGCGCTCCTTGTCCTCGTGGTTGGGGATGATGGAGCGGATGGGCAGGTTGCCCTTCTTGAGGCGGCGCAGCATGAGCCCGGGGATGGCCAGGTTGATGGCCGTCTCGATGTGCGAGCTCTCGAACAGCTCGTGGGGGCGGCAGTCGAGCAGCAGCAGCGAGCGGCCGCCGCCCGACTCCAGCTCCTCCTGCAGCCACTCCGCGCTCTTGCACGGCATCGCCGCAGCCATGGGCGCCCGCGGGGAGCTCCCCCAGACCTGCGTTTTCATGGGGCTCGGCAGCGGCGGCCGCCAGCG